>VXAX01004221.1:57946-91233 GCA_013399835.1 Leptocoma aspasia | reverse complement strand
CTTCCTGCAGGGACACCTCTCGCTGGGTCATTTCCTTGTGACTCAGCGCCATCACTCACGGAGCGTATTCCTCCGGCTTTTGGCGCAGGTCTCCGGCTGGGAGGATGTGCTCTCCCGCTCACACGGGATGTGGGGCAGCCTGGAGACAAAGCTTTGCTTCCGCGGGTCCCTCCGAAGGAAGGGTGCTATTCCCCAGCCTGTCCGCTCCACATCCCCACGTATCTGCTGGTATGGTAATACATCCATTATATATCTGCTGCTTGAAAGGCATTGGCATGGCTGGTGGGCCTGGCAAGCCAGCCCCGGGGTCTGCTGAGCAGCTTTCCGAGCTCAGGCTGCCGTGCCAGCGTGACAGATCCGCCGCACAGAGCGGCAGCCTTCTCTGGGCGTCCCACCATTGGGACAGTCAGGTCTCAAGGCTCCGAGTTTTAGCTCGTGCTGATTCAGACACCTCTGGCACAGTGAAATATAGCCTACATCTGGATATTGTCCAAACCCTTCAGAGGCTGTGCTCTGCACCTAAGAGGTGTACAGTGTATTGTTTTATATGAACAAGTACATGATTAAATTTAATGGACGAGTTGACACGAATGAAAGGTTTTCTTTTAAGCAGCATGGGATTTTGACTACGTAGCTGAAGCTCTTTCCTGTAAAAGTCAAGGCTGGCTACTGCTCATGTTGCACTGCTGAAGCAAAAATCGCTGCATGGGCAGAGGATGCCACCCTATCTACGGATAAGTGGAGTGGTTTGAAAGCTAAGCCTGTAAAGAAATACCCTATGCCTCCACATGACGTGGCTGGACTAGTTTTAGGGAAAACCAGCTATTAATGCCGGGGGAAATCAAAGTGTACTTTGTAATTTGGGACACACTCAATGTCCTGTATGTGCAACAGGAATGGTCCCATAATTGCTGTGCCAATCCCATCATCCCTGTGTGTCCCACTTGTCTCTGCAAAAGGACATTGTGTGACTGACGTCAGGCAGACAGGACAGAGCAATGGCTTTCAGGCTCTGAAGAGCTGCAGGGTTGTTTACCATGAGGAGCAGGTAGAGCTGGTGGTTCAGGTTCCCGTCTGTCAAGGTGGACATGAGGTGCTCAGTCACAGCAGAGTTCTGGGCTTTACACTGGGAATTGCCAAGTTACGTACAAGATACACATGAAACAATGTTAGAGATTCACAGCCTCAGAAGCCTCAAAAAGCAAAGGTAATCTCCAGGCAATCACCTCTGAGCATGGACAAATAGATGCTCCAGTTGTGAAAATCAGTGTGAAAATTTCCTCCAAACGTTTCCAGTTATTCACAATAAAATTGCAGCGTCTGAGAAGCCAGAAATTCCCATTATCTGGTAGGGACACTTGGAATGGAGATACTTGAAAGGAAAGACTGCTGACAGCTGGTCAACCAGCAATATAAACACCTATCTTGGCACACTTTTGCCAAGAAATGCTTCCTATGCAGACCAAACTTGATACTTGTAAGTATACTATATGAATGAAAAATGTTCTGCATAAATGTACATTATATAGATAGTATATAAGTGTATATAAATAATACATGTCCACGCTGTAGGATTTTAGGGCTGTGTCTGTATCAGTAAACCTGGGGCAGTACGACTCCATCATCTAGAAATTAATAGCTGATTCCATTTAATTTATTCTTGCCATGGTTTTGGCCTGTGCCAGTTAACACTTTTCCAGACAATTCCCAGGCACAACTGAGGGAGTTACTGTGGGCCAGGGGCCATTTCCAACAACCACTTGGATCCAAATGCCTTGCTTGAAGGATAAAAGAGTTTAATGTTATTGGTGCAAGGCATCCTGTGCCAGGGCTCTTGGTGCCAGAGAACAGTCCTGGGCACGTTTAATTTACTGGTATAGACATAGTCTATGAGCCCAGGGGATTAGGCAGGGTTTTAAGGGTTGCATGCCTGGACTTAGGTAGTTGATTTCTCCCAAGATCCATTTTAGGGAACCTTGGGGTTGTTGTGGACATGGGCCTTGAGCCTTTAAATCTTCTATCACCTTGCTTCAAAAGCCTTGCCTTCTGGTGTTCATGACCCTTTAGTATTTTCCCTAAATAGCAAAAATCTGCTGGAAGATAAATTGGGTTGTAATTATGCAGTTTTATTATCGCTGTCTTCATGACGGTGGCATGTAACAATAGTGAACTCTGTTTAATTAACACTTTTAAAATATTTTTAAGGAGAAAGTCACATAAAACCTAGGAGATGAAAATGAAACCATACAAACCAGTGATGTTTCAAAGCCTGGTTAATTTTCATCAGGCTTCATAGAAAATAACTTCCTTTGTCTTCAGGTAAAACCTGGAGATTTTAAGATTACACTTATATTGCTGTATGAAATTATGGGGGGGACTGATTACATTTGGAAAGGAACGCCCCTGCAGGTGTATTCAGTTACACTGATCCTTGGAGTACTACATCTCTTGGGAATGGTGCTATTGAGTTTCTGGTACGTGAATGTACTTGAGCTTTGGGCTTTTCTATGTTCTCTGAAGAACAGCACAGAAAGGTGTCTGTCTGACAGCAGCAAACCTGCATTGAAACGCAGGAACAAAACTCCTTTGGCCAGGATGCTAATTGCAGTGCTCCGAGTCACATACTTTTCCTGACCCATCTGTCTGGTCTAATAATATCTCTCTCTCCAAACTCTGTCTGTCACCCACTTAGCCTGACTCTTACCATAACTTGAGTTTCATTTCTGTCAACGCAGCCACCGCATTAGTGTCAGGGCACACGGGCCAGGGCTGAGATGAACACTGACATAACGAGTGTCTCTTATCTGTGCAGCTCCAGTCCATCTGGTGGGGCTGCTGCTCTCCTCTGCAATATGTGACCTGAGTATCCAACCATCCCAGCCACAGGCTGTGTTGGGACAGCTCTGATATTGTGATGATGGTGCACTGTGGTGACGATAGCAGCAAGGAAGTGGGCAAAAGAATACTGAAATTCCATTTATCTGTGGGTATGATGAGTGCCTGCCATATGTAACGAAATCAGGCTGGCTCTTCAGAAGTCATCCCTTGGGTTTACGAGGGAGAAAAGAGGAGGGCTGGGAACAGCTGAGATGAATATCTGATCCTTTAGATGGAATCTGTCTGTCCTGTTTTTCTTGCCGTTTGCTACGCATGCCTCCCAGAGATGGAGTCCCACACAGCTGCTACGTGCGTGGCTTTGTGATGCGTGAGCAGGTTTATTCAGGGGTTTTTGTGCTGTGTATCTGGGGCCATTTCCCATCTAGAGGGCAACCAGAATACATCTGAATAGGTCTGGCTGAGAAAGGGAAGAGTTTTTTTTCAAAAACAGACTCCAGAAAATGACTCATTAATACCTCTAGGAATACTGGCTGTGGTGTGGAAACTAAGATGGAGGGTTTTTCTCTGCATTGTCTCCTCTGAGTGGAGTCAGGTGTGTGACCATACTTTGAGGGCTAGGGGCCTGGTGTGGGGCTGTAACCTGTGCCAGGCTCTGATGCCTACTTCTCAAGCACTCGAATGAAGAGAGGTCATCCTAAGGGTGGGATTCGGAGGCCGACCTGATCCTTTCACTCTGGCCTTCTGCACCAAGGGGGCTTGCAGAGCCTGGGAGCAGCAACCTGGCTGGCTGTGTGTGCAGACTTGGAGCGGCAACCTGGCTGGCTGCGTGAGACACCCAGACCTTTGGTTACTGAAGTGCGACTTCCCGCGGGAGCGTGTGCTCGCCGACACAAAGCAGCTCGTTGCCGCTACGCGGTAATGCCACTTGTGCCCTCGGCCCAGCCGGGAGAACACGCACGCCGGCAGAGCTGGGCAAGCCCGGCAGCCCTGCATCTCCTGCATCCCCCGCATTCCCTGCATCCCGCGGTCCCGGCTCCCGGCAGAGCGGCTGGGCAGGGAGAGCCGGGACAGCGGCAAGCCGCGGTCTGCTGCGCCCCCTGGGGCCGGCCGGCGGCAATGCAGGCGGGGAAGGAGTCGGGAACGAGACGGGAGGGGCTTTTCACCAGCATGGAAACAAAGAGAAATGAGGGACTGATGGATGATAAGATCTCCATGAAAATATCTCACCCCCCCATCCCTTAGCAGCCCTTTGTCTTAGCCCATCTTTTCCTGCCAGCTCCCCCCACTTTTTTGACCATTTGCAGTGTTAGCGTGACTGCATCCAGAGCTCATGGTTTCTGATGCCAAATCTCATTTCCTCCCTCCCAGGGCTGTTTTCATCCTTGTTTACACAGCCTAGAGAGCTGTTTCAAGTGGAATTTCTGGTGAATTGCTTGCAAATAACTGTCCTTAGCTGTGGGAAACTGATAAAGGTTTAATCGTTTGGTCTTGGCCTGTAGAAGAGTTGGGGAGGAGGTACAGGTGCAATGTGCAATCACAGAGTTTAGAAAGCAAGGAGTAAATAGCATGCTTGTGATTTATTCTCATTACAAAAGCTTCTAAGGCCCCTCCTTCCTTGGCCAGTCTAGCAATCTGAGCTTTTGAGGCAGAGGCTTGTGAAGACAAGTTATCTTTTTCTGTTCCTCACAGTGCAGTTTTATTGGATGCTTGGACCCTTTCTGTTTGCTTCTGGCTGGTTTGTGGCCACAAATCCTCCGTCATCTGCAGTTCTGCAGTTATTTTAAGGACCGTATATTTTACTTGCAAGCCTTTCTCTGAAGATTCTGCTGGGCTGTCACTCCTGCAGAGGCCTCAGGCAGTGCTCCTGCTCCTATCCCAGCCTTCCCTGCCATGCTGAGCAGCTCAGCAGCACAGGTTCACACACTGACTTCAGCAGACCCAAAACTGTTTTCCCTGCCCAGTGAGGAACTGGAGCCTGGCAGCAGCTGGAGAGACGAGGTGCAGGGAGGAGATGGGAGCCCTAACAGTTCTGTGAAACATCACCACTGCTGGCTGGTGTTTTCTGCTCACCTGATGGCAGTCTGAGAGGTCTGGCCAGGCTCAAAGTGTGGCACTGTGGCCAGGAGTCACCTAGGATGGCCCAGCCAGGGTACAGCATGGGTGTGGCCTGGCTGTTGCTCTCCTCATGCGTGCATTGGGCCTACATTAAGGCATCAAGTTCAAACTTGCATGTCCTGAAAATTCTTCCGAGAATTTCTCTCCCTGGTGATAATAACCTGGCTTTTTTTTTCACTTCCTTTAGAAGCACTGGAGCTGCTCACAAATACGTATCTAGATGGGGTGCCCAACTAGAGGAACTGGGAAGCCTCTTTGATGTTGAAAGCTGATTTATTTATACACTTGGGATAAGCCCAGAGGCTGTCTGGGCAGCCAGGAAGTTCCAGAAAGGAATCTCCCCCCATCAGACCAGAAACCACAATAATATTTTTTCCCTTCCTCTTCAGAGACTGTGTGTGCTCATTTCCTAGCACTTTTGCTTTAGAAGTTTCTCATTTTTGCAGGACCCTAGGACCTTTCTCCCTGTTGCTGCCCTTCTAAGCATTATAGTTTGAGGTTTCTTGTCTTTGACCTAAAGACCTCAAGTCTGAGGCAGCTGATGAGCTGGTAGGCTCTTTTTGTGGGGGTAGACTGGATGTTTCTTTCATCTTTGGACAGACTGCTCCTGACTACATGGCAGGGCTCAGAAGCACTGTGTGATCCCAGATGAGGACTGTTATTGAGAAGGCATTTGAAAAGGAAGAGATGTGAGTGAGTTGCAGTGACTGTATTTGAAGGAAAGAAGGTCAGGTGAGACAATTCCTCTTCTCCAGGGATTTAGAAAGAAGCTATCCAAAGCAGAAATCATCGCTTCTCTTTGCTTGTGTTTCTGAGGAGCCAGGCTGCCCTGCTACCCTGGAGTTTCTGGCTGGCCAAGCTAAACTGTGAGTGCTGTCCCAGCAGCCTGGTACCAAGTGGGTGTCAGGGGGCCCTTCCAGGCCCTCTTGCAGAGGAATGATTGTCTGCAGTACCATCAGGAGAAGCACACTGTAAATGGCCTGCTCTTTCAGGTTCTTGTATCAGCCATGTGCTGACTTTCCAACTGGCCCAAGCAATTTGGGGGGAGAGAATGGGCAGCAAGGGAATTATAACAGAGATGAGCTGCCCAGCGGTGCTGTTGATAGGATTGTCTCTTCTTCTTATGTATGTCACGTGACCTGTGCTGGAACAGTCACTGTTTCTCTGTCAAATAGCACCTCTTCAATTTCCTTTTCCTTCTTTTCCTCTTTTATGGCAGTCAAAACCTGCATATGCCAAAACACGTATCCTAGGTAGTTCATTGCTCACATGAGTCTAAAGGATATGTATGTAACAGAGAACAGATAGCTGTTAGCCTCAGCCACCTTTAACCAGCCCTTCTTGATTCTCCCTGAATGTCCAAAGTGTTTGCATGACAGCAGCTGGCTCAGTTCTGGGACAGTTTGTAGCCTTTAAGGTAACAGTGGGCAGTTCTCACCTTTGGTTGCTTATAGCTTTAGTGAAGGGCTCCTTCATGTGTGGGATGTGTTTCCCAGCTGCTTGTCCCATACTCCTGGTATAAAGACCACACAGTCAGAGCTTGGAGAGCCCCTGTGTGTGCTGCAGCTTCACTCCTGCAGCTGGGCCATGGGGTGTTTGTGGTTTGTGTGGTGGGGACTCAGCTTAGTTTGGCCTGTGTTAGGGCAGACATCGTGCAGGGGCAGAGCCAGAGGTGATTCCTTCTGGAGGAGCCCACAGGCTCAGCACTTCACACACTGGGAGGAAGAATGCCCTGTGGTTCCTGCTAGAAGTGACTGGAGGTTGGCTAGGGACAAGGCTTGGTGCCCTTCGTCCGTCTTGTCAGTCATACTATTCTGGGAACAATTCTCATTATTTTTTGCGGATTGTCCTTCTTTTCTGCTTTTATCTACATACATTGGACTGTGTTTGAATCTGTTGGTGAGTGGTCCTGCTCTGGAGAACCGTTCAAGATGTGCCTGGCTTTGGGTCTACATCTTCCTTCAAGCAAGCTCCAGGCTCAGATTTCATTCTGCTCCGGCCCTCCTATTCTCTTTTAGCATTTGCCTTGGCAGATGCTCCTTCTCTGCCTGGCCCTGGCAGTACCTCCAGTGTCTGTGTTGGACATCACCCAGTTAGGGTCATAAGCAAGCAGGAATGGATGGGGTTTTTCCAGCTCAGCCCTGTCTCGGTGTAATGAGGGGAGATCCCCAACAGATGGCACTTGAACCTCGTCCCTGGATGGTTTTTCCCCTCCAACCCCGGGATGTTCAGACCAGTGTATGCAGAGATGCTGCATGAGCCTGTTACGGCGCTGTGTGTGGAAAAAGGAGAGCAAAAAGCGGTTCACTGTGTAACAAGGGGCGAGCACATCCCCCGGTGACTTCAAAGGGTAAAAAAAGTATCTCTCTCCTTTTGAGAAGGCTTGGCCAGGCCTGCCTAATGAGGCTTTCTGCACCCACACACATTCCTGTTTTTGCACCTGGCAGTGGTACACCTTGGGCAGGATAAACTGCAGAAAGCATTAGCTTGTCCTCTGAACACAACAGGAAACACAGCCCAGAGGGAATCTCTGCATTAAACTCATTGCACTGTCTTCACCCCTACTGCCCGTCTCCCTGTTGCACTGTTTGGTCAGGATCCCACAGAGGAATGTCTCCAAGGGAAAGTAAGATGTGGCACAGCAGGCATCCAGGGATGCCTTCCCCATGGCAGCAGTGAGCAGGAACAAGTGGAAGTGAACCTGCCTCAGCTCACAGTCCCTGCCCTCTCTTGTCACCTCAGTGCCATGTGTTCTTGCAGGGGAAACTTGCCACTTGCCTTCTTTCTGCTCCTGGTCTGGCCATGAGGAACTTAAAGAGCTCTTCAAGAAATGCTGGAGCAGGCATGTGGGTTTACCCTAAATGTTTTGTGATGCAGTTTTCATGCTTTTATCATGTGACCAGAGGAAACTTGGACTAGGTTTGAGATTTGAGATTTGGTTTGAACCCAGTAGGCAGATCAAAACTCCAGGGATGAAAAACCCACAGGAACCAAAAACAGAGCAGAGTGATCACATGAGATGCTTGGGAACAGAAACCACTGAATTTTGCATAACTCCAGCAGTGTGCTCTAGTAACAGGCTAGATTACAGTCTGGGCACATATGGCTAGGGGCCAGGAGGTACCACTTCTATTCTTGGATCTTCCACAGCTTTTCTCAGTGACCTTCAGAAAGTCAAGTAACCTTCTCTGACTTGGGTTTTTCTTTGGGAATAATACTGTTACTTACCCCTGGAAAACATTTTGCCATCCTCGGATAGACGTTACTCGGTAGTGTTCTGCAACCTGTATGTGGAGGAGCAATGTCTCCAGACCTCTCAGGCAGCTTTCTTTCCACTATGTGATGCAGCAGCGTGACTTGTCATCTACTGGGAACACATTATCCCGTTCAGCCTCATCCTCAGGGCACAGATCCCTTAAGACAAGGGTTGCAGCAGTAGGTTGTAGCTCTGCTTTCTGTGAGAGTTTCTTTTCCTCTGGGGGTCTGCTAAACTGCATGTCACTGGTTGCAGCAGTGTGTCACCGTGCCTCATTCAGAGGAGATGCTGGATGCTGTGGATTGATGGAGAGATTGTGATCTGTCAATCAGTTGCTCCTGGCATTGCAGTTGTGGATCAAGAGAGAGGCCATGGTACTTTACCAGTGTGAAGTGCAAGGTTAGCTGGGGAGGAACCTGAGGGTGTGAGCTTCTCCTGAGTCTGCTGGAACACAGAGATGATCATGGATACAGAGTGTGAGAAAGCATTGGGAGAAGGTGTCTATAACTAGACTTCCAATAGAACCAGGTGTACCCAAAGTTGGTGCTCCTGGCTATTCTGGTCTGTATATGAAATACAAAGCAAGAAAGAAACAGCTGCTCTGCAAGTATTTGCTGAAACACGTGCAGGTAAAGGTTGCAGAAGCAGGATTTGTAGTATTAGTTTCTCTGAAATTGCAAGTGCTCCAAAAAAGCCTCATCAGCACTTGAGAAGGCCTGGCCCTGCAGCAGGTTAGGTGGCCTAGCACAAACCCTTCACCAGGCTGTGGTCCCCACTGCTGTCCTGTGGTGGGGTGGGGTGGGGTGAGCTCAGGTAGAGCCCGTGGTGTGTTACAGTTGGGATGGCAGGTTCTGCTCTTCTCTGTTTCAGGGAGCTTTTTCAGCTTCATCTGCTCCGAAACAAACAACTAGGCCCTGGCATGTGCCTGCCCCATTGAACTCTGAATGGGAAAGCAATCATACATGGTAGTTTAAGCTGACTGTGGTTTATGGGTTATATCTTACAGACCATTACAAGGACAGCCAGTGTCTCCAGAGCTGAAATAAGGAATGAATAATGGCTTGGGGAATTTTGCATTATATGGAAAAAAAAAAAAAAGGAAAAAATTACAAGAAAGTCTCAGTTGTTGGACTTTGGGATACACATTGGTTATTGGTTAGGTCCCAGGAATAATTCTTATATAGCATTAAATATATTATTGCATATCTCTATGGAGGATTTCTGGTTTCAGTTGGCATTTTACTCCCTCCTGTTGGATGCAGGATGCCAGGCTAGCAATCTGCTCATGTGCACTATTCCCTGGTTTTTTTTAATCCATGCAATAAGAAAAGCAGAAGTACCTATAGCAATATGTGGTGGCTTAGAGTCATAAGGCTGGATTGTGATTTCAATTTGATGTGAACTCGGGGAAAAATAGGTGAAAAGAAGTCCCCGGTCTGAATGCAGAACTCACAGAACAAGTATGGTTTAGCAGCTGCAACAGTTTCCTACTGCAGACATCTAAGAAGGCACTATCTCAAAAGCAAACATTTTGTTTTCTCGCTCAGACTATGTGCTTGTTGTACTTCTTCAAGAAAAAATACTTTGCTAAGTGGAGCTGAACCGTGCCCCTTTCCCCTGCAGCAAAGATGTGCTCTCTCTTTTCCACAGTCAGCACTTTAGGAGTGCTCTTTCCTTATCTTGTTACAGGCCGGCTGGCTGAGAACTGGGAACCCAGAGTTAACCAGCCTGTGCTCCTCTGGAATTTGTACACAAGCAGAGACCTCTGCAACGCTTCCTAGCTTGTCCCAGGAGGAAGGTTGGGACAAAAGGCTCTGCGAGCCCCGTGGGACTGGTAATGGGCAAAAGGAACCTTTCACCTAGACACGGGGAGTTCATCGCTGGCACGGAGCTGGCAGTGGGTGAAAGCCTTTTGTTGTTTCTGCTGGCAAACTTGTCGGCGCTTCCTGTGGGTTCAAAGTGGCCGGGAGCCTATCAGTCAGTCCCTGATAGCTTTCCTGACTGTTTTGCCAGGGAGGTGCTGGAGGACTGGCCATGGAAATGGGGCACCTTGCTTGTGCCCGAGGATAGCTGGTGCAGCAGGAGCTGGTGCTGGCTCCGCGCCTGCGTTTCCGTGGGGAAAGACTGTGGCGAGCTTCGCTGCTGCTGCTGCTGCTGCTGCTGCAGGCCCCATGCGAGTTCCCGGGCTGGCTAAAGGGACTCAGGACAGGACCCACGAGCCCTCCCCATGGATCTGTGCTCTAAATCGGAGGACAAGACAGACAGGTCACGGCATCCCGTTTTGGGATCCCTGAACTGAGCGGGCTGCGAGCCAGGATGCGGTAGCACAGAGGCAGCTACCAGTCCCCTATAACCCGAGCAGCGCCCGCCCAGGTCGGGGACTCAAGGAACGCCGGCGGCCGGGAAGGGCCGGTGACCCTTTAAGCGGAGTCCCCGCCCCGTCCCTCCCCGTCCCGCCCCGTCGGGCCAATGTGCGCCGCGGCTGCCGCGCCGCTTGTTACAAGTTTCCCGTGGCGGCGGTGCCGGAGGGACCCAGGGGTGGCGGCGGCCCGCGGCAGCAGCGGGGCGCGATGCCCGGTGCCCGCCGGGGGCTGACCGGGCGGGAGCGCTGCCATGAGCGGAGCCCGGCGCCTCGCCCAGGGAGCTCTGCCGTCCTGCAGTGAGCGCTCTGCGCCGAGTGTCTCTTGTCCCCTGCAGCACGCTGCCAGCTGGTACCTCCCTCCTTTCTGAAGCGTAACTGAGGAGGGGGTGGAAGGCAGAGGAAGTTTGGTGTTCAGTTTTTCTCTGTAGGCTTTGGAGAGGGATTCCCTTTGCGTCCCAGCGCGGAGGGCTGTAGGACGGGGTGCGGTGGCGGAGGGGAGAGGGGCACAGCCGGGAGCGGCTGTGCGGAGCCGTGCCCCGCCGCCGCCTACCTGGGGTGCTGGATGCGAGCTCCGCGCAGCTCCGCCGAGCGTAGCGGCAGCGGCGCGGCAGATGCAGATGCGTGCGTGTGTGTATGCTTAACCCTTTCTTGGCTCCTCGGATTTGTACCATGCTGAAGATCCTCACCAAAAAGCTCAGGAACCAGAGTTTGAACGAAATTCAGCCTTTCCAGCTAAAGGTAAGAAAAGCCGGTTTTGTCTCGATTGTTTTTTGTCCATTTCAGGTAACTACTGAGAGGGCCTTGAGAAGCTGGAAACTTGCAGTGTTTATTATGCTGGGTCAGTTTCCTCTCAGCCAGTGTGCTCAGGAGGAACTGGCCTAGGCTGTATTCCTGTTACTTAAAGTCCCGTTCCTTTGCAGTCAGAATTACCCTGCACAATTCAGATAATACAGAAAGGTGTATGAAGAAAAATATATCTGTCTGTTCTTTAGAATGATTTCCTTTTGATGGGAATCACATTTAACTGTGTAGGTATTTGCCTAGATACCTTTGTACGTGTGCGATCTGTAGCCTACTAGCCCTTTCCAGGTTAGAACCCCACTGTGCTAGGTGCTGTACAAACATGATTTACCTAAAAAGCCTTTCAGCTCGTTATTTGCATTTCTCTCTCTTCTGGTCCTGAAGGCCAGAATCTGAGCTGAAGTTTGCAGGCTGGATCATTGCACTGATCCATAGCTTTCCAGATTCTTCTTACATCCGTTTTTAGTATTTAAAATAAAACTGAGGACCACAGATTCAGGGTAAGACCTGTCTAAGCCCTTCCTGTCAAATATAAAGAGAAATTTTTGAGCCATATACCACGGGATAAAAATGGAGCCATGACAAATGAGAAAAAAATACTAGACCCTGATTTGGCAAAATTGTTGTGAACCAAGAGATACCCCCTGAAATCAGCAGAGTTACTCTGGATTGGCACTAGTACTGCAGGAAGTGTAACACCTGGCCCCAAATAAAAGAAGGGATCTGGGAAAAGTAGCAGCCCTCGTTGCCTGAGTTGGGGGCTGGGGATCCGTATCCCAGACTCTAGTGGAGTCTTTTGTATGTGTTACACAGAGGCTCGTTGCCGTGTGGCTGCACTTCTGCGCAGTCACTCTGGACAGGCTGATGGCAACTTTGATGAAACATAGCACTGTTTCTAACAAAGTTTGCTGTACTTCTTCCTCAGGGAATTGCACATTTTGTGGCTCTTAGGGGAGGCAGGGTTAGATTTTATTTTTGGAAGTAAAACAAGGGCAATGCTTTAGGTTGTAGTGGATTGATTCAGTGCAGAGTATCTGCAGAGGCAGTGAGGATTTTTTTAACACTGTGTTTCTGGGCCTTATGGCTGCAATCTCCTCCTTTAGCTTTATTGTTTGGCTCTTGGAACCTCAGGTTGTGAAACTGTGAGAATCTTTGGAAGGAGCTCTCAGAGGTAGATACAACCTTCAGGATGCTTGGAGGCATGCAGGAAAATGTGCATGAGTGGGCATCTGCAGCCATTTTGTTCATGTTAGTGCCAAGGTTTTGTGCTGCAGACAGGTGGTCTGCATTTTTGCAGGCTCAGTGGAGACAGTTAAGCTTGCACTGTGCCTTGCTTGCAAGGTTAATGCATAGCCCATCAGAGCTGTCTTTGCAGCCTGCAGTGGGGAGTGCTACAATGACTGGTACACATGTGTATGGGCAGAAAGCCAGACTTGCAAACTGGGTTTAAATCTGTTTTGTAGGCCTTTGGGGACCACGTGCAGCTGCCTGGTCTTGGTTGAGCCTTGCAGCAGCATGCTAATTGCTTAATGGAGTGTGCAGTGCTCTGTCTTAGGTGTTGGACCAGAGCTCCTTGCAGGTATGGACCCTGGGTAGGTGCCACGGGGGGTGAGCAGTGTGGAAGCTTCTGGTGGCTGTGCTGTGCATGGACCCTGTGTCAAGGCCAATTCTCCTGTACCGTTTTGCTCTACTGCCCTCGTGATGTGGGGCTGTCAGGCACCAACCAGACTTCAGCCTTCTTGGCCTTGGTCTGTATCTGTGCAGGTCTGTATGTATTCTGGCTTGTATGGTAAATGCATTATTTAAAACGTCCAGTGTGCTGTCATTGAAACCTAGTGAAAAGTTAGGTGAGAGCACAGAATCGGGTCTGTAGCCCTGTAAGTGGAGAATGAGCATCAAGTTTGGGTAGAGCAAGAATTGATCTACATTCACCAACCAAGCCAAGCGCTTTCTGAGCTTTAATAACAGTGTGCTTAGCTGTTCATCTCTATCATTGCCCACTCACTTTAGCACTTTGACTTTTTTTTGGGAAGTCCTCAAATTCAGGGAGAAGCAAGCTGCTGTTGTGCTTCTAGATTACACCTGTGCTGAAATTAGTCCAAGTCCCAGGAGGCTGTCCTTGGGGAAATTGTCAACAAGTGTGGAAGATGTGACAAATCTTGGATTGGCATCCAAGCTTTGGGAATATTTTCAGGATGAAATTTCTGCCCACTGTAAAGGTTTTATTTTTGTATCATGTGTCCCGAATTGGTTTAATGTGGCTCTCATAGGTCCTCCTAGTCTTTCCCCACTTGGAGAAGCTGAGAGGTTGCCATAGCCTTCTGTAAGTGAAACCACAAAACATGCAAGCTTTGGGTGTTGATGTAATGGACTTCTCTTTTTCCACTCTAAAGCTGGCCTTCAGGCAGTTGACAACTAGGGCTGCTCAGAGGACTCTGACTCAAGAGATGTGCTGGTGTCTCTCAGAAACTGTCCCTCCATTTCCCTTTCACCAGAACTCACCATGGTGGGAAGGGAGGGACTGACTGACATTTCACCTGATGTTGCTGCTTAGCCAGCAGTTTCTGATAAGGGTGGCTGGGCTGTCAAGTGTGATAGTTAGGGCTCAAATTTGAGTGCCTTGCCTTGGAAGACAGCTGATTCTTGCTTCACAGAATCCCAGAATGGATAAGGTTGGAAGGGATCACAGTGGATCATCTATTCCAGACTCTCTGCTCAAGCAGGGTCATGCTAGAGCACGTGGCACAGGATTGTGTCCAGACAGTTCTTGAGTATCTCCAGTGAGAGAGACTTTCCAACGTCTCTAGGCTTGGTCATCCACACAGTAAAGAAGTTCTTCCTCGTGTTCAGGTGGAAATTCCTGTGCATCTGTTCCTGCCTGTTGCCCCTTGTCCTATTGCTCAGAACCACTGAGAAGAGCCTGGCTCCATCTTCTTGACACCCCCTCTTTAGGTATTTATATACATTGATGAGATTCTCTCTCAGTTGCCTCTTTCTGAGACTGACCAGGCCCAGCTCCCTCAGCCTTTCCTGATAAGAGAGATGTTCCAATCCCTTAATCATCTTTGTTACCTTCCACTGGACCTACTCAGGAGCTCCATGTCCCTCTTGTCCTGAGGAGCCCAGAACTGGACACAGCAGTCCAGATGTGCCTGACCATGGCTGAGTAGAGGGGCAGGATCACCTCCCTCGACCGGCTGGCAGTGCTCCTCCTAATGCACCCCAGGACAGCACTGGCCTCCTTGGCCACAGGACACACTGCTGGCTCATGGATGGCTTGTTGTCCACCAAGACCCTCGGGTCCTTCTCCACAGAGCTGCTTTCCAGCACCTGAGCCTGTGCTGGTCCATGGAGTTATTCTTCCTCAAGAGCAGGACTCTGCATTTACCTTTGTTGAATTTCAGAAGGTTCCTCTGTGCCCATCTCTCCAACCTGTCCTTCTGAAGGGCTGCACAGCTCTCTGGGGTATCAGCCACTCCTCCCAAATTTGTGTCATCAGTGAATCTGCTGAGGAGGCAGCTGCCCCTTCATCCAAGTCATTGATGAATGAGTTAAACAATATTGGGCCCAGTATTGAACCTTGGGGGATACCACTAATGACAGGACTTCAGCCAGACTGTCTGCCACTGATGATGACCACCAGCCAGTTCTCAATCCACCTCATTGTCCACTCATCCAGGCCACACTTCCTGAGTTTGCCTATGAGGATGTTGTGAGAGACAGTGTTGAAAGTCTTGCTGAGGTCAATGTAGACAATATCCACTGCTCTCCCTTTATCCAGCCAGGTGGTTGTTTCATTGGACCATTGTCAGGCTTGACATTGGTAAATCCATGCTGACTACTCCTTGTCATCCATGTGGCTAGACATGGCCCCCAGAATGAGGCATTCCATCACATTTCTAGGGATTGAGGTGAGACAGACTGGCTGGTCTAATTCTGACTCCTAATTCTTGCCTTTTTTGAAGACCAGGATAACATTTGGTTTTTTCCAGTTCTCAGGCACTTCTCCTGATTGCCACGGCCTTCCAAAGATGATAGTGAATGGCCTAGCCATGGTATTTGCCAGCTTTCTCAACATTTGTGGAGACATCTCATCAGAGCCTCTGGACTTGTGGATGTCAAGTCTTCCTAGGTATCTTTCCTTGTGCCCCTGTAGCAGGGGCAGCATGTCTGCTCCTGAGCTCATAGCACAGCCTGTTAGCTTAAGAGCTTCAACTCTTCAGCCTGCAGCTTCTGTGGCTAAATCCAGGAAAGGAGAGGGCATTGCCTGGTGCCTCAGTCTTTCCTCTACCACTTGCTTCAATGGTCTGGTGTTATTTGCTAGAGATGAGGCCAGATTCAGGAACCTTCTTGCCTGCTCTTGAGCTAGGAGTGGATCTCACTTTACAGGTTAGGGATCATCTTTGATAATGGCTGGCAACTGGGTCTGTTCCAGAGCAGGAGGAAAAAGTGAGATCAGGGGAGTATCCCATATTGTGGTGAAGTGCTTCAAACCAGGAAAGTGAGAGGGGCCTGTAACTCAAAGCCTGTTTTTTTTTTCTTTTTTGTGTTAGTTGTTCAGTATTACAGTCTAGTATAGCTTTTTATTATTTTCTTTCATAGTTTTAGACTTGTAGCCCTGAGAAACACTTCCTGAACTATTAAGTAGGCTGATCAAGGAGCATTTAAAATGCATATCTTGGGCTTGCATGTGGGTTTGTGATGGAGTACTGATATTGAGCCCTTAGAAGTGTTCTCTAACCAACTCTGGGAGCTTTCTGCAAATCAAATGTCTTATTCATCCCCACAATTTGGGGTAGGGGTTTCTCACACAAATGTGTTTCTTCCAAGTTTCTCTTCAACTCTTGGGGCCTTGCTATTTGTGTGGTGGCTAAAGTGTGGGTGTCTGTTTTCTGAGCTTTGCTTGCAAGCAAGCTCCTTCGGGCAGGGAGCATCTGGCTGGAACAAGTCTGTGCATTGCCAGTCAAACTAAGCCCTTAATTAGTGGCCCTAGGTGTTATCAGAATGAAACTGTTGGATTGTGGTGTGTTAAAAAATTAACTGGCTGGAACATGCAGCTAAAGAAGACTGAGCACTTTAAAGGTGGTGATTTCATTCCAACTTTGCTGTTGACACAAACAACTTTGGAGGTGATACAACTGATGTTCTAATCCACAGAAGTTGTTAAATTACTTATGTACTTGGCATATTCGCTTTGGTGTTGAGCAGAGATAATACAGACATGTTTGTCACTTCCTTAATGTTGATCAGTGATACAAAGTCAAATGTGAGTGTTCTGGTGGCAGAGACCTGCATTTCTCTTCTACATAACTTTGGTCTTACACTTGCTTAAAGGGAATTGTTTGCTAGGTGCTAACAAAGCCACTGTGTCAGTTCTCTTCATGTACTCTTGCAGCTTATATGTGTGCATACACAGCACTGGGGGACAGAAAGTCATCTCAGTAATTTTCTGTTGGCATCTGTATCTGGAATCAGCTATGAGACTCTGGTCTGGCTGGCCAGCTCTGACAGGCAGCTGGGAATCATCTTCATCCTCCCTGTATGAAGGGATTCAGCTGGCAGTGCAAAGTGAACCTCAAGCTTGCAGGCAGTGACTCCTACAGTCAGTGTCCCTGTGGTAGCTTGTTACTCTGTAGAGCTGGGAGCATTATTTTTTTTCTTCTCCTTAGACCAAAAAAAAAGAGTGGAGTAGCATTATTATTGATGCACAGTGGGTATGCTTTCAAAGATCTGCAAAAGTGCTCAGGCTTACTATGAATGAGGACAGACTGATTCCTGCCTTTCCTTGGACTGATGGCTTGTTGCGTGTCACAGGTCTTCAGCTTGGCACAGGGAAAATTACACTTTGTCTGCTGTGGTGTATGCAGGTTTTCTCTCCTTTGCAGGCTTTTCAGCAGATGCCACCAAACAGGTTCATTCCTCTAGAGCTGGAGGAGTCAGTTTTACCTTGAAACTTTGCTTTTCTTCCTATTACATCAGTTGGTTACATTAGATGCTTCTGGTTTGTCATAATTGCAGGAAAGACACAAACGCATGAGTCTAAGTGTGTAAGTACAATTTTGACTTTTGGGGTATCTATGAATGTGCCTGAAGTTGGGCTTGTGATAGTTTGGACTGAAAATATGTATGTTAGTGGGTTAGAAAGGCTGTGATAGATACTTAGCTAAGGCAAAGACTAGAACAGGCAATGCCAGCCACTTTAAGCCTTAGGTTTTTGAGACTTCTGCCTGAGGCGTTGTAAAATAATAGGTTTGCGATTCTTTCTCCTTGGCTTTGAAGATCAGAATCTTTAAGGGTTGTCATCTTTTCTGTGCAGACATTCAGCACTGATAATCTCCTGTAATGACTTAATTCCAAAGAGTAGTACTTCAGACAAATTGCAGATACTGCAAATACAGCATGATGGGGCATTCATTGACATTGGGGTAGTTTGTTGAGACATTCTCTCAGCTGGCCTTTATAACTGATAGGAAACTATGGACTAACTTAAAAGAAGTCCACCTCCCTAAGGCACAAGGAAATCTCATTACTTTTCCTTGTACTTCCCAATTCTTGGTTTTTATTTGAAGGAAAAACTAAATTCTGAAGAGTCAGTGCTATGTATTTAACTTGGGGATTTCATAGAAAACTGATTATTTTTCTTTGCTGGATATAGCAGTTCTTCATTTCCTGCTGTCATGCATTGTCCTACAAGTTCCAAATTTGTAGCACTCTTTGGGATGCTAAATGTCTTCCTGAGCATGAAAAGAGCTCATATTTGAGGTGAAAATAGAAAGCAAAATCAGGACATTATTTTCATTATATGGCTTTCACAAAAAAGTGGGTTCACCTTTTTTTCATAGCAAAAAGCAAGGCTTGCATCTGCTTAGGAGAGTTCTGTGGAGTGGTGGGTGGACAGGCCACCACTCTGCTGTAATGTGTCAGCCTGGCTAGCTTCCCTGGCTCTTCCTGGAGCATGCCTGGGGTCACAGCAGTGCTGTTGGGATTCCTCAGAACGGGAACCAAGGGCTGTATTCCCTTTTCAGTGAGAAATAACCCTCCCATACACATCGCAGGCAGCGCCAACCCCTCCCACCCCCGTGCCTTTATCTGTAGCCCCTGTTCTCCAGTTGAGTGGGATTCAGGTTGCCGGGTGATCCAGCTCTTCCTAGCAACCAGCATCACAGGTATGCGTGTGCTGGGCTGTGTTCTGCCGCAGGAGCTGCTGTACGTGGCCGTGGGCAGCGCCTGTTTGTCCTCCTGCCACCGGTGACCAGCAGTCAGCCAGCTAAGCTGTTTGTGAATAGGCACCAGCACCACCCACAAGTACTCAGCGGGAACACCCAGGCAAGGATTTAGAGAAAAGCCAATTAGTTGTGACCTTTCTCTGCACCCAAAGCATTCCCTGTGCAGCGAACTCTGCTGTGACCCGGGCCTGAAAGTCGCTGTAAGGGACATATGGCCCGGTGTGACCTGTGCAGAGCTGTCTCCATGCCAGTCTGGGCACGGGGATGCAGCAAGCAGGTGAAGCACAGTTCAAATAAGGTTTCTTCTGGATCGGCGTGGTCACTCCTTGGGGGTGGACAGCTCAGGGTGTCTCTAGGCATTTCTTCCCTCTCTTGCTATGTTCTTGCTTTCTGTGCCCATTATAACCTCCTCTCTGCCATGGGCTGGTCTGTTGGGACACAGACCTGTCGTCCATATGTACCTCAGTCTGTATGTCACACTGAATTGTTCAGGTCTTGTAGGACAGGCATTTTTAGGCTGGGGCATCTCAGGAGCTGGCTGAGGCAGAGGGAGCAGATCTTACATGATGAGTAGTTGTTTTGGCTTGGTTTTTTTTTTTTTTTTTTCTGTTTTCATCTCCTTTGTAATCACTGCAGCATACCAAATGCTCAGCCAGGTGAACTTTTGCTGTTGTCCTGTTGAGAAGCTCTAGCAGAATGGGAATGCCACAACAGAGTACCCTTGTGAAGAACTCACGTAATTAGTTCTCTGGACCATCCTTGATGGCTTCATGGAGGGTGAAATACCGTGGATGCTTATGGAAACTTCCTGTTGGACTTGTGTGTGAGAAAGTATCTTGCTTGGTAGATTTGCAGCGAAGCTGCTACATGGCTGCATGTGCAGTAATCCAAATCCTGGATCTTTCTAGTTATTCTGTGTTAGCACAGCAGAATTTCATGTAAGGGTGGCAGGGGCTAAAAGCCCAAAGAAGATTCTGTGAATGCTTTACAAAGCAGCTGGTGTGGGCCAGCCCCTTGTTTCTTTGTTTCCAGCCCCCTCCTCCCCCCAGCGCTCTTCTGCAGGCAGCTCATCATCCAGGCTCAGCCTGCTGCAGAGAACTTCAGCTTGCCAAGGCCTGAGCTGTGGTGCTGGGAGGAGATCCATGTCTGTGCTCCACTGGCTGAACCCTTCAGATGAGTGTTGTGAGGGAGGGGATGCAGTGACACCTGGGGAGGTGACACCTGGGGCAGTGACACCTGGGGAGGTATCCCTCAGGCACGGTAGGCTGTGGGTTGCCTTCCTCAAATGGCATGACTGGCTTGGTTGGTCTTTGTGCCCAGCAAACACCCCTGAGAAAAGGCCTCTGCAGCTTTGCCTGGATTCACCTCCCCATCCTAGTTCCAGCATCAGGCCGTATGAGAAGAACTATGAGTTCAAGGCTTGAAACACTTTCTGAGGAGGAAGAGGAAAGCAATCCCTGAGTTCAGGTCTCCAGAGGAGGCTTTTATTAGTCATGTCTCCCATTTCATGGATAGGTTCACCTGAGGTTTGTTCCCTGACTTCAAGGTAGATGGTCCTTATCTATATTTAGATTTATGAAAGGATGGGAGATGCCTGG
Organism: Leptocoma aspasia; assembly: GCA_013399835.1. Taxonomy (NCBI): domain Eukaryota; kingdom Metazoa; phylum Chordata; class Aves; order Passeriformes; family Nectariniidae; genus Leptocoma; species Leptocoma aspasia. The sequence continues at coordinate 71,037 of VXAX01004221.1, read as the reverse complement.
TATTTGTGAGATGTCCAAATACCTCATTATTCATAAATGTCCACAATGAGAATAGGTGGGCCTTGGTTTCTGATATATCTAGGGACCCAGCTATTGCTTGGTAGCTGATTAATTGATTTGTCTGGGCTACAAACCTGGTTTTGAGCCAGTATTTCAAGGAGATCACACAATTTGAGTTGCTGATAGCACAAGATTCTATCCCTTCACACCTATTTTATTCAGCAATCTGTCTAATCTTACTCCTTCCTAACGGGGTCACATTGTTTCCATGGTGCATGCTGGTTTTTATTTAACTGATGTCCTTACTTCTTGGCATGATACAATCTGCCAAGCTCTATATGGGCATAAGATGAGAATAAAATTTCCTTTGGATGAATGGGGAATTTCCCATCTTAAGGAAAGGTGCCAGACAGGCAGCTAGGTTCTCCAGTTTGCTGAGAGTGTGTCTGGATGTAAGCTGGAAAAATATAAAATAATCCTTCCATATCCTGTTACCCAGTTATTACACACATAGCCAAGTGGTTATTCCAGACAGTTGTCTGCAGCCAGACTATTCTTGTGTGTGTTTCTTTTTTTTTAAATACTATTTTTTCTTTATTTCTATGAGCTGGTTATTCCAAGGGAATGAAGTTCTATGGCCAAAGGCTAATTAAGAGGAAAGAACAGAGGTATTTGGTGTGAAGCATATAAACTGAAATAATTTGGAGGCTTAAAAAATCAGGAGCTTCCATGTATAGTTTTTTGTTCTCAGAGAACCCTTTTTTGTTCTGGCTTGGACAGAGCTAATCACTTTTGGGGAAACCCCTCGATGGTGTTTTGCAGAGGGCTGCAGTGCAATGCAGCTTTTCCCATCTTGCCCCCTGAACTGATATGTGGGGATGCTAATTTGGTGTGTGGTGCTTGGGCAGTGTCTCAGTAGCACTCTGTGCTGGGGTGAGCTGGACCTGAAAGAACACTGTCACACTTTGCTCTGTGCATCCCTCTTATGTTGTGACACTGCAAGTAATTGCATGGTGCTCTGTGGCCTGCTTCCATGAATGGGATTTAGGAGCATCCATCCCATGTCAGACCTACAGTTTCCCCCAGTATCCTACCCTACTGCATTAGTAACCCAGTAAGTTTCTTCTACCTAAACATCTTCATTTTACACCACCAAATCTGTGTAAGGTATTTACAGCCAGAACGTCCTGTGGCAAAGTATTTCACACCTTGACTACACACTGCCAAATGATCACTGTTTGTTTAGGACCTACCTCAAACTAATTTAATTTTGTGCCTTCTGTGTCATATATTATTCAAATTCTGTCTTCATTTCTAGGTCATCCCTCCATGTATGGGATGATCTGACAACCCATTTGTCAGATTTTCCTAACTAGGAACCACTTGGAATCACAAAATATTTACCAGGAAAGGATCTGGTGCAGTGAGAGACATTGCAAGTTACGACATGTTCCTAACTCTTACTTTGAAGGTGCCTGACCAGATGGATCAAAGACCTGGTCTGAAAAGATTATCCTACTGGTTTGCTCTCTGATAAAACACAAGAAGTTTGGTGTAAATCCATAGAGATGGAACAGCTGTCATCTGCTTGCACTCAGAGGGGTTAATGTGAGATTTTAAGGGGAGGAGAAGCCTGAAGTATCTCATGTGCTCCAAGTGCATTTTCCAGCCTGACTGTAAGGCATTGTTCCTTGTGTTTGCAAATGTGGCTAATGTAGTTCTTTATGGCTGAGCAGAGGTGAGTGTCGAGTGAGGTCTCCCAACACAAGCAGCTTCCCCTCAGCTAAGGAAGTATCTCAGGGCAAAGGCAGTTGCCCTCTGAATCTTTTGAGTAGGGAATGGAAAAACTGTTACCAGATGTGTTGTTTATGGCAGCTGCTGTCAGCCGTGCTTCCCTGGTTGAGGGGACTCCTGGAATGCTGAGGAGCTGCTGTGAACTGCCTGAGAAGCTGGCCTGTGCAAAGAAGCCTTTTCCCATCACAGCAGGATGGTAGCTGAGCTAGGCCGGTGGGCTGGGGTATGAGTCGGGAGGGGTGTATTTAAATCCCCGTGGCCAGGCAGGAATGGTTGGCACTGGTGTGAGCAGCCAGCTCTCATCCTCCCTCCCTGAGTAAATGCATTACAGATAAGATCAGTTATTATAGGTGCCTCTCCAGTTCTAGGTGTCCCTTGTACTGTCTTCCTCTTATGTCTGAGAGGGTTTTTAAGCCTCTGATAAATGTTGCTCTTAATCTGACTGTTTGGAGCTGAGGTTTAGCAGCAAATGGGCTGGAAATTACAGATGGAGCTAAGTCACTGTATCTTAGTGCAGCGTGGATGAGGCCCTGTAAAGAAGGTCTTTAATCCTTCGGGGTCCTTTTTGTCTTCCTGGATTGCTGTGCTTTGTGGTGTCAACACTGCTGAATAACACTGCTCCTGGTGGCTGTGAGCCAGGCGATTGCCAGGGCTCCAAGCTGAGAGCTGTCAGGGGAGTTGACCTCCTTTGCAAAGGGATCTCTTTGCATCACAACTGTGCTGCTGCTTCTTTCTGATACGTGCTTTCCAATGCTTTGCCACCTTTTTCTTTGTTAGTTCTCATTTGAGCTATGTTGTCTCCCCTCATAGGATGAGAAAGTTAACAGGTGAATGCCAGCCTCCATGAGAATCCTTGAAACTTGGGTAGGAATTAGCCATAGCTGTCTTTATTGCAGCAGCAAAGCAGTGAGTAGAGTAACAGAGCTGTTAGGAAACTCATAGTGTGGTTCTGTCACATGCAGGTGACTGCCACCTGAGGCCAGGCTGTGCTGGGTATCTGGATGGAGCAGAAGCTGAGTGTGGGAGGACTGTAGGAGATTTGTGGAACACTTACTTGGAAGTGGCACACCTGTGAGCTATACATTCAGGTAGAAGTGGAGTTGGAGAAGTGTATGGTTTCTGTCACTTGTAGTAAGAGCTATAAACCTTAACTGGCCTCTTAAGCTAACAACTTAAGGATAGTTTGAGAATTTTGTGAAAATTCTTGCTACCAGAAGGAGTGATACATATCACAGCATGGAGCTGCACCGTTCCCCTGGCTCCCATGCTGCAGAAGCAGTCTTTGGAACACAGTGGTCTGGGAAGTAAAGAAGGAAATTGTAGGATTAAAGACTCTATTTCCATGGTAACACCTTTGTTACCAGACCCCATCCACCTGCTGAGTGAGGGCTGTAGTGACTTTGTTTTATCTGTATTTTTAACAAATGAAATTTATAATATTAAAACCATGGGTCCAAACATGACTGCAGCTATGTTTAATCAGAAGGATGCTTGTTCTCATAGTGGCTTTGAGGATAAATAAACTTAATGGAGTTCTCTCAGATTTAGAGTATTTTGTGTGGTAAGGAACAGAGTCTGGGTGGTTTTTGCCTAGGAGGCCTTTTAAAGACTAATTTTTTAATTGATAGCATTCCTTTTGTGTCTTTTGTTGTCACAGAAGTGTGATGCCTGACAGGAGGAGTGCATGCCTCTATATGGGTGCTATACCATTGGTAGAACTGAGTCTGTTCTGGTCTGTTTGCAAGTACTTATTTCTATTTTAGGTGGAATTTAAGAGCATGATCTTGGTTTTACTCTTGTAACAATATTTGCCCAGAGTTTCTAAGAACAGACCAGGGTGGATAGGAGTCTCAAGATCTAGGTAACCCAATTTAAGCCCATGCTCCTGGAAATGCAGCTCAGTCATTGCTCCCCAGAACCGAAGCTTGGTTTCTGTGTTCTTTGATTAATGACTGCCACCACTTGCATCCTGAGAGTTGCCAGTGACCATGTTTGGCAGTGTATGAGAATGGTAAGCACAGAACAAAAATAATAACTGTACTGTTAAAACATTGCAGATTTGGCTACCTGGAGTGACTCTGCTTCCCCCACATCTGTGAAACCACTGACAGTTAATACACTCCAGGCCCATGCAGAAGCTGCCATTCCTACAACAGAAATTTTGCTGTACTTGGCATGGGTAGGGCTTAGGAAACAAGGGCCTCAGGGAGTGCTGTGTCCCGCTGGCCCATCCCTGCTTTCATTTACCTGACAGCTGCTCTGTCAAGCAGGACCATATTCACGGGTTATGAGCCCTGGGTTTGACTGTAGCCATTTGCAAGGAAATGGGGAAAAGAGTTTGAAGGTAGACCTACTGCAAAAATTAAAAAGGAACATAGCACAGAAAAAATACTCCAGAAAAGCTTTTCCAAACCAGGACAGTTCTTACTGGGAGTTTAGCTGTTGAAGGACCCCAGCTGCAAACCCCAGATACAGCCTGGGTAGTCACACCTCACTTGTGGGTGTTTGAAGATTGAACTGAACTTCAACTCGGCAACTTTTCTTGAGGAGAGAACCAGCCTGTTGTACTTGCATAAATTCTCCCTGTAATACTGAATATCTCTCAAAATTAAAGGAGATCTTGGGAAAGGAGTTAACATGTAACTTCAAGGTCTGTTTGACTCATTCCTTCCTTCTTCCTAATGTTCCATGGCTCAAAACTGCCTTTCAGTGTCTCACCATCTACCTTGTTTTCCAACTCTCTCTAATTCAGAGTTTCTTATAATTGGCAGGATGGCACCTCCCTCATTCAAGATCAGGCAGTGTCCCGTGGCAACTGTACCAGTTGTTGACCTGGAAAAATAACACTAGGGAAATTTAGTGAAATGTTTTTGCTAAAGCCAAGCAATGGAAATGGAGAAGAGCCAGCAGCAGAGCCCTGTGCTGTAGGTTGCCCATGTCTGTAGCAGCTGCTCTGTAGGCAGTGTGGCAGGGGGGAAAGTGAGTGAGTACTGGTTTCATTTCTCCAGTCTGAAGAAATGGAAATCAGTTCCCCATCACAGACATACCAGTAGTCATTGTTGAGCTCATCCATAGCATTCTGGTTTTGTGCCAGGAACCAGGGTGTGAGACCAACTTAGCAAAGTCTCTTTCCAGGGCTCTTGGAAGGGAAGGGACTACACTTAGTTGCAGAGATTCCCTGGAGTGGTCAGCCTGCAGTGAGCAAGGGGTCACAAACAGCCTTATATGTGCAGCACAGGCAGTATTGGCCTCTGCCAGGGAAACCTCCCTGGAGGTGAACTCCCTCCTTCCCTCCCTCCCTTGCTCCCAGAGGGAGATTGGGAATGATGCCCTCCAGCCTGTGTGCATTCTTCATTCAAGCTGGGAACAAGGGGGTGCCTGTGGTCAGCTGTGTCTTTGTATTATCTCTTCCTCATGAAGGTAGTCTGCCACACCAAACCATGCTGTTGGTGTTTTATGTTTTTAGGACAGTGCAGCCTTTAAGTGGAGCCTGTTAGGAGAGTTTTAATCTACCTTAGAATTGAGATTTCTTATCCTTTGTAAGCTCACACATGATTCTTAATGTCACTGGTTCTGACTGTATGAGAGCAGGATAATTTCTCCTCTGGAAGCAAAACCAAGAGGAACTCCACTTTAATGTAGTGGGACTTTTTTATTGTCTGATATATTTCAGAGCTTTAGACTTTGAGAGTGATGTGACCCTTTAGGACCTGGGCAATTTCAACTGCAGTTTATTACTCGATTGACAAGCAGCAATACGATCAGAAAGACATATTTTTCTGTCTCTAGGTTTTTTCTTCTGTCTCCTAGTTTGTCTTTCATGTTAAAACTCCCTCAAAAGTGTAAGCTTTATTATTAAGTTTTCCTTAAATACCCATCTGGTTATTTTACACCAGCCCATATTTCCTTGCTAGAGATGGATGAAAAATGAAATGCATGGGTAAGTTAGTTTATGTTTCTGTCTGGCACAGAAGGAGTCCTTATCCTGACCAAAGGCACGTCAGAGCTGAAGATCCCAGGTGTAACACTGGTGATCCTCATCAACAGGAGGCTGCTTTCTGATGCGTTTACTGAAGAAAGACTGAAGGCTGGATGGCCACATGTCCTTTGGTTTTTTGGCTTCTTTTGTGCCATACTTTGTAAACATTCACACATTTTGTGTAATGTATAAAGTGTACATTTTACACTTTTTTCTGTTCTCTTCAATTTTGCATATTAAGGCAGAGAGTGTGTTGGGCACAGTCCTGGCAACTTTTCTAGTTGTTCCAGCTTGACCAAGAGCTTGGACTATTGTGATACCAAGAGGTGTCTTTCAGTCTAAAGAGTTCTGCAATTGATGTGCTGTGAACGAAGCCATGATCAGGTGGGACTTTTGACATGGAGTTTTTGAATTTTCTGTTATAGCAGTGTCACAGTTCTGAATTTCTGAGGAAAGTGGGACTGTACTGCCTTGGACAAAAAAAAAATTGTGGCTAATATATGGGAGGCTGGAGGCCTGAACACACAGTACTGCTGTGTTTAGTGAAATGTTTTTGAATGTTTAGGAGAGGGTACTGTTAAAGCCTGGGAAGAGTTAAGGGAGAGAATATTTATCTCCAACTAGTCAGAGCATTAGTCTTTCATTCCATAGATTTTTAGTTTTTGGGAAGTCTTGTTATCCAGACAGACAGAGAATTGGGTTTTTTTTAGTCTTCCATTCATCTTTGCCTGTGTGAGGTATCATGGCAAGGAGTTCCAGGTAAAAAAATTTCAGCTCTGCAAGATTAATGGTTAGCCTACTATGAATGATGGTTCTCTGTTGGGGGACACGAAAGCTAGAGTCTCTTGTTTGAAAGATGTTTCTTTCAGGTGCTCTGAAGAAAGCCTCTAGCAAAGTGTTTAAGGCAGCTCACAGGGGAATTGGTCTTTGGTTGTCTGAGGGACTGGGGAGGGCTCAGTAGAGGAAAGTTACCCATATGAGGCCAAGGGCTGGCAAAATTTCACTTGCACAGGGAAGAGTGAATATTTTGGAAGCCCAGGACCAGTAGACGCAAGACCTTCAAATATCAGTCATTGACTGAAATCCACCTCCTATCTCAAGCCGGTGACACTGTGCAGTAGCTGTTTGACCTGCATGTGCTAGGTGTCATTGGCTTTTTTTTGGAAGCAGTGCCATGCCATATATTGACATTCACATTGTACAGAAACTGAAGCTGCTAGGTTTCCCACGCAGAGCTGCTAAACCTCACTGAAAACCTTGCCGTGTCCAAATGAGAGGTTTTTATGTGGGAATGAGGCACAGACTAAGGTCAGTACCTCTGGAGTTGGAATGGGAGCCTTAGCTTTTATAACGGAGACAGGACCTCTGTCTGTCTGTACAGCAGCTACACAATGGCACCTCAGTGTCAGCTGTCCCCTCTGTGAACTACCATGGTACAAACAAGGTATTATACCTGCTCTGGGGACAACTAGAAGTCTCTGTGTTTGGCAGTGTTCCTCAGTGCCAGCTGCCTTTATTAAATGATGCATGTGTGTGAACACATACAAGAAAATTGTAGTTGTAGAAGGAAAAACAACATCCTGCATTTACTTCAGGAATATCTGCAGTGGGGATAAAGCTGAAATCTGACTTGCCTGATTCATCTTTTGACAGTTGAGAATGTAGTTTAAAGACTAGCAAGGAAGGAAAATACATTTTGGTTTCTCAAAGGGCATTGTAAACACAGAAGAGCAAAAGGTAGCTTTAAAGAAGGAGGGGAGAAAAAAGGTGTCAACATGCTTTTGGGGGGAACAAAATGTCCCAGACACAATCCTGGAGGATGGTCACAAAATAGGTGTGCTGATTTAATAGCTGTCAAATTCAGTATCAGTCAGAATTTCTCAACTATTATTGTTTCTCTGTGTCAGCAGTGTGTCTTTCATAGACACCTAGTTAAGTGTAGCTGCTCTTTTGTGTCTCTGGGTGGCTGAAACACTACAAAGACATCTCCCCAGGGTGGTGGAGCTAAAAAGGGTCCAAATCAGTGTAATGGCTACATACTTGCCTGAGGTGGATTTGCCGTTCCAACACTTGCCTCTTCTTCATAAAAGGCAAGCACAGCACATCAAACATGTAAAATGGAAACATAGCATGTAACCTTTTGAAACATATTGCTGCTGGATTCTGTTTGTAAGCATGTATTTTGAGGCAGCTAAGAATGGCCATGTTTGTTATTCTGAATAAATAGGTGTAAGGAGTAATGAAGTTCATCTTGCCGTGATCATGTTATTCCAGAACTGTTTCTTATAAAGGTTTCTTTTAAGTATTGCATTTTCCTTTGACTCATTTGGTTTTGGCTGCTGCCAGAGACACATACTAAGCTGTGTAGCTCAGCAGTTTGATCTAATAACTTCCAGGTAGGCTCTATGCAGCTGAACAAAAGTCACTTTAGTAACAAGGTAGGTAGGATTTCCTCTGTGTAGGAAACTCAGAAGGAGTGTGATCTATCTGACCTATAAAAGCTCGGTTTCAGATCTCTGTCCTCTCAAGAGGCAGCTACCAGGTTTGTTCAGTGTTAGACATGTTCTGAGTAGTAAGTGGCTTGAAGTCCATTGGCTGACACAGAGCAAATGTTCCTGAAAAGTCTTGATATTGGCAAAATATGCGAATTGTTGTTACTCTTGGAGCATTCAGAGGTGTTCAGTGGTACTGTAAATTATCTCCTGGAGGGGACAGCCTTAACAGTATTGCCTGTGTTTCTGTGAAATCATGTTTCTTTTATTTCTATTAAATACTTCAGGGTTGTCCTGTAGGAAAGCAAGGTGAGTCTGTTCTGTGGTGGATTGTGTGTGAACTTCAGGGGGGAAGTGTGGGTACATACACAGGATGGCTGAAGCTAACGTGCCACTTCCATTTGTGGGTGCCTTGCAAGATGACAGCGCTGCTGACAGGATGTGTCTTTATCTCGGCAGTGGAGATTTTGGAGATTCAGTTATCCACGTGATGTGGATGTGGTAGGCCATGATGGTTGTAAGCGACATGTCTGGGAAGGGAAAGGCAGGATATGTTCATTGTACTTGGGAAAGAGCTGGCAGTGCAGCATGGTGGAAACAGCAGTAGCCTGTGTGTTCTGTGTTGCTGAAAGGAAGAGGATAGGATGGGAGATTGGGGCTGGGAGATGAGGATGTGTGTACAGGAAGGTGCTATGGCTGGGTGTGTGTGGTTAGGTGGGGTGGATGCCTCCAGGATATGAGGTGGGGAGGGTGGGGGAAGTGGCTTGGGCAGCAGCAGGGCAATGTTCAGTGTTCATGATGAAGCCTTTTCTTTCTCCTTGTCCCCTAGATCTCCTATCCCCCAAGTGATGAGGACAGCGATGACTCTGAGGGAGAGAACCAGGAACTTGCTCAGATCGACAGAGGTAAAGGGATGAAGATAGAAGGATCCCGGGATACCACGGCTGAAGTCAGTTTTTCTTTTCACTTGTGCCCTTGCAAGTGCCTCCTTGTCAGCCCCAATGTACCACAATCAGATACATTAAATCACTCACCTTTGAAGCATTTGGGACCTCACAGGGAGAGGCTGGTGTTGTCAGATGCTGCAGTTGCATTATTACCACCAGAAACAGACATTGTTAACCATGTGTTAAAGTCCCAGTGCTGCAGACATGGGGCAGAGATGGTCCACAATTGTGCCTGCAGCAGAGCTGGGACTAAAAATTTGTCTTCTATTCCATGCCTTTGCACTTGAGTAATCTTTGTTCTGGGTTTCCTCATCCTTGCTATTTTGAGTTTTAACCTTCAGTTTCTTCATTCTCCTGGACTCATTATTTGATTATCTCTGTCCCTTCCTCCTAGACTGTTGGTATTGTGCAGCCCTATGCTCACATCTAGTGAGAATCTTTGACAGAGAAGATACAGGTGCTCTGCTGTTGTTTTTGGACTTGATATGAAGTAGCTTAGAGCTGCAGGTGAAATCTGTAGTAAATGCATCTCTTAAATTATGCTAAGTTTGCCATTAGTGCATGCCCTGTGCCCAGGTTCAAGTGGATTCTTATGCAGAGGCAGCAGAAGTTCAATTCCTGACCAGAGGACATGTCCTGTTAGAATTCAAATCCCTGTTCCATGTGTTTAGAATAAAAAGAGCTCAGCAGAAGAGGTAAAGCATGCCTAGCTTGTGGCTGAAGAGAGGGTCTCTTGTGTGACAAGTCTTACAATAGAGGACTTCTACTTCCAGAAACCAGATCTCCTTTATTTGAGCCGTAAAGGTGATGCTTAGAATAGTGTAACTTACTTGGCTCTTCTGCCCTGAGAACTGGTCACTAGAAGTTAGTGTTTTTGGCTAGAGGCATGTGCCTAGCAGCACATTTGTAAGCTCATGTCTTCCCCACCTTGAGGAGGTGAGGTGGGTGACAGATCTGTGTTCTTTCTCTGGAACTAGACTTCCAGGTGATGGTTTGAAAGGGGATGACATCTAGCAGTCTGGTCTGAACAAAGGTCTGGAAACTTCCGAAGGGAAGCATTCAGCTGGGGGATGTTTCATCTGGGGAAGAAAAGGTGGGGAAACAGCTCAGAAGTTTACTTGGGAGGAGATGAAAACAGCAGGTCAGAGGAAAACAGGCCCATTTTATTAGGCTGTGGGACGCAGATCTGCTCTCCCACTTCTCAATCTCCTCCTCCCACTAGAGAGAAGACAGAATTGCACCCTGACTCCTCTGGCCACCAACCAGCTCCAGAACCAGGAGAACCAATGCTGCAAAGTTCGGGCCCTGTTCCACGCCAGCCTTGACCGGCACAGTTCGGAAGAGGAGCTGGAGCGCATCAACCGAGAGTTTGCCGCGGAGAAGCGGAAGTGGTCCCAGGTCAGCCGGCTCAGCTGCTGCAGCGACGGCAACAACACCTCCTCCAGTGACGAAGAAGTGAAGAACTTGTGCGCCATGTCCTTCCGGCCCGTGGCAGAGCAGGGCGATGGCCTCCACGCCAGCCCGAGCCCCGTGCTGTTCAGTGCCTCCCCTCCCAAGAGACTCCAGCCCCTGGTGCGGAGCTCGGCCTCCGGATCCTTAATCTTCACAAGCGTTGGGGCGGGCCTTGAGCAAGTCATGCCTTGTAAGAGACATCGACAAGGATATGGGGATAAGGTCAGCAGGCCCAGCCTTGACCTGGAAAAAATGCAGCAGGTAAGGCAGAACTTCACGTGAGGAAAGCAGCGTTGCTTGAGAAAAAGGCGTGGTAAGCGAGGACAGAAAAGGGTTGTTGAGGCAAGGATCAGTAAATTGATAGGGTTGCTTCTTGTGGTCATGTCTTCAGGGGCATACCTTCAGGGTACTTCTGCTGTCTGTCTAGGATAAACTGGGGTAAGTGTAGATGTCCCTCCTGAGAGGTAAAGGCACTGCTGCTTGGGTGGCTCCTGCTACACTTGGGCTGTTCTCTTGCTGCCCCAGGAGGAAGGCAGCACTTGTACTTTCCAGTTCGTTGCATGGCACAGGAACAAAATCACTGGCATTTGCTTTCATCAAGTTACCACTGCTTCCGTGATCTGACCTATGTCACTTACTCCAAAATAAATTAATTGCTTAGCATGTATAAAAAGAGCCTTTGGTGAAAGTGGTTGTCGACTTGGTGATGATAAGAATTTCCACACTTGTTGACCTCCTTGGGCCTAGATCTCTTTATGCCTCCTAGGCGTTTTATAGCAATGTAAAAGAGTGTTTTTTACCTTCTTAATACTTTACAAACTGCTTACAGTTTGCTCTAGATGCAGTTACTCTTGATTTAGCAGGACTTTAGCTTGGCCTGGGACTGAGGTGTGGAAATGCTAGAAGTTTGCCTCGTCTCTGCAGAGCCTGGGAAATGGGGCAGGCTGCCCTTTGCAGCTCCCATCTGGTGCCTCTCTTTCAAAAGGCCTTGCTGTAGAGTTAGTACTTCATGTCTCTTCATTATTTGTTTTTCTATTTGCACTGGTGTAGTGTCAGTTTAAAAGGATATCTGCAGACATCTGCTGGCCCTGGTACGTTGCAGTAAGTTAAAAACAATTATTTTCAGTTCTGAATTTCCTCTCATTAGGAAAGAATTTCACTGCCTCTGGTTTATTGGATGTACTGGTGTTAACCTTGCTTGCAACGCTTCCTTTAAGCCTACAAGATGGACCCACTAAAAGAAAGGACTATGCATTTATTTTCTAAGACCCCTAAAAGTGAGATTTCTATTTCCCTATTACATTGTTGGTTTTTCTCAGTCCTGCTGGCAGCATACATCCCATGAATACATAATGCAGAGACTTGTGTTTTCAGTACGGTTTTCCTCACCCCCATTTCAACCTTCTAGCCAAGTTTCTGCTCACAGAACATTCAAAAGGCCCAGTCTTGCATTTCACATCACCCAAATCTTCTACTGATACTGACAGACTTTAATTAGTCTCACATCCTTACGAGAGAAGAAGAAAGCTGCTAAGCCTGTGCCCAGCCTTCTATTTTTTCAGAGTGCACATAAGTAAATGGGGAAATGTTGCTTTTGGCCCAGGTGATTTTTCTGATTTGGATGCCAGGCATGGCATCTGCCTGCTCTCCCTTAAGCATCTTTCAGCACTATGTTCAGGAGTGTATTGATAAAGGTTAGGGGCTAATTTAAACAAGCTTTTCAAACTGTTGGTTTTTTCTGGGGAAACCTTGTGAGAATAATTGACTTCCTTGTCCATTTGCTCTCTACACTTCTGGATTAATTGTGGCAAAGATTATTGCAAAAGAAGTTAAAATCTGGAGTGGAGGTGGCAGTGTGTTTTTTAAATAAGATTTTTACTGTGGATGTCATTAACATTCCATGGTTGTGGAATCCATGTTAAAAAGAAAGGATAGTCAGCTGGTGGATTTAATTTGAAAGAAAGTGTATTGAGGGCACAACATGACATGACACACACATACAAAGTGAGATGCAGCCTGAATATTTTATTTGGTCATTTGTATTATTTTTATAGTTTTAATTGGTTAACTTTCAGCCAGTAACATCTTGAAGCTTTATGATGAGTCTTTGCTACCTGTACTTATTTCTTCTGTGGAAATCATTCAGGATCCCCATTCCCCACTTATAAAATGGGACCAGGGTGTTTGGTTTTTGTTTTTGGCTGTTCCCATTTTCCAACAAAAATGGCTCTTATTAACTTCCTGGGCAGTGTGTGGCATAATGTGTTTCTTAGTCAGGTAAACAATGCATATAAGGAATGTTAATATTAAACAGGCTACTCTAAGGCTTCCTCTGGGCTCCGAACATCAAGCTTTTCTTGCTTTGTGATTCTTATCCTTGCTATCATATGCTTGCCCATGAGAACACAGCTGAAAAGTTTATCAGCT
>VXAX01004221.1:0-57871 GCA_013399835.1 Leptocoma aspasia | reverse complement strand
TTTTTTTTTTTTGAGCAGCAGATGTGGCTTTCACTCTTATCCCTGAGCCTTCCTATTCCTGCAGCTCTGTGTAGCTGACAGATGACAAAGAGTATCAGGCAAGATGAATTTGTGCCTGAAGCAAATGTGTTATGAGATAAGAAGGCACTTTGGGGGTGTGATGTGGTATGGGTAACTCAAGGGTGGATGAAGAGATGCCAAGTGCTTTGCATCAAATTCTGTTTATGTTAGATGGTGATGAAATATTGGTCCAGAGAGTTGTGGTGTAGAGTGGCTCTGTGTTGGGATGTTTAAGAAGATTTTGCTTCCTCCCATGGGTCAGTGGCAAGTGGTGTCCAAATGTCTCCCTGTATTCCGGTGATTTGGTGCCTTTTGGTAAAAAATAGGAGCAAATTTGGGAGACAAGTGGGTTGGGGGCCATCAGAGTGCTTTAAAGAAGTTAGGGAATTGCTATGCTTTCTTGGCCTGTGAATAAATGGAAATCTCCATCATCCATGCCTTTCAGTTCAGCCTCCTGCAGCAGGGAAGGCTGTACCAGGAGCAGGTTTAAAAAGCCCTGTTTTGTTTAGATGCCAGGTTATGCCTTTCCAGCTTCACAGGGTACAGTAATTCAGCCCTTTTGTGTCCCAGACATGAGTTTGGACTGTTGGCAGATGTATTTCCCACCCTGGCTGGTCAGCTGGCCACCCACTGTCTCCCTGTTGAGGCCGAGTGAGGATATTTCAATGCACACTTTTCTTCACTTCTCCAAAGGACTAGAAAATTAGCTCAGAAGACTTCTATTCTTTCCCTTAATTGGGCAGAAATGCCCTGGCTTGTGCAGACACTCGCTTTGCTGCAGTGAATGCCCTCTCCCAGCACCCCTTGATCGTGGTCCCTGGACAGACACGTTGTTGCATGCAGGCCCTGCTGCCAACCACTTGCTATTTACTGAAGCCTGCTGTCACCCTGCATGGCTGCTAGCACTTTAGCAAATCTGGCTTTTTTGGCAATGCTGAGAGCACAAGGTCGAGACCAGGGATATCCTTGGGTTCAAGGTGAAGGCACCAGGTTCACCTGAGGCATAAGGAAGTCCAGGGTGTCACAAAGACTTCTTGGAGCTGCTGAGCTCATTCCCAGGGGACTAATTGGTCTTGGCATGTTGTGTAAACAGAGAGGAAGTAAAGGATCCTCCTGTGCTATTCAGTGGGACTGCCAGGAGCACCTTTTGAAATCTACTTACAGAAGCTTGTGAAGTCAGAGTGGAGCATTTGCAGGGAGAGAGATCTCTTGGAAGGAGAGCAGCTTTGGAGTGGTACAACAAGCAGTCCAAATTCTTTGTGTGGGTAGATAGCTGATATGGAAAGCATAATTTTGAAGTACAAGGCAGAGAGTATGTGTACATGGGTATATTTCCAGGTACGCTGCAGAGTGATTAGGTAGGTTTCATGACTTGCTCAGAGCTTTCTGCTGTGGTTTGCCTGCTTGTATGAATAGAGAGAATGAAAAATTCGTAGACAACCTTGAGTTGGAAAGGACCCACAAGCACCACTCCTGTGGTGCTGCACAGGACAGCACCAAGAATCACACCATGTGCCTGAGAGCATTGTCCAAATGCTTTTTGAACTTTGGCAGTTTGGTGCCACGGCCACTAACCTGGGGAGCCTCTTACAGTGCCCAACTACCCTCTGGGTGACAAACCTTTTCTTATATCCAACCCAAACCTCCCCTGACACAGGCCATTTCCTTGGGTCCTGTCACTGGTCCCCACAGAGAAGAGAGCAGTGCCTGCCCCTCTGCTTCCCCTCATAAGGAAGTTCTAGACTGCAGTGAGGTGTCCTTTCAGTCTCCTCTTCTTCAGGCTGAACAAGCCAAGTGATCTCAGCTGCTCTTTATTTGGCTTCCTCTACAGAGTGTCAATACCATTTTCTTTTGGAGGCTTAGTGCTTTCTTTGAAATGCATTGAGATGCTAGGATGAAAAAGGCTATCAGAGAAGAGAAAAATGCATCCTCTGCTAGCATTTGGATTGTTCATGTGCAGGCTCTGCACCCCCTTTGGTGGGTGACTAGTTTCAGTGCAAGACATATGAGTGGATCTTCGTCTTGACTTGACACTGGAATGGCCTGGATATAGTGCCTGATGAGAATCCTGATTTGGGCTTAGCTGGATGTAGTATCAAGACCATCTTCCTTCTGCTGTATGTTTCAATACTGGCATTTTGGTTGGACTGAGCATTGGTGGGGTGATCAGCACCGAAAACTTCCTTGAGTCAATACTGGTTGCACAGAGGCTGCAGAACAGCGCTCTCCACAAGTGACCAAGGACCCAGTGTGTGACCCTGGTGCACTGGGGTCTGGGCTTTGGGCTGCTAATGGCTCCAGGGTGAGATTTCCATGTCCTTAGCACAGCTGGGTTTTGCCCTTGCCTGTCTCTCCAGGACCTGACAGATAGCTTCCACGTGTGAGCTCGTGAGTCCTTTTCACCTCTTGACCTCCTGTTTGAGTCCAGGCCTTTTCAGAATTGTTACCATCTGTTTGCCCATCTGAGCTTCTCTCTGTGGCAGGAGAGCTGAAGAAAATCTCCTGCTGGTGCTGGTGGTAGTTTCAGCATAGTCTCTGCCCTGGGCCTCACTCTCCAGAGTGACTGAGTGGAGTTCAGGGGCCTGTGCTGAGCATAATGGCTTTACACCCATTCTTAAGGGGCCCAGTACCAGAACTTGTCTCTCAAGTGTGGTAAGTTGGGCCATAGCAGTTCTTTGTCTGTGGGCTTGTTGAAGCAACATAGTAAAGAAAGTGTTGCAGAAACTGATTGCATCAGTAGAAAAGGAGAAATTCTGCTTCTGGTAACCTCCTGCAATTTTGCTTTAATTTTTCACCCCTAGAAATATGCTGCAGCAGCTGTTCTTCCAGCACAGAAGTGCCTGTCTATCTCAATCCTGACAGTGTTTGGCAGTGAAGCAGCCAGCAAACAAATGCTATGTGTGGCTGCTGCAAGGCAGTCCTAGCATGAGGAAATTTGGGGCTGAACATGATGGATGACATTGTCTGGTCTGCTTGGCTGCGAGGATGTAGTTCCATGGTGGGAAGCTCTAGGACTTTAGACGTGTACCATATGAGTGGGAGATGGGGCATGGTACAGGTCTCTTGTTCTTTACATCTTTGGAGGAGCTGAGATATTCTCCTGTGGTTTGATCTCTGTTGTAAAGACTGGCTCAGTGCCAGCCAGCTGATGTCCAGTTTGCTGACATCAGACATTGATAGTCTGACCGTGGTGGGGTCTGGGAGGTGGAAAGATACTCAATATCAGGGTAAATCATGAGGAAACTCCACCTAGCCCTAAGAAGGTGGTTATGACTCTGCCAGGCAGCAAATACCTCTGTCTCTGTGTCTCCTAAGTGTTCCCTGGATGGTTATCTAATTCATGCAGAAACATTAGGAAGTGCCTGTGTGCAGCTGCAGCTGGATGAATTGGAATGTAAGAGAAGAGTAACCCATGTACAACTTGGCCTAGCTGCTCCTTAAAAAGCATGATGATTTCCTCCTGAAAGAGGCAAGTAAGTTGATTGTGTCTTCTTTTCACTGATGGTAAGGTTCATCTCGCTGCCAGCTTGTAAATGCCAAAGGCAAGGCAGGCAGGATAATCTAGTCCTATTCCTAAAGTCTTGGCATCAACCAGTGTACCAGAGATTAGAGCATTCTCATAGAATGGTTGAGGTTGCAAAGGCCCTCTGCAAGTTCTACAGCCTGTATGTCAACAGCTTCTCCACAAGGATCTGTGTTCTCTGTGCATTGTTGAAATACAGAATTAATTTTAGTGCAAGTCCACTCCAGTTCTGCCTTGCCCCATGGCATCTGTTGATACTGTGTTCACCTTTCAGGTGTGCTGCTAGCAGACTTTCATTCTGAGCACACACCTCTCTTTGCACTTCTTCCACTGTTGTGTGAGCCCTGGCACAGAATGTGTACTCCATTCCTAGAGCCAAATGCTTCCATTCTTCTCCCTTGATGTTTTTCTTCCTTGTTTTGTCTCAGTGCATTTTTGTTCTGTTTTTGTAACATGTGCAAAGGGACAACAGTTGAAGAAGGAGATGGACAAATGAGCTTCTGTCTGGAAGTACTTATCGGTCTCTTTTTTCCTGGGGTATGTGGCTGTGTAATTTTGCTGCCTTTTGCTGGAAGCTTGCATGCTGGTGAATATATCCATCTGGACTACCAAGGGAGGGTGGGCCAACAGCTAGAATATATGCTGAGACATCTGAAATGTGGTTCCTTGAGGTGCTGCTGTGAATCATGAAAGAGAGCAGAGATTAGGTTAGTCAGGGTCATTGGGATAACACCAGAGAGCTTTGTTGAGCAAAAGGAAGATGAGGGAAGGAAATCTGATGTGGCTGAAGTTTGAGAAGCAGCAGAGATCTGTGGAATAGAAGGTTAAGAATGGCAGAGACAGCTAGAGAGAGTAGTTTCGTTGTATTAAGATTCCCAAGGGACAATAATAGCACCTGGCACCAGAGGCAGAAAATTATGAGCCTGAGGTTAAAGCCAAGGGCTTATCATTTAGATTGGCAGGCTTGCTGGCTACATTCCCAACCCTGCTGTCTTTCTTTTTTTTCTCAAAGCTCTAAAGTCTGGTAAGAAGGTATTAGACTAGAGCTGAGTCTTTGGCTGCAGTCCAAAGAGAGGAGATCAAATGGGCATATGGGCACCACTGGCATGTGGCCTTGGGATGTGACTCGGGGAGAAGTCCTGGGTGATGCTGTGTAGGACTTGAACTCTTGGTCTGACTCTGATGGTTAGGTAGGCCTGGGAGGAGCAAGGAGGTAAAGCACTTCCTGGGAGGGGAAGGAGGTAAAGCACTTCCACCTGAAAGCGTCTGCCAGAAGCTCTGCATGTGAATGGACAAGGCTGGGGTTTTGACCTCTAGCATTTTGCTCCTAAAGCACCACATGGAATGATTCCTACTGAACTAATCGAAGGAAAAGCCCAGTCTCCCATATCTGCTAGCAGTGTTTTATGGTGGACTGCCAGCTGGCCACAGAAAACATCACTCAGGAGAACCAAGAGCTCCTAACTGCAGCAACGACACAACTGGTTAAAATGTGATTGGATGTGGGGTGAGCAGCAGTCCCAGAGTGGGTGCTGGATTGGATCCCCAAGGGTGACCATCCTGCAACATATCACTGTTCTATCTCTTGGGTGTTGACTTCTGCAGGTCCTTTTCAAATAAGGTTTTCTGAAGGATATTTTCTTTCTTGTTTTGACACAGTACCGTGTAGGAGGATAATGTTGGCATGTTGTTTCCCAGTCCCTGAGTTCAGCCCAAGTAATCTCAAGAGCCTGACAGATTTAAGAAGTTTTGCTGCAACCTGTGTGTATGTTTCAAAAACACCAGCTTGGAGATGCTTCTTGGAAGCAAAAATCAGGACTTTCTCTACAGTGCTCTCCTCTTCTGCAGTAGGGCTGGATTGTCCTCACTTCTCCCAGCCTTGATGTGTCTGGACTAGAGGGGCTGCCTGGGTTGGGTCCCAGTGTGGCTGCTGAGTTGGCCAGATACCTCTCCCTGCCCACTCCTCCCTCAGCATGTGGCTCGTTGTGATAGAAATATCTCATCCTTGCCTGGGGAGAGGAGGAGTCTGCAGGCGGCTCCACCATATGCTGTCACTGCCCAAGTTGTGTGTGGTCTGTGGATGAATGGATCTCTCTTCAGGCATAATGAGTTGCATCTTTGGCTTGTGATAGCAACCTCTGAAGAGGAGGAAGCCTTACAGTTTAGTTCTTTGCAGGGCCAGTGAAGTGTCTTAAGGAAACTGGAGAGGGTGAATGGCTGTTTAGAACCAACCTGGTTATTCCTCATATAGTCCAGAGGGCATCTGATGGTGGTGGCAGTTTTCTGCTTGCTTTTCTGACTGTGTTGTATAGGTTAAGAAACTGAAATAAGCAGTAGAGATAGATTAGGTTTTTTTTTTCTTTGTTCCTACTTTACCACTATGAAGTGTTGAATTCCCTTAGAATTCAGCAGCCACAAGAGAACAGATAACACAAGATATGCTGTTGCTTAGAATTTAGATGGTTATAGACTTGTTCAAAGCACTGTACAGAAGAGATGGTAGCAAGGAATGGAAAACAAGAGTTTGGTTTTCCTTAGCTTTTCCCTGGCAATGCTCAGCTCTGTATCTGTGAAGCAGAACACCTTGCTTGCCCAGCATGGCTTGGCACTGGTGTCTGGGAGGTGACACGGGTGTGCTTTGCACCCGGCAGTCTCCCATGGGCCACTGCCCATGAATGAGAAGGAAGGAGGGAGGCGGGAGTGTGGGTGTGGTAACAGCAGGAGCAGGGCAGTCATGTGACGGTGGTGAGTAACAATTAATGCTGGGGGTTTGTGCTCCAGTTTGTCACCACACACAGAGAGCATGCTGCTTGTCCAGAGCGTGTCTGAGTCTTGAAAAGGCAGCAGCCATTCCTGCTCAATAGGCAGAAGCTGGCTGAGCTTTTGAGGCCAAGCCTGTGACTAGAGCAAACACTCTAGGAAATGCTGTATTTGAGAGAAACTTTGGAGTGGTAGGATAGCCAGTCTGGCTGTCAACAACACAGCTGTCCTTGGCGTGGGCTGGGGTTTAGCTCTGATTTTCTGCCTTAGCTGTGAATAACCTCTCCATTGTTGGCTCACATGAGAACAGCACTGCTGGGCTCTGCTCGCGCTTTCTTTCAGCCTGTTGATGTCAATGGGAGTTTTGGGCATTGGTCCACAGCTCATCTGACAGGGGGAGGCACTCAATAGAGGCATCTACTTCTCATGTAGATGTAGACTGAGTTAAACCAGAGCAGATTCCCTTGTAAAACCCCCTGCCCTTTTCCAGAGCTGTGATCCCAGATATGCTTCTTGTTGAGCTGCAGTTTGTTTTGAAGAAATGATGACCAATAAGGGAGAGACAAACCCTCCCTCTTCAAGGTAAAAAACATGTAACAATGCTTTTTCTAAATTAATGATTTCAAAAACATAGGTGTCTTGGGGGCCACAGGTAAATTGAAAGTAAAACACAAATGAAGACACTTAAGAGAAACTCTATGTAACTTGCTGGTTTTCTTCATTGCAAACAACCTTTTTGGTTTCCTGCTGGACTTCAACTGCTTATGCAAAGCAGTTTTCATAGGAATGAATTTGTGAAACTGAGCTTTGTCTAGAGTGTTAGGAACTTAATGTAAATGAAGTCTGTGGTCATGTCTATACTAGGAAAGGCTGTATTTTTAATTCAAATACATGCTTGTGCTTTAAAATCCTGGCATATGCTTGCAAGTTATAATTTCACCTTCACATGTTTGATTATGGAAAAAACAGATTGATCTGCTGTACAAAGGATAAAACCCTAAAATGTTACTTTGCAAGTTACTTTGCAATTTTATTGTAAGCATGCTCTTTTTGACAGCATAAACAAAATAAAAATCTGTCTACCTGTGGAGGCTTTAGAAACTCCCTATCTTGCCTGTGACTTCAGAGGCTCATCAACAATCCTATAGGCTCTGCCATGATGGTATGTGGGCATATTATGATTAAGAAACAAGAAACAGTTTTTAAAAAATCATTTTCCAAATTTCAAATCTACTGGATCTGTGTAATTCCTAATGCAGGTAGAAATATCTTTAACATAGAGTTAGTCAGATGTCTGAGTTTTCTTGCTTCTGTAAACCTGTTCCTTGTTGTGTTTCAGGTGATGTGGTTTGCAGCTGAGAGAGCCACCATAGATCAGGGAATGCCCTGAGTTTGTTTAGGAAAGTTTGTTACTGCTACTGTTTGCTGTATGCTCTGTAAAGACAGACAAACCTCACACAAGAACGTGGTGTACTTGACTGGATGATAAGACTGTATATTGACCATACTTTAAAGTGAGTCTTAATCTAAGTTGCAGTGCTTTGTTCAGAGCTCTGGTGGAAATAGCACAGCAAGTTCATGGTATGTGTATTTTAATTGTAGTACTGAATTTACTGTGCTATCCAGTCAAGCTCAACTAATTTTCAACTTAATATAATTTCTTGTCATCCTCTGAATAACATAACCAACCCTATTAGTTTCAAATTATTGTTAGTGGAATAAGTGCAATTATCAGCACTGAGAATGGTGCTCTTGGAAAATATTTTCTAAGCAGAAAGATTTATAGTACAAATATTTTAGCATTCTTGTCTCTTTTCTTTCATAGTACACCAATGTTCTAGTCAAGCCTGACTGCCACAAGAAGTGTGAAAGGCATTTTTGCTGTGCTAGTTAATCCTGTTTCCATTTTGCAGACTCTTACTATGGGCAGTTGTGCTAAACAGCCTATGGACTCTCTAGAGCTGAGTGAAATGGTAAAACCAGAAGAAGCTGAAAAAAAGCCAGATTGCTATCTCATGATGGGACTGCTGGTAGGGTTAGAGGTAGAAAGCAGCTGTAACTACTGCTGCAACTGTGAGACTTGCCTGTGTTGCTCAGTCCTCTGTATGAAACTCTGTACTGAGCTGAGGCACTGGTTCATTTGCTTTCCAGATGCAAGCATTCAAATCATTCAAACACCCTCAAAACTATTCATATAAACGGGTATAAACTTTTGCTTCTGTTACCAACCTTTCTCTGCACAGAGGATCCTAATGAACTTGGCCTTGAGACATTCTGGTCGCTTTTAATATGTTCATCTGAACTTTTGCCCTTCTGCAGTGTGGTGAGTGAAGGAGCCCCCTTGGTCCTAGGGCATGACTGTTTTGTAAGCATGAGATGGGCCAAAATCCTGAGCTGAAAGAAGGAAACACTGATATGATTTGTGCATTAAAACTGGTGCATGTGTTATGAACACTGACATGTGTTATAGAGGCTCTGATATGAACTTGCAAGCTATTGAGTTGATGGTTTATTTCCAAATATTTGGAAGGTGGACCTTGATGCAGACAATCATGGAGTGGCATGCTTGAGGGCAGCAGTTCTCCAACAAACAATTCGTGCACAGCTCTGAGGGTTGCTGTGCTCTGCTAATACCTGTTTAGAAGGGCAATGATCTATTTCTGGCTCTGATAGTGCCTCACTGGCCTCACATAGGGGAGTTTCAAAAATTTGGCAGGAATAATGTGTATCCATGGACAAATAGAGATGCTGAGGCTCATTCAGCTCATTGGAGTGTCCAGGGAGAAACACTGATTGCTGAATTGGTTGTATTGTTTCCTGCACTGGGGATGGTTCCCTGGACCAGCTTTACGCCATCTCAAGCCATGTGCACCTGTGAGTATGTGAACAAAGGGATGCAAAATGGTATCAGAATCTGCAGGTGCTGCTCAGCAGTGCTGAAGGGAGCTGTATGCTTGCTTAAGAGGAAGGACAGTGCAGCAGGCAGGAGATACTGGCTCCTCTGAAATATTTGCCAGCTGTTCACATGGGTACAGGCCTAGGCCAGCCCTTTCAAAGTTGGTAGGTCAAATCCCATCACAAGTTCTGAGTTTCAACACTTAAGCACCACCTGAGCAAGACCCTGTGTGCTGTGCAGTGTTGTGCTGCAAGGCACGTGTGGGCAGGCCCTGCTGCATGTGGGCATGGGAGAGCAGTCTCCAAGCACAGCCATTAGTTACGTTCTGCATAAATGGATTAGCTCCCTGGAGTAAGAGGCCTTTATCCTATTAGCTGGCTAGCTGCTTCAGCATGTTCCCTTGTCACTAGTGTGTTAGTGAGGTTCAGTGGGGAAGAGGAGCAGGGGGACAAGTAGGTGATGGGGTGGGGAATGTGGGAACAGTTGGCTTACTGTGGTCATTTTTCACTGTGGTGATTAGTGATGTACTACTCCCACTTCATGGATGTCTATCTGTAGGCAAAAATGGTATCTCAGGTTTGTTAATAATTTTCTGGTCTCCAGTTTCTAATGTAGTATTTGTTTATTTTTATGTGCTCATGCAAACACATGAGATTTCTCAAACAGGCATAGTCGTGCTCAGATATTTTGCAGGGCAATGCAGACATGATACATATGTGTGTCTTGGGAGGAGAAGGAGAGGGACTCTGTTGCCCTGTGTTCAGAGCCTGAGCAAGCCCCATGGCTTGGGATGTTTTCTTCTTTAAGACAGACTTGTTTTGGCTTTCCAAAGCTGTTTATGTAGTCAGCCTGCATTTGGCTTTTTCAAAGTTTCCTCTCTGTCCATGAATCCAAGTTCTCATCTGAAGATGTGACCTTATGTGTTTTCTGTTTAAAGTTCCACTTGTGAGTGCTCCCAGCAGCACCAGATGAACCCAAGGCAAGGGTTCCCACAGGGTAATGTCCTTTGCACTCAGGTGGAGAGTGTGGGAGGCAATTCAGAGCCACCTTTTGAGGTTCCTATTGTGAAGATCCAGGCCACTGACAAATCCTTTCTTCTTTAGAGCAATGAGTATATCTCATGTTTCCCTATTATTGAGAAGCTCCACTCAGTCAGATCAATCCTCTGGCTAAAAATCTCACAAAAAGGTACATATTCCAAGTTCTCCTCAGAGAAACCCATTGATCTCCACTGGCTATTTTCTGTGGTGAATTAGCCACACAATTAGATTTTGGGGTTTTATGCCTTGTTCCTTGTGCTAACTTTAGGGGGGCAGGGTTTTGGACTGACAAGAAAAGCATTTAAGTCCAAGAATTTTTACTTTTAAACATAAATACTTCATATGAACATCTAAAACATTCTAGTTGCGTCAAAACCAAGAAGAAATTGGCTTAAAAATGTAGAATTGAAACCATTTTGAGCTGGTTGTTTTGGCCTGTTTTTTCCTTTTGCCATCCACACACACATCTACCCTTTCATGTGGCAAACCTGTGTGAGCATGCAGTCTCTTCTGGAAATCTGGTGTTCCACATGCTTGGCTGTTCCCTTTGTGTGCACGAGGCCCTGTGGCGTGCACAGAGCATTTGGAATATCTTGTAGTCTTTTCAGTTACCCAAGCATAGTGTAAAGGCACACACTTTCATCTCTGTGTCCTCTGGGTTTGGAGCAGCCATCTGTGGATTCTCTTCCTCTCCGTGTTCTTGTAATGTCACAGCTGACAAGAGTTGGTACCTTTGAGTGATTTTAGTATTTTTCTTCTTCTTTCCCAGGGTATACAGCTGTGTGATTTTTCAGAGCTCTCTCTGGATCTCCCTGCTTAAAGGAGAACTGTGTTTACTCTATTGCCTGACTTGTGCTGATGTCTTAACCCCTTCTTGGGGCACTTGGGGACAGCCTTTAAACAGCAAAGGGTGGAAGAGTCTGGGGCTGCTTGTTTCAAGCCCTCAGCACTGCCATCTCCCATGTGCTGCAGCAGCAGTGGTGAGAGGAATGGGATAGAGCTGCAGGAGGCAGTATGCCTTCTGCCCTAGCTCTGTCTGAAAAGTCTGTGGGGAGGGAGGGCTTTGGAGTCATGTCCAAACCAAGGTCTCAGTTAGAAGTGAGATAAACTATAGAGACATCAGATGATATGTTAGACTAGACTGGACATTCCCTGTGGACAACTTTGGAGCCAAGGCCAGGAAGGAAGGGAGGAAACAGTCACGTTGGCTGCCCTGAATTAAAAGCTTTGTAAGCTTTTTCTCAGGAGCTGCTACCATGCCTGCCAGGTGTGAAACTAGACCCCCCCCCAATCCCTTTGCACCCCTCCTCCTTTCACAGACTCTAGTGAGCAGGAGGGGCAAGCCCAACATTTGAACTTCGGTAGCTTTGGCATGTGCAGATGAGTGATAGGGAATTAATGAATCCTGCCCTTTCTTTACATTTTTTGTTACTCCACAGGTGCTGGAGTTTTTGGTCAGGTCTATTTCCTGCACAAATGGAGCTTTGCATTTTTTTCCAGGCCTCAAAGAAAACTCAGTGAGGGATTTGGGGTTGGCATGGAGTGAATAGATGAACCATCTGATGCACCCTGCAGATCAGCAGACTCAAGACTCTGCCAGACCAGCAGGGAAAGCGGCTTCTAAGCCAGAGATGCTCCACAGAGAGTGTTCACTTCCTCCACCCCCAAATTCTAATCAAAGGGCTAGTGGTGAAAGTGCCAGGGCAAATACAGCCCATTTTATCTGTTCCTAAAGGGACAGGGCTTCTCTACAGTTCCAGAGTATATCTGGAAACTGTATGCCACAAAGGAGACAGGGGAGCAGTAGAAAACCAGTCGCCTACAGACAGGCAGACAGTCTGTTTGCTTAGACCACAACTGTGTGAGTAGGTAGCTGTGTTTATGTTAGCTGTGGCTCTAGTGTGATATGCAGAGAAAACTTCAAAAAGCAGCCTGTAATTTGAATGGTTTAAGCTGTTCTCTGGGCCTTGGGAATAGTGGGAATTCAGAAGTTCTGCCAGGTGGCAGACCTTGCTGGCCAGACTTCAGCTCACTCTCTTCTGTAGCAGGCATTGACCAGGCCCAGGAGCCTGGTGCAGGGATCACTTGAACATGGCCTTTCTGGACTGCGGTGCAGCTGGGCTGTGCTTATTTAGAGAGCAGTTACTGGTGAGCCTGACTTGCTGTTCTGCCAGTTTGTATTTGCTGTAGGCTCTCACCCATTTCTCTTCAGCAGTGATGGCTGAGCCCTTCCCAGTAAGGCACAAGATGGAGTTATTAATGATACCACGTTGGAAAGGATTTTGATGACCACAGGAATGATTTTGTTTTGGTTTTCATGATCCACTGTTTGCTGAGTGCAAGTCCTTGCAATACATCTTTTTTTGCAAGGCCTTTCCTGTTTGTTTTTTTTTTAATTGGAATTTGTTCTCAACGATCACTTAATAATCAGCATTTCCTCTGCTGCCTTGTCCAGATGCGCTAGGCTATCAGTGTTTGCACTATATGAAGGCTGTGGATTTTTGGCCCTTGCTGGCAGGGGTGCTTCCTGGATAACTGGGACTCCCATCTTGGTAGAGATGGGAGCCCTTTATGACAATGTTAAGAGACCAAATGTGTTGATGTTTTGAAGGAGCTTCAGATGGACTGAGGATAAATGTGGCAAAAAAAGCATGAATGACTAATTCAACTGAATGTTAACTGGAAATAACTTTCAAAAGAGTTAAGAGGCTTTTCAGGATTTGCCACAGTATCACCACAGCTTAGTGTTTGGATGCTGGGGTTTGTTTTTGTAGGAGGGGTCTGTTGGCCTGTATTTTAAAATGCTTTTCAACTTTTGATGGACAAGTCTGGAGACTGTGACTAATGATAATTGTAATTTAAAGGTATGGCTGAACTATAGGTCCTTTTTAGAGCACAGACTGAATTCACAGAATCACAAGGTCGGAAGAGCCCTTCAAGATCATCGAGTCCAACCCAGCCCTAACACCTCAACTAAACCATGGCACCAAGTGCCACATCCAGTCTTTTTTAAACACATCCAGGGATGGTGACTCCACCACGTCCCCTGGCAAGCCATTCCAGTACCTGAAACGGGAATTCTTCCTGTTGCTGTGCTGCCTCAGGGGCTGGGTGGGCAGGGAGCTTGTGTCTGTGTCTGGTACATGGATGCACTGGACAGTGGCTTTGCATTCCTGGGTCCAGACAGTGGGTGATCCCCTGGCACAGGACATCCTTGGTGATGCAAATGCAGAGCACCCTCAGGTGCCTGCTGGGAAAGCTTGGCCCCCTGGTTTGTCTGCCAGTTTAAGTCATGTGTGCCTGGGAGCCTGAGCCTGGATGGGGGCTGGTGTCAGCTGGAGTTGCTTCAGCTTAAAAGCAGTAAGGAGGAGCCTGTGACTTACTTTTTTTTCTGTGCAGTTTTTGTACTGCAGGGCTAAGAGGTGATGCCCATGTCCTAGCAGCACTTCTCAGTGCCAAGGAATTAAAAAACCCAGTCCAAAATCAACCAAAAAATAGCTTTTTTTTTTTTTTTTTGCTTGTTATTCTCCTAAACTCATTGGGATAGCAGACCTGGCCTTGCTCCTTGTAGAAGACTCATCACTGTGCTGGCAAAAAGACAGGAGCCATGGCCCTGCTCCCTCGTGCCCTGCCACGTGGGCACGAAGCACTGCGCTCCTGGGTGGAGGGTTTCTCTAAAGCGGAGCCCACTGGGCTGGGATGTTTAAGCCTGAAGGTGCACGGAGCTTTTGTCTTGGGAAAACACTGAAAGCTTCACCCTTGCTACTGACCTGGGGCCGTGTCTGGGGCTGTGCTGGGGTTTCACATCTGGCCCGTGTAAGCACTGCCTTTGGGGGCAGCCGATCCCCCTCCTTTAATTCAGCCTGTGCTCTAAACAGGACCCTGCTGGATCGCTCTGCTTCATCGGTAGCGAGAGGCTGCTGCTGCTGCCGCTGCTGTGCCGGCCTGTGCCTGCCCGCTCCGCTGGGAGCAGCTGTGGGACACCCGCCCCTGCGGCCCCTGCGCTGTCACAGCGCCACGCCGTGGGACCGAGGTGGCACCCGCTCAAGCAGAAGGCCACAGCCACAGTGTGCTGCACAATGGCCACTTTGTGCAGCGCCCTGACCTCATCTGCCCACTGTGCTGCAGCTGCACCCCTGCCCTGCGCCTTAACCCTCTGCAGCTCTCCCCGGCCCTGCGGTGCTGGGATGGAGGACAGGCTTCCAGCTGCAGCTGGCTGCAGGGCAAAGCTGTTCCCCCTGGCCCAGACCTGGCTCTGAGGGCTGCTGGGAAAGGAGATGGGGCAGGCTCTTTGCTCTGAAATGCCTTCCCAGGGGAGGAGGGCCATAGGGCTGTGCTTCCCTGGCTGGCTCACTGTGTGTAAGGGGATTGCCGTCGGGCTGGAGCTCACATGTCAGCTTTGCCTCTGCACCGGCATCCGCTTCACCTCTCTGGTCCAAGATGTGACTTACTGAGGTCCCTTCAGTTTCTGCTGAAGGGGCCATGGAGCTGCCTCCCTGCCTTGCTGTGAGGCAATTTTCTCTGTGCACATTGCATCACTGGGCATGGTTTTTCCCTTTTCATCACCCCTCTGCTGTGACTTAGAGTGCAATTTCTCTTCACACTGTACTGTTTCTTCTTTCAGTTCTTTTTTTTTTTTTAACAAAGCAAGCAGCATCATTGGTCTGTTTCTCTGTTTCTGTGCTAGACATTCAAGCTTGGTCTGCCTTCTTGTTCCTGGAAGACTCTGGACAACTGGGAAGTTGGCTGGTAGGGTTAACAGCATAGAAGTAAAACAGGGGTTGTGGAGCTGAGGAGGCTTTTTCTGAAAATTTGGACTGTTTAAACTTTGTGTCCTGTCAAGAGCCTTAAGATGTCAACAAGAAACAGAAATGTCCATATCTTTAAAGTGCACTTCTACTGTGGAGGGTCATGAGCAAAACTAAAGAAAGGCAGACTTGTGGCCTGCTACATGTTCTTTGGAAAGTCTAATCTTCGAGTCAAATTAAAGCACAGTTACTGAATACAGATTTTTTTCTTTTTAACTTTGAAATCTCTTTCATTAAGCAAGTGAAAATCCCTGCAACATTCTTAAATTGTAACTGATGTATATCAGTATGTAGCATTTGATGAAGTGTGTCATTAAATGATGAGTTATGTTGAGAAACTGAGAGTTCCTGTGCTCTCTTGCTTGAAATAGGCTAAACTAGTCTGACAAAACCAGTAGTAATTAAACTGTATCCAGCTCTGGACAGGCCCCTAAGTTTAAAGCTGTGACCAGATAATAAAATAAAATAAATAATAGCAATAAACACCTCCCCTTCCCCTGCCCCCCGCAACACTAATGGACAAAAGAGTTGTTTTGTCTTGTAGAGGTAGTGAAAATCAAACTATTTTAAAACCAGAAATGTGTATATAAAAAGCAGATGTAGGATGAAAAGTGTTTATTAATATCTATTAATGTAAAATATTTTGCACTGTATGCTGGTTTAAGAGTTTGTTTGAACTCTTAAACATTTGAAAATTAAGTTGTGATGCCTGTCTTTAAACTGTGCATTGACAGAGTTTTAAATACTTAGTTTTGAACTGTTGCAGCAGTGTGACATAAGCTGATTCATCTTGGGGATATCACTACTCCTAGAGTGATCTTGCATTAAGAATGCCTGTATTTTGATGGTTAATGCATATTTCACTCATCTGGGTGGTGCAGTTTGTATAGAGTAGTTCTGTGGTAGCTTTTGTGCATAAGCAAATGCAGGTATTCACCATTTCCTTCTGGTTCAGTTCAGAACTGCCCAAGTCAGTGTTGGAGGACATGGAGTACTGTTGCTTAAGCAGTTGGAAGTATTTCCTGAAGCAAGGCTGGACTGGAGAGCTGTGCTCCAAGAGAAGCAGGGCTGGTGGCTCATTTCTGCTCTAATGGGGGTATTTTGATGTAGCAGTGATGTGCAGTAAAGCCACATGTGTGGCAAATCAGGAGTTCACTGCCACATTTCAGTCGGTGAATGTGTGACTCTGTTACTTCCAGTCCCTGCAGCTTTCTTTTGAATCCAGGCTCAGGACTGAGAGAGTCTCTGGGTTATGAGCAGGAGGTGAGATTGGTGGGTGGGTTCTTGGGCTGAACTGATTCTGCTGCTCTCTGGAGGGTTAACCCTGAGGTGTTTCGATTCAGCTTTGCTTTTAGAGCGAGGCATAACTCTTGTGTCCTCAAAAAGGCTTTAACATTTCCTTAGTCATGTCATTTCCTCCTTTTAGTAGAAGTCACAGCAGATAGCAAAATAAACTTCCCTTCATGCAAATAATAGTGCTCCCAAGCTGTATTTTTCAGCTCTGATGCTAGCAGTTCGGTCAGAAACCAGCAGGAAAGACATTTTAATTGCAAGAGGGACACTGCCTCTTTTTCTTCCATTTCATTTTCTGCAGGTGGAAGAAAGTTTTGGAAACCATACCCTATGGTGTTATTCTCAGCTCTGCTACTAATATCCTCCATGACCTTTGACAAATCTCTGCTCTGCTCATTGTCATAACTCCCAGAAAATAGCTTGAGGAAATAAAACTGCACTTTCACATTGGTGTAGTAGTTAGGAATGATCCCAGGGTTACTAAACTGAATATGTCACCTTTCTTTTATATGCTGTTTCCCCTGCTTTAGGCTACTGCAAGTCATGTAGCCAAATAAATGTTATTTCAGCTCTGCCTTGTATCTTTGTAAATAGAAGTTAATGAGTTGCTGCATCTCATGGTTGGCTTGTGACGTGGAGGTCTCCAGAGGGAGGATGAGGGGAGGCTGCTGTGGAAAGTCCCTGGCTGTTGCTAGGCAGCACTGCATTTTAGCTTCCCTGTCCAAAAGTCTGCACTCAGGTTTGGCAAGAAAAGGGAAGACTGAGGGATGGAAAACCATTCAAAGATGGCTTGACTTACTTTTTCTAAAGCATGGCTCTAGTGTGCTGGCTGCAGGAAGTGTGTGGCTGCAAGTGAGGTGGAAGCAATTTGATTAAATAGGATAGCATTTGATAACTTGCCTTCCACGTATTCATTCTCAGCTGCAGGATCATGTGGCTGGCTTGCTCTCCTTCTCTCTCCCTCTCTCTGTTTTGGATTTTACTATGATGTGGGATCTGGAAGCTGTAAGAGTACAGCACAAGTGGTCTTGCTCTGGTTTCAAAATGGAAATAAGAGAGCTCCAGGGAGCTTCATATGCTGAGGTTTATGCTCCAGTTTAACAGCCTGTGGATGAGGGGGATGTCATGTTTTTATTTTTCTACTTAGTCCATCAAGAGGAATGCCAGGAACGAAGAGAAAACACAAGAGAAACAAAAATTTTGTAGGATATCTTGCTCTTGCTGCACAATGAAACCTTTGCAAACCATAGCAGTAGCCTAACTAGTAGTAAGATTCTCATATAATTAAAGCTTATCATAACAGCATCACTAAAAGAACACTTTCTGTTTTCTACCAGAAGAGTAGGACTTGGGATAGAGCTGAGCACTTGAATTTCTCTTGGAAGAGTCTGGCTGGCTGTCCCATCTACCTACAGGCTAGTTCAAACCTTTCATTCACTCTTTGGTGTCATCTTGTAATTTCTGTCTCTGTTGGTTCTCCCTGTATGTTTTAATGTAAGGCTAGGATGAGTAAATATCTTGCTGCCTCTGCTGATTTTAGTTGGGAAATAATGTCTTTTGTTGCAACCTGATGAAGTCAGTGGGGGACCTGTGGATGTGACCATGCTAGGCATTTCATCCCACTGGACTGTACTGGAAGGTGTTTTACTTGCTCCTCGGCCAACAGAGCTCTGTTTTCCCCCTTTCAGCAGAGGATTCAGTGGTGCTACTGAGGCAATATAGAATTTTGTGTCATAGCCTCACTTCATCCTGGGCGTTCAGCCAAGTACCACTATAAAGCTCAGCTTTACAGAAGCCTGGGGAAACTGAGGGTCTCACCCAAAGTCAAAAACCTTTAGTCATATGGGATGCAGCAGGGTATGTTCTGCTCTAACAGCATTCTTTTCCTAAAGGATGGGGCTCAAAATCACGAGTCCTGATTCTAACTTTGATTGCTCAACCTGACTTTGTCTTGCACATTTTGTCCCACCAGTGGGCTTGTGGCTTGAGCTGTCTAGCCTAACCTTCCTCATCCCACCAGCCAAGATTTCACAGCAGCTGGAAGAAAAACTTAAGGAGAGACCAAAACTTTGCAAGACCTCACAGCTCCTCACTTTGCCCTTCCTTGCACACTGGGTTTTGTCAGCCCTACCAAGGTCTCCTTCCTTCTCTTTTTCACTGTGTGGTTATGGGGGCCTTAAGAGAGGCAGTGACCTCACAGTACATACCAGCCTTACCATAGCTGCCTTGCAGCCTGGCTGGGAGCTGAGTCCTGTGATATTTTATAGGAATTCCCAGGATTACTTGTTTAGTTGGATAGCTAGCTGGGCTGGGCTAGTTCAGTTCAGCAGTTCCCTTTGTCTCCTGCCTGGTTTGTGCAAAGAACTGTTGGGTCCTTTTGGGTTAGAAACCTTGGAGCTGTGCTGCCAGGTCAGACCTGGGACCAGAGCACTCAGGCATGGCTACTGTTGAGTCCTTTGAATCATGAAGACAGCAGTAGGTTTCACCTGCTAAAGGATTAACAGAAAAAGCTCAAAATCCTTGCAGCACCTCCCTTCTTCCCCATGCATGCTTGGATAGTGAAATATGCTGTCCTTGAGCCCCAAACTATTCATGGGAAAGTTTCAAAGTGGGATGTGAGTGTGCCAAGTTCTGGATTTTAGATCAAAAAGGCTGATGTGCGTAGAAATGCTGGGTGGATCTCTAACTCCCTCTCCAAGTTTTGGACAGTAATGTGGATTGGGACTGCAAAGACGTGCTTATGGGATGTAGAGTGACAGAGGGCTGTGGAGGAATGGGACTTCTTCCCATCTCCCAGCAGTACCTTCTACTGGAAAAATAATAAATACTTTCACCTAAGCACTGACTTTAATTTTGGGGTGGTGCTTCTTCTGAATTTTTTGGAGGTTGTTTGTATGTTTTGGATTTTGTAAGCTTTTTGAGTTCCAAGCCTCCCTGTACTGTGTTGCTTTTTATGTTGCTTTGTGCTAGAGAAAACAGAAGGGTAACAAACAAAAAGAGAGAAAATAGGAATGCCTCACTATTTACCACTCATATTGGTAAAATGGTGGGATGTCTTTCTACAGCCTTTAAGAGCTTCATCTGAAAAACACTTCAGTTGCTTTGTAAAAACATGTGATTGTGGGGAATGCTTTCCCATACTTCACTCAGCTTTCCAACTGGAGAAGTGTTAAAAACAGAAGCTAGGAAAATCTTTTATTTCTTTCAAAAGCTGATGGAGAAGATTCTTCCTGACATGCCTCCCTCACCATGTTTTTCGGTATGAAAAATATAGTTAAAGTATTTTTTTAAATGAAAGAACTGTTCTCTTGAAGCCTTGTTTTTCCACTTGGGAGTTGTTTTGTGACAATTTTTTGAGGGGAAAGAATGATTTTATTCACTTGACAGTTCAAAACACTTCCTCAAAACTGGGATAGAACTTCAACACAGCCGTTTATTTCTGTAATTTCCTAGAATAATTGCTGGTTCAAGTGTATCCTGTTTGCTGAGTTGTGTGGTTTATATTATGACAACTTTAATGATTCTTGCAATACATGGCATAGAGATTTAGAACTGCAGGCAGGTGCTTTTACTTTTTTTAAAAATTCTAAATAAATAAGCATAATGAAAATATCTGTTTAATAACGGGAACATCCACATTTACATGAAATAGACCATTTTTTTACTTTGTAAAGGAAGATAAATTTGCCTGCTTCAGGGCAAAGTTTAACCACTAATTGACAGAAGTTAAGAAGTTTCCTTTCAGACAGTTGTTGTATCTCTTTCCTTGTGAAACTTCTTGTATGTTCTTTCAAAACTCAGGGTATCAGCCACTGCCAGGGGACTCTGTGCAGGCTGCATGAGACAGTCTCAGATTAGGTTGATCTACTTGCTTGGCCACCTTTGGTAATTCTTAATCTTTCATATCCCACTTAACCATCAATCCATCTTGTTTTAATGAAATGTTGATTAAAAGGGACTCCTTTCCTTACAATATCCCTCTTTCTGTTAGTTCATGTTATTTCTACTAATCCCTGGATTC
Source organism: Leptocoma aspasia (assembly GCA_013399835.1). Lineage (NCBI taxonomy): Eukaryota > Metazoa > Chordata > Aves > Passeriformes > Nectariniidae > Leptocoma > Leptocoma aspasia. The sequence goes on along the minus strand of VXAX01004221.1, from coordinate 37,470 downwards.
TACTTCTCTTTCAGAAGATGCTGCTCAAGAGGAATTGTGGAGCGAAGACTAGAGTAATTAAAATTCGTGTAAGTTGCCCTTTTCTGGTGCAGTTCCTTCATCTTTACACGTATACCACATAATGTGGTGGTTCTTACTGAACATCTCTGTCCAGAAGATGATTTCTGGAGATTTCTTGTGGCTTGATCAGCTACATAACAAAAGTTGCTAGTGTGGAGTATAGAATGTAGTTGCAATTTAGGTTAGGTGCTGACAAGGCTAATAATCCATTGTCTTTTCCATTTGGGAGACTGTGGTTTCAAAGCTTCTAGGTGTAAAAGTCTACATCCCCTGCTATGAGCTCACACAGCATAGCTGTCCAGTGGGGTGTCATTTGGATCCTTCTTGACCACGTGGTGTTTGGTAGGGGTGAGAGGTCTGGTAGGTAGCTGGGGAAAAGGGACTGCACCTGCATGATGTGCTGGTGTTGGCAGAACCTGATGGGATATGGGACTAGGTGATGACAGATAAGAGCTACATTGCTTGGATGACATTTTAGCTGGGATGAAGCTGCAGTGTCCTGAGCCTCTCCATGCTTGACAGCCTGCCTTACCCTACCAGATATGCTCAAGTCTCCTCCTTGTAGGTTTTGTTGCCTGCACCTCCAGGAGTTTTGTCTTTAGCAGCACATTCCTGGACTCATCAGCCAACCCCTGCTTCCTTTGTGGGTGCCTTGTCTTTCTTTTGGTCAGTGCTGTATAGTGCTGTGGGAGACGTATCCTGGGCTGAATCAAAGTCAAATGTGACAAGTAGGTTGAGAGAGGTGATTCTCACCCTTTTCTCTGCTCTGGTCAGACCCCACCTGGAGTCCTGCGTCCAGCTCTGGAGTCCCTGAATGAAGCAAGACATGTAACCGTTGGAGCAAGTCCAGAGGAGGGCTGTGAAGTTGTTAAGAGGACTGCAGCACCTTCCCTACAAAGACAGGCTGACAAAGCAGGGGCTGCTCTGCCTGGAGAAGATAAAGCTCCTAGGAGACCTTTTGTCACCTTCCAGTACCTAAAGGGGGCTATGAGGGAGCTGGAGAGGGACTTTTCACAGGGGTATGTAGTGATAGAACAAGGAGGAATGGCTTTAAGCTGAAGGACAGTAGATTTAGATTAGATTTTGTGAAGAAATTCTTTACAGTGAGGGTGATGGATGCACTGGAACAGGTTGCCCAGAGAAGTTGTGGCTGCCCCATCCCTGGAAGAAGAATTGTCACCAGGTTGGATGGGGTTCTGAGCAACTTGGTCTAGTAGAAGGTGTCCTTGTCATGGCAGGGGCATTGGAACTAGATGATCTTGAAGGTCCCTTCCAACCCAAAACATTCTAAGATTCTGTTTGTTTGTGACCTTGCATGTTGTCACCAAAGCAGGTGTACCTCAGTCCACATGATCCTCCATGTTTGTGATACACAGGCAAAAACAGATTAGAGGGAAGAAAACAAATATCCTTCATCATGAAGCTGCTATTTTCACTGCAGTGTTTTTAATAGCCTTGCAAGGGGGACGAATGACAGACCAGGATCATTTCAAAGTTTTTACCTTGCCCAGCAGGCAATAGGAATGATGCCTTTGTGTACCCAGAAGTGCTGCAGTTGATAAGCATGCTGTTGGATGTCCTTGCCCATCACTGCTCTGGAAATGAATTTGGTATCTGAGAGGAGGAGGAGCAGGTAGAGCTGACTAGAGCCTTGTGCACAGCTGGGGGTGGTATTTTTCTGACTTCTCAAACATCTTCTGTGAGGGCTCTTCAGTCCTGTCTTCCAGCAGCCCCACAGACCCAGTACTTCTGATTGCACAATTAATCTTGATCTCTTACGTGCTCTCATGTGCTTCTGCCTGGATTGTTTTCAATATAGCTCTGTCCTTCCGTGCCCCACAAGCTCACTCCAGACTGTACCTGTCCTTCAGACCTGCCAGCTGTCCAATCCTGCTGCAATGTTTTAGCACATCTTGTTTATCACCTTCCTTCATGCCTGCCCCATGCTCTTTCACTGGGCTTTTTCTGAGTGTCTGTCCCTGGACACCAGCTATTTCCAGTGGTGCTTATGGTTATGGTTCTCTGGTCCCTTGGGTTTCAGTGATGCCTCAGTGAGGTGGTTTCCTGACACTTTAAGCTCATTATTGTGGCTTACTGTTGTGCCCCTGGAGAATCTGAAAGGAGACTTATCCCTTTGCTCCTTAAGCCCGCGTCAGGTTGCAGTAAAATAAACAGCAGAAACTGAGAGCACACTTTTCTGACAGATGGCACAAAATCCACTCTTCTCTGGCCAGCCTTGCCAAGCTGGGACAGTGCCTCTCCACCTGAGGCACTTGTGGCTTCCATGATAATAGCATGTGATACCTCACAGCCTCTTGCTGGTCTGTTGTGTTGGCAGAGCTGTTAAGCAAAGATGCATTTTTGCCTTCATTTTTCAAGTGATTGTGAATGCCCACTTTTGTGTATCCAGCTGAGAAAGGAAGCAGCAGATCCCTGCAGAACTCTTTGCTGAAGTGCCTCAGCTCTGGAAACAGCTGAGAGAGGTGAATATTTCTGAAAGACAGTGCTGTGCTCTCATCATGTAAAGGGAAACCTCAATCCAGCCAGCAGGACATGCTTGGCATGGTATTCCTTCTCAGTGTTGCCCAGCAGCAGAAGAAGGGGTAACAGGCACAAGTCAAAATGTAAGATATTCAGGTTGCCCAGAGAAATTATGGAATTTCTGTCCATGGAAAGAGCCACGGTATGCCAGGATGCAGTCCTGGGCAACAGCCTCCTGCTGACCCTGCTCAAAGGAGGGGGTTTGATCTCAGCTATCTCTAGAGCTGCCTGCCAACTCCTCTGTGATTTCTGGGTCTTGTACAACATTCAGTAGTGCAGTCAGAGCACACTGGGGACCGAAGTTCTATTGGAAGGGCTATTCTGAGGCCCTACTGCACGTGGCCTTTTGCAAAGAGTGATAGCAGGAGGCAAGGTGAGAGGCTTGGCCCTCTGTTGCTGAGGGTCTGGTGGCACAGGTTCATTGTTGGAACCCATCCATTGTGGGAGGGTAGAAGAAATGAAGACAGATCTCATAGTGATGTGTTGACGAGCGGTTACAGGAGGAACCAGGCAGCTGTCTGTGTCTGAACAGGAAACATCACCATGTGAACCACTTCGCTTGTGTCACTGTAGCACTGATGCACAAGTGTTCCTGTTTCAGCTCAGGCAGAGTCTCTTTCTGAACTGAGATGGTCACAGATATCCAGACAGCATACAGCTGGATGAAGATGCAGTGAGTGAACTGATCTGAGAAGCAGGCAGGATATCTAATGGCTTGTGCCAGAGATTTGAAGCAAGGATCCTTGCTTTCTCCTTTCAGTTTTCCTGCTGCTGAATGACTTGCAGAACAAAGGATCGTGCTTATTCCATCTTGTGTGAGGACAATAATGACAGTGACCTTCTAATATCATCAGTGAACCATTTTCATCCTGTTCTTGCTGAGATCAGTGTCTCATGTGGTTGTGAGATGATGCCTGCTTTTAAAAAACCCTCCTCCTGGCTGATACTTTGGTTGCCTTGACATCTTGGGGCTTTGCTGGCATGTCAGGATACAAGTGTTGTTTTCTCATGCATCATTACGTCTACTCCTTCCTCTGTCTTCTGCTGGAAGAATCTCCCATGGGAAGGTGAGATGGAGGGCCATCTGGCATGGAAACACAGCTACAGCCTTTGGATGTTTGTGGTCCTTGGTAGTCTTTATTAAGCAGGTGACCTGCTGCTGTTAAGCAGGTTTTGCTGCTGTTTTAACACTAAGGTGTCACCTTGCTGTTGTTTCCTGTACTTAAGTTTCCCAAGGGCCAGCTCAGGTGGTGGTCAGCTACAGCCTTTCCACTCACTCAGCAGTTCTTAAGTGGGATGATGGGCTAGTGATGTGACTAGTCTAAGAACCTAGACAGATTATGGAAGAGAGATTGATAACCTTTCCTAATGTGCAGCAGCTCAGTTTGAAATGTTTTCAGGAATAGCACCTATGAGAGGTGGCAGCCTACAGTGAAGAGCAAATAATATTAAAAAAGAAAAAAAATTTTGCTTCTGTTCCCACCCAGTAAAGGATAATGGAACAGAAGAATTATCCCCTGTGGGCAGGTGAGCAGAGATAAATTAGAGGTGACAGCACGTACACGAACTATGGATTTTTACATTATAGGTTAATGTAGCAAAGCACGTCCACTGCAAGGTCGGGGCAGGCGTTGGCCTATGTGGGTGTTGCACATGAGCTGGGCAGTGTGAGTGTGCAGACCTGGTCCCAGTGTCATAGTCATGTCTGTATGACTACAGCCAGTGTCATGTCTGTAGCTGGAAGCAAGGCACTGGAAGTGGGAGAGGGGCACACGTGTGTTGTGGGTATTTTAGCATCCAGAGTGCGTTTGCATGGTGAGGTGTGTTTTGCAGTGGAGACGCTTCCTTGGCGCTGGAAGGAGGATGACTGTGGACAATGTGCTCGTGGGGTGTAACTGCCTCTGCCCTAGACCAGGCTTGGCCAGCTCTGAATGCAGAGACCTGTCTTCCAGTGTATCTATAATATCACCAGTCTTCAGTTCTCCAGGCCATCTTGGGATGAGGGTTAAAAGCCTGCCATTTATTCTTGTTTTTCTTCTTCCTTGACAAACTTCTACATGCAGTCTCTGAATGGGATTAGTGGAGCTGAGCTTGTCTTTACAGCAGTAGGTGGGTAGGAGACACCCAGGGGCTTACCAGTTGTGTCTCAAGGATCTTGTTGGGGCTGGCAGAAAGGAAGGAAGGATTTCAAGGCCAATCTGATAACCTGACTGATCAGGGAGATGTTTTCTCTGTATGTAAAAATAAGAATTTTAAATCGGAACATAAACCTCTTGTGCTCTTGCCTTGATCTTATCAATGTTGAGAACGCCCTCTGCTTGGACAGGGGCCAGATCCCTCGAATGACTTCCCTGTCTCTTATCTCTTACTCTGCATCCTAAAAGGCTACTGCAGAAACATGCTGGCTTTTCTTCTCCTAAAATAAGAGACCTTTTCAGCTGGGAGCTGAGCAGGAGATATGCTGGCCAGAGCCTTCTGGGCAGATGCCTGAGCTATTCTCAAGTGCAAGGCTTACCAGGTGACAGAGCAGTGTTGGTGCAAACCTCTGGTTCTGGCTGCACAGCACAAAGTAAAGATTTCTAAAAAATCGGAAGGTTGTGTGTGTATGCATACATAAATATAAACACAGATGTTGCCCCTTTCATCACAGGGTCCCAAGGAGCTGTGTGAGCATTTAGACGTTGGATGCATATAAATATCCAGATAAATACCATGATTGCAATTTCGGAGTGAGTTACACTGAGAAACCAGCAGAAAGTGTGACTCACCTGAAGAGAGATAGGGTGAGGAGAACTTTAAGCCATGTTCCTAGAGCTGTGTCCTTATGCATACCATATCATGAGTATAAACACCTTGGGCATCTCAGGTAGCAGAAATCCCAAACTTGCTAACAGTTTCTCAAACCTTCCTGGTTGTTTCTACTATGTGACTGAGCGTCTAAACCTGACCCTGATCTTAGAATCAACAAGAGAGACTTGCTTCCCTGACCAGTCACAACCTTGGATTACTTTATGGTCAGAAGCCCCGCTCATGGAGATTTTGGCATTCCAGTTTCCCCAGCGGTGTCTTGTCTCCAGTTGATGGGCATGCCTCTGCTGAGCAAAATGGACAAGGCCTTCTGCTAAGTGGGAGCAGGAATATCCCTTTGAGTATCCTATGTTCCTCCCAACCCAGCCACTGAATTGCCTGCTGGAGATGATAGTAGGTCCTGGAGAACCCCAGCCCTTGTTCTGAATAGTTACTGACAAAAGACTTTGTCCAGAGCTTCCTCAGTGTGGGTCCTCGAAGGAACCTTCCTCAGAGGTTCCTTCAGTGTAGCCAAGGAGGGAATGACTCTGTCTGTTAAAGACTACTCCAAATATCTGGCTTTTATTGGATTTCATGGCAAAGGCTAACAAGCCTTTAGGTAGAAGAGACTGTAATGTCTCTCTTCTGTTTCTGTAAGGATAAGAACTTTTATTGCTTCCCGCTTTTCATAAATTCCTGCCATGTATGCCCTTGCACTTGTTGAATCATGTAAGTGCCCACAGAACAGACTTCGTGGAATAACCAAGAGCTCTCTAATTCACACAGCAGCATGAAAGTAGCAAGTGGCTGGTGAATGAGGAGGCTGACTTCCTATTTTCAGCACTGTTCCTGCTTTATGGTCTGATGTGGGTTGTGGGTCTGGTTTAAGAATAGGGGGAGGTGGGGAGTGGTAGAAACAAGGTGCAGCCCAATTGCTTCTGAGACAGCCTTGTGTGTCATGGTGGCTATGGCTAGTGGCACTGTGGTTCAGGGGAATGGAAAGTGGCAAGGCACGTTTCACTGAGAGAGCGTCAGATTTAATGACTTCTGGGTCATATCTGGATGATGGAGCAGAGAGAGAGAGATGTAGGGGATGGCACAGGGTCACAGAGAGCCACTGTTTTCTGTCAGAGCTTCAAGTCCAAGATGGCTCATTAGGCACATCTACCCACTTTATCCAGGCCCACTGCAGTTGTTCCTGCTCCCTTTTTGTTCGCGTGGCTGTGGGAACCTGGCACCCGTTGCCTCTCCTAGTCCCTAGAGCTGTGATCCTCTTTTCCCACACACCTCTCCCACAATACACCCACTTCCTGTGCTTGGCTTCCACAGCTGGGGTGGTTTGTCCAGAGGCAAGTGCACTATGTCAGCATGTGTTTGCAGCCTGCTTATGCCAGGCTAATTAATCCTCACTTTGCAGGTTTAATTTGTGTACCCTTCAAGTTGAAAGCAGCGTGCTGCTCTGTGCCAGCCTGCCTGGCCAGAGGGAATCTGCTTGCCCTGGCCTCATGCAAACTGGAAGCTGCACACGCCCAAGTAGGCACCGCGTGCCGGCTCTGTGGGAAGCATGGTACCTGGGGTTCCTGGCCCCGAGGGAGGAGGGCTGTGAGGCAGCTGGTGTGATCTCTCTGAGAGGAGGGTGTTCCTGGTGTGATCTCTCTGAGAGGAGGGTGGAGAGGAAGGAGAGGGTGAGGTGGTGTCACTTGTGTACAGATCAGAATTAAAGACTCTACTCAGATGCACTTGGAGATTTAGGGCCAGATCGTGCCTTGCCTGTGTCTGTGTTTGTTTGGAGCTGCTCTTGTGCCTGCCTCTTCTCCTGCTCAGGCACATGCAGACCCTGTAGTATTTGCAGGAACTGCTGCGGGTATGCAGGAAGCACAGGCAATTTCTTATCAGAAGGAAAAAAAAAGTGGGTGCAAGACACAGCTCACTAGTAGGGAAATATGGGTGCATTCACCTCTTCCTAAGATTTGTTTTGCCTTCAGAGCATGATCTTTACTGGAACCCTGGAGTGGTGGGTTCCCCAACTTGGCCAGGGAGCAACGACAGACTGCCCCTCTGAATGACCCATCTGTCCCGTTTATTTATGCAGCTTCTTTCCTTCAGGTTGTCAGGCAGGCAAAATCAAAGCTTGCAGTCAGCTTTGTCAAAAACGTATCTAAAGATGTGTGAGAGAGGAGAAGAAAAGCTTATCATGCTGGTGCCAGCAGGGACCCAGAGCTGAAACTGGCTATTTCTGCTTTTGGGCAAGTGACCAACAAGCATCTGCTAGGCCCTTTGAAGTACCTTCCAAAAAGGTTCAGTGTTGTCTGTTTGGTGGCACCTCTGTAAGTCTGGTAGTTGCCACCTGACAGCTCTGCACACACATTTGCAAATGTTTGATTTTTAAAAATTTTTTTAACCTTTCTAAGAGGAACAGTGATGTGTTTGTAAACCGTTGAACTGCTCTTTGCAATGTGGTGGTATGGAAAGAAATAGGTGTTAGGCAGTTGGTGATGGCAGACAGATCTTTCAGTCCTTTAGGGGAGGGTGATGAAAAGCATAAGAAAACAGTGCCCACTGCAAAGTCTTGGGTTCCTTGTCAGACCAACATTTGGAGATGACTTTTTTTTTTTCTTGGAAGAGAAAGGAAAAGAATAGTCATAAAATGATGTTCTGGCATGGTTTATTTTTAACTATTCCTTGAAATAAAATTCTGTATGAACCTGGGAGTGGAGGACAGACTTTCAGGAGGAAAGGAGATTGCCTGTGAAAATTTCCTCCTTGAGCTGCTCCAGGTCTGTGACTGGAATAAATTGTTAGAGGCCCTATCGGAGTTAATGAATAAGCAGTTAAATGTGAATTGTTGCTCCACTGGAGGAGCTGGTCCTGCTTGCCAGCGACTATTCTTGAAAACTGCCTGAAGCAAGACTGTAATTGAAAAGAAATCGCCTCTCATCAGAAGGTTGAAACACCTAGAAGTTAAATTAATTCATCCTGGCTGTGGTGTACTGTGGCTTAACCCCACAACAAAGTTGCTAACTTGCTACCCCTGTGGGATGGGGGAGAGAATTGGGAGGGTAAATGTGAGATGGCTTGTGGGGTGAGATAAAGATGATTTAATAGAGAAAGCAAAAAGTGTGCATGCAAGCGAAGCAAAACAAGGAATTCATTCACTGCTTCCCGTGGGCAGGCAGGTGTTCAGCCATCTCCAGGAAAGCAGGACTGCATCATGGTTACTTGGGAAGGCAAAACACAAGCTTTTGCCATCATATGGTATGGAAAAGTCCTCTGTCCAGTTTGGGTCAGATGTCCTGGCTGTTTCCTTCCCAGCTTCTCATGCCCTTCCAAACCTTCTCATTGTCAGGGCATGAGAAGCTGAGAAGTCCTTAACTTAGTATAAACACTGCTTAACAGACTGATATTTTTAGTTATTGCTGTCACCATTATTCTCATCCTAAATCTAAGCCACAGGATACACCAGCTACTAGAAAACTAATTTTATCCCAGCAGAAACCAGGACATGTATGTATTATGCATTGAAGAAACTGAGGCAGAGATGTTGGGAAGTGGCCTGGGCAGAACCATGTTTGGAATTACAGATGTATCTAGGTGCAGGAGTGTGGGTCCCCTTCCCTTGCTCACAGCTGATGGCTTCACACATCAAAGTTGAAGAGTGAAGAAATTTATTTTCTAACACTTAGCAGGGGTGAGAGGAAGGAGGACAAAGTGGAGTTAAGTAATTGTACCTGTAAATGTTCCTCTGTGGAGTCTGACAGCCTTTACTCTTTCTGTGCCCTGCCTGAATATTGGTGCTACCTCTGGCTCTGCCCACTCCTGGACAAGGCAGCTGTCTCACAAACAGGCAGCATCCCAGGCAGGCATCTGTCCTTGCCAAAGCTATTCTGGGGATTTATTCCTTTCCACACAGGGTGGTGGTGGAAATCGGATGTGCCTTTACAACTTGCAATTACATGGTGCCTTTCATCCCAAAGGACTTTTAACAAGTGAGGCTGCAGACTGCAAAGGGATCATTCACCCACCACTGGAAGGCAGCATCCTTTAAACAGAACTCAGAGCACTTCCCAACCACTGGGGCCGAAGAGTAGGAAAGAAGGGACTCTTGTGCTGGATTGGCCTTGAGTAGGGATGGGTTGGCAGAGTGCACAAGCTGATCTGGTTTTGAATCCCACCCTGATACTAGAGCTCTTAAGAAAGGGGACCAAAGAGTCCTCTTAATTTTCCATCTTCCTTAGCACACCACTCCCTTTGAAGACATTGTTGTGTTGGGTAACTGCATTTCCCTGCTGCTGTGGGGATTGTCATTCCCACAGCTGAAAGCTCACTTGGACCTGTGCTCACTTTGGCTTTGTCCAAAGAGGAGAACTCTGATTCTGTGGAATCATGAGACCAAAATTGTGTTACTGTCTGCATTTGGGATACTTTCCCAGACTTCATAGAAGTAAGGGACCTGTTTCTAGGAGGAATATGCCTTCATATTAACAGATTTAGCTTTACATGTTGTCTGCTTCCTGTATACTCCTTCCTTGCTGAAATTTACAATTATGTTACAGATGGGTTTATGGAACAGCTGTGCATTTATCAGTTTTTTGAGAGCTGCTAGTATGATTGAAATCAGCATTTCTTCTGTGATGTTTAATCTTACTGGCCTTCTTTGAGGCACCTCCCTCCACTCACTATGTTTAGGTGTGCTTCTTCGTTAATACACTTCAGATATGTTTCAAACCTGGTTGTTTATTTGCCCCCCCTGTATTTAAAGGTGATAATGCTGCTGGTGAGAACAGTACATGTTGGCAGGAGTGTACAAGTAGGCTCACGTACATGGGTGAAGAGGCATCCTTGACCAAGGTGGTCTGTGCATAGTTGCTTGAAACGTGTGTAAGATGAGTTAACTCCCTTAGGAGCTCATCTAACTCAAATAAGGTGTGCAGTAGGGCAGCATGAGTATCTTCAGGTGCTGGAACTACTTTGTGTTCTGAGCAGCTGTATGAGCCAGTGATGAGCATGGTGCCTTAGACCATCCCCTGGATGCTGTGAAGTTCCAGCCCTGCATGGCTTGAATTACTTTACAAGCAGGCAAGATTGGTATGAGTGGAACAGCCCTCCTTGTGATTTCTGAGTCAGGAGGGGTCTGCATGTGCACAGAGGGATGTGAGCAAGTGACCAGGGAAGCGCCTGTGTGCTGGGGAGAACCTGAGGCGTGTGAGGGCAGGTGAGTATGTGCAAGTGAGCATGTGTGTATGTCTGAGCCTGTGTGCTCTCCTGTGGCAGCCGTGTGAGTCTGACTCGGGCCATTCTCCAGCTGTGTAAATACATTGCTTAGCAAATTGAGGGCTCTGGTTAATGATTTCCTTTAGCACAGGGCCCATATTAGGCTCCGTTTTGTGAGCGGTACCCAGCTGTCCGAATGCCATTGGAGTGAACACATGAGCCTTTAATGTCAAGTGCATATTGTTTGCGCTCTGAGCAGCCTCTGCAGGAGCTGGCCTGGGGTTGCTCACCAGGGGCTGTCAGGCAGGTTTATGGCAAACTCCCTGGGGACCTGCTGTGGCAGCAGCAACAACTCTTAATACCCTTCCCTAGTCACAGCAAAGCCCCAGGCATGGTGTGCCCAAGGAGAAGGGCAGGCTGGCTAGGACGCTTGCCCAGACTACAGGGAGGCAGGTGGCCCAAGCGACAGGGTGGCAGGAACATGTTCCCCTCTCTGGCAGCTGGCTCTATCCGTTTTTTTTCTGGAAATACATCTACAGAGCTTTGCCTTGTGCTACTCATCAGGACCAGACCACCACATGCTGTGATCCCAAATGGTGTCTTGGACTAAGACAGATCAGGCCTGGTCATCCCCAGAGCTGGATATGAACTCCAATCTAAAGATGCTCCTCTGCAAGAAGAGAGTTGAGGGATTTGGAGATTTGTTACCTCCAGCAAGGTTGATACCAGAGATGCTGCCCTGTCAGTCAGGGAGCAGGTGCACAAGGATCCTGTATAGCTCAGGGTTTTATAGGAGTGCAGATTGGTCAGGATGTTGGAGGATCCTGTATAGCTCAGGGTTAGAAGGGAGTGCAGATTGATCAGGGTGTTGCTATGGGTGAGGGCAGTCAGGTTACTGCTTCTCCTTTTCCTGCCTGCAGTTGGGCACAGGCCAGTTCTCACTCTGCCCTTGTCTGCTGTTGTTGAAAGCCAGTGGTCATCTTGTGGCTGCTTGAGAGGTGCCATGATGAAGAGGCAGGACTGGGTGCATTTTGAGCCTCACTTGCAGCTGCATGACTACCCGTGAATCTTGGCATCCTCCTGTGTCTTCTCACATCCCTGACCTTCAACATCACCCATTGTTCTGTGCCCACACATCCTGGCAGTGCCCTGGGAAGGCTCTCTGCCCCACACATTGCCCCAGAAGAAGACCCAGAGAGAAACCATAGCACAACTTTCCACCCAAAGCCTGGTGAGTTTTGTAGATGACTTTTGTCTGTCCTTTGGACCCGTCTTTCCCCAGCCTCTTCATCTGCCGTCTGCCAAAAATGAAGGGATTCAGCTGCCTTCCCTAATCCTGTCTGGCATTTCAAAATGGAGGGGATTGCCAGGTTCTTTGTTCCCATTCCCTCTTGGCACTGGCAGGGGACCTTCTCTGCTCTGGAGAAGGACAAATGTGCTGATTTATTCTGCCCCTTAGCTTTGAATAGAGGTTGCTATGTTACCTTCCAGCTCTGAGGCCTGCCAGAGCATACACCATATATAACCCCACAGCAGGTGGCTATTGAGTAAAGGCCCTTAAATCTGCCTCTCTTGTTTCTTATGCTGCTGGCCAAGGTGTCAGGGGGATGTAGCAGGGCATGATTTGCTGGCTGAAACTCCAGGCACAGCTGATGCCAAGCACCATGTTGGCATTTTCCATTCTCAAGTGCCGGCCTTATTTGCAGAAGAGATATCAACCAGGCAGGAACATGCTGCCCACACTGGCTTTTAGAGGCCTTTCCTGACATGAAGGCTGCTGCCCAATGGGGCTGAGCTGTGACCAAGAACCTGGAGACAAGAGGCTTCCAGATCCTGCTGCAGTTACTGCAGCACTCAGGGCCTGGCTTAGACACTTCCTTAGCTCACTCTGATTTGCTGTGTGTGTTTGGGTGAGACAAACCATCTCAGTAGCTTTTTAGGGATATTTGTGTGTTGTTGTCTTGTGATGACAAGTTAAAACCCAGGCAGAGGAGAGGTGGAGGCATCAAAACATCACCTTGCCATGCTGTTAGGTGTGTGATAGACCTGAATCTGAAATGCTAAAATGAACCCCTGTCTTCTGTGAGACACTAGAGTTGGTATTTGTTCCTAAAAAGCCTAATTCTTTGAGGAACAGTCCCACAGTGCAGGCTAAGCAAAGGAGACTATAGTTCTAGTTAGGAAAGGCCTAGAAAAGGAATAGGGAGTGACATAACACCAGAGCCCAGTCTGAATCACATGGAACATTAAGAGTTGGAAGTGACCTTAAAGATCATCTAGTTCTAATCCCACCTGCCATGGGTAGGGACACCTCCCATCAGACCAGGCTGCTCAAGGCCTTATCCAGCCTCACCGTGAACACTGCCAGGGCTGGGGCATTCACAACCTCCCTGGGTAACCTGTTCCAGTGTCTCACCACCCGCACAGGAAAGAATTTCTTCCTAATATCTAGACTAAATTTCACCTCTGCCAATTTGTACCCATAACTCCTTATCCTGTCACTAGAGTTCTTGAGGAAGAGTCTCTCTCTGGCTTCCCTGTAGACCCTTTCCAGGCACTGGAAGGTCTCCATGCTACCTTTTTCCTTCCAGGCTGAAGAGCTTCAACTTTCTCAGCCTGTCTTCATCAGGGAGGTGCTCCAGTCTCTTAACAACTTCATGTCTTCCTCTGGACTTGCTCCAACAATTTCATGTCCTCCTTTTGTTGAGGACTCCACAGCTGGATACAGTAGTCCAGGTGGAGTCTCACCAAGAGCAGAGTAGAGGGGGAGAATCACTTCTTTTGACCTGCTGGCCATTCTGCTTTTGATGCAGCCCAGGATTCCACTGGCTTTCTGAGCTCTGAGTGCACAGTGCTGGCTCACATTGAGTTTTTCATCAACCACCAGTCCTAAGTCCTTTCTTGCAGGGCTGCTCTCAACCACTTCTCTGCCCAACCTGTAGGGTTTTGGGTTTTTTCTAACCTGTTTCTCATTGGGTTTTTTCCTAACCTCTGTGAAAATAGTGGTGAAACCCTTCCCAAGAGTGATGGAAGCGAGATGAGAGTAGGGGATGTTTGCATGAGTTTCTGAGCTGCTGAACTTCCCACATATTCCTTGGGGATGAACTCTACAGAATCATGATTAAACACTCTCCTGGGCCATAGAGCAGTGAGACCTCCTGGCCAAAAAGTATCCATGAAATAGCTGTCCCACTAGTGCTTCTGCTTGCATAAAGGAAAGAAACAAACCAAAGTTCCTGAAAAGTAAAAGGAAAGCTCTTCACATTTAACAGAGTGGAATTACTTCTTTGGGACCATAATTCCTCTGGAATCCACCTATCCCAGCACAGCCTAGTGGAAAACAGCATTTCTGTCCTGTCACACAGTGCAGGGAGTACATGGCTATTTCTGGCCTCCTTACTCTGGACCTGCTCTGACCATGCTCTGAACACTGGGAGCAAAAGTGGAGAGAATGGTCTTTAGTGGCCATGGTAGAAACCAGTCTGTAAGGCCTTGGGGGTGGGATCTTTTCCTCCAAGCATCTCTCAGCCATTCCTTGTCAAACTGTAGAGTCTGAAACCAAAACCCTAGAGAATTTCAGCATGCCTGGAACTTTAAGAAAGAGTGGTTTGTAAATCCTTATTGGAGAGCTGTTGAAAAATGGGACTGAAGAATGTGTTTCCAGAGGTAACTTGGTTTGTCTCTACACTCTAAGAGTGTATTAGATCTTACTTCAAAGTCAAGTGAATTTAGCCTTTCCATGTGATACCTTTTGGTAGTGATACTTTTCTGACTCTGATACTCTAAATGCATCATGGATATCCTGTTTCACTTAGTGGCTACAGGTGCCATGGGCCCTAGTCAGGTGGATCCTAGGGACCTCAGTCCTGGAGGAAAGGAGGTGTGCCTGCTTTTTATCTCGAAGGGTAAGAGCAAGGATGTGAGCAAAGTACTTCCACTGCTTATGTTAGTGCCATGCTTGCTGCAAGCGTGACCACCCATTCAAGGAGGTGTAATTGTATCAGAGAGGGGGATGGCAGAGCACTCAAGGCAAGGACTTCACTATTTGCAGCTGACACGAGCACTGACTTCATGCCTCTTTTTGTTCCCCTGCAGAGCATCAACGGAGGCCGCCCGCCGCCCCACTTTATGTATGATCCCTCCACTTTTGCCTTCCGTTCCCTCAGCACCTTGAAGCCGCTGAGCCCGATAGCTCCAGTGGAAGAACCGTCATGTGCCTACTGAAGGAGTTTCTCCAAAAAACCTCAGGAACTATCAAGCAGTGTCCTGCCTGGCAGGGAGAAGGGGAGGTGGTGATACCCAAGGGGAGGGGTGGGAGAAGAAGGGGCAATGACACATCTTTGCAATGCAGCTGCTCTGGCAGGAGGAAGCAAATGGCTTGGCAGCAGTGCCTGTTCCCATACCACTGATGGATCCGAGCAGTGGCAAAGGAAGTGAGTTTTGTCCTTCAGGGCAAAGGCAAACCAGTCAGGTCCACAAAGCTCAAGAACTGCCACCAAGGCAGTGTCAAACATGAGGATGGTGGTAACTGAAGATATCCAGGAGGTGTTCAGGGGTTAGTATGACCTGCATGGCAGCAGGGATGAGTGATCAAGCTGTGAAACCAAATCCAGTCAGTTTCCCAAGGATGCCTGGGTCTACAGTGCTTTGCTATAGACTTCACACTTCTCCCACTCAGAAGTGAGCTTGGGATTGGAGAAAGAGGCTATACAGAGCTGCTTGCAAAATGAGAAGATCCCTCTCTGAGATTGTTATAATTGCATTCACATCAAGCTCTCTTAAGTGAAAAACCCTAGGACAGGGAGGTGTGTGGAGGAGTAACTGGCACATTTAGCTGTGCATTCCAGATGATCTGCTGGTGGTTCAGTGATACTATCCAAAAAGAGAGAGTGAGACATCCATATGTAGATCTGGGGTCAGAATAAAACTCTAGAATTAGAGGTCTGTGTTGAGCCATCCAGGAAAATGTAGCACCCACCTTCAGTCCTCTCAGCATTATCAAAGAGAAGAACTTGGGGGTGACTGTGTGCTCATGGATCTCCTCTCTGCTGTGTTCTGGGGTATGTAACACTTCTCTGTGGCATTGTCCCACTACATGATGGTGCATGTAACTGGTACCATCAAACTCAAAGCAATTTAATGTCTCCAGCAAGATTTCCAGTCCTCTTGTTTAGGCTAGCTGTTAAATTCAGGTGCACTCTTCTGGTATCAGTGGGACAATATTCCCAGAGGAAGCAAGGAGTGGGAAAAAGTCAACTTTATGACTGTTGGTGGAAGAAACAGGAGGGGAGTTTGAGTGAAGGTGGGGGACATTTCTCCACAGACAGTTCTGAGGCTGTTAGGACCATGCTAGGCCTTGCTACCACTGGTGTTTGGCTGGGATCTGTTCTCGAGGCATGTGTGTGTTTTGTGCCGTGAGGCAGGAGTTAATAGAACAAGCTCTTGCCTCTCCTGTTGAGGCAGAGGAACAAGGCCTTTCCTCTTGCTGCACCTGGTGGAGAGAGTAACCTCTTGGTGTAGTCATTGCCCACCACGAGCCTGTATCTGAGTGCAAGGGGAAGCAAGTAGTTTGTCCAGATCAGGAGGAGCAACTGTGAGTAATACAAAATAATTTTTGTTTTTTTAAATCTGCCTCAGTGTAGAGTCTTTGATGCTGCTCTTTAGTTGAGACCAATGCTCAGTCCAGCTCCAGTAGGAGGCTACCCAGTGAGCTGGTCTGGGCCCTTCACTGAGACCCTTGGGGAAAGTCCAAAGGCTGTAGGCTTGGGGACCTGAATTGCCCACCCCACCCTCTTCTCCCTAACTCCTGTCATTCAGGCAGGCAGAGCAGCTGGGCAAGGTGGTGAGGGGATGTCTGTCCCGATGCTGTCCCAGCTCTGCCTGCTGTTTGGCTCCAGACTGTTGCAGCTGGGCCACCCCCTGCACCAGCACCACCTCCAAGAGGTCACTTGTGTTTACTGGTGAGGGACCTCTGGCAGACCGTCATGGTTCTCTGCAAGTCCCTATTTCCAAGAGAGTCCAGTTCCTCTGCTGATTCCTCCTGCCCCTGTAAAAATTCCGCTTATCTTTTTTTGATGGCACACCTCAGCTTTTTAACTGCTGCCAGATCAAGTTGACCAGTGCAGGACAGGAAGCATTGCTCCTTTGGACCAAATCCCTGTGCTCAGGAGATGGGACAGCCATAGCCATCTAAAAGGCACATTCCTTGTGCATGTGGCTGGGGTGGCAGCCCCTGCATGGCCCTGCAGCCTCAGGCTTTGCTCAGCAAGAGCTGCCAAGGTGCTGGGGCCCAGAGGTGTGTTCCTGCCAGCCAGCAGGTGGGGCAGGCTGCCTTGCCCCAGGTGGGAGCAGGGAACAGGGATGTCCTGCTGATATCGTTGCCTTTTACTACTTTTGTAACTTTTCTGTCTTTTCTTTTTCAATCAGAAGAAAAAAAAATAAAAACCCCACAATGAAATAAAGTGTAACAGCTGCTATATTCACACCTCTGGTGGGTCTTGTGTGTTTGCCATCTTCTGGGTGTTTGTGGGCAGGGGTATGGAGGGGGTGGAATAGAGTGAGCTATGACACAGTGCAGCCAGTCCCAAGCACTCCACAATGCAAGGAGGCCATGTCTGCAAGTGAATGGATTTGAAAATGAATTGCTTTTCCAAAAGGAATGCCAGGTCCTTTGTATGTGCAGCTGCTCCATTTGAGGTGTGGTGTATTGTCCCTCACTGGTGCTTCCCTCACCAGGACGGTGCTTTGGCTTTTGGGTGACTTGCCTATTGCTTGGGCACGTCAAATGTAGCCTGACTGGAGTTTCCAGCACCACCCCCCCCACCCCCCCAACAGAAGGGTGGGTAACTACCCAAGTAGTCTTTGGCTTGTAATTTTAACTTCAGGAAGTCTTGCATATCTGTCCTGAGATTGTCCACAGCCCTTTTGTTTACAGCCAGAGTACTTTTCCTTCTCCATAATTTAACTATAGTTCATCCCTCCCTCTGGATATTGCTCTAAATACTCCATCTCAAGTGCTTGTAATGTGCATTCCCCACCCCTTGCTATCTTGAGTTAGTTCTTGTCTCTCCCCCAGCATCTCACAAGGCTATTACCTATGTCCCTTTTTCCAAGGCCTCCTGAGAGATATTAGCATAAATTCCCTTAGCAGTCCTACTTAGATTCACTCCCAGGATGCCTTTTCCATTCTTCCCTCCAAGCTCTGATCTCTGCTAGGCTTCTTGCCATCTCTCTTATCTTGAAATCCTCCCCTCTCTGTCAGCTGCAGCTTGTTAATTGGCTTTGGCCAATTTTGGAAGGGTTGTGTGGTGCCTTGCTGGCTCCCCCGAGCCCTTGCTCTTGTACCTCCCTCACAGAATGCTTTTTCTCTGGGATGTTTCTTCCAGCACAGCGCACCCACCCTTGAGGCCCAGATGCCATTCAAAACTGTATTGGTGGCTTTGACTCCACAAACCCTGATCATCTGTAGGCCTCTGGCAGGTTAAGCTTGTTGTAAGTCTATTTTATATATTCAGAGAGAGGGATGCACTGACCTTGTATCCGCCAGGCCAGAGGTACGGACACCTAGCGCTCCAAAGCCAAGGTGCAGCTGGTGAAGGGCGGGAAGCTGGCATACATCTTGGCATTGCACAGCCAGCCCATTGAGCAGGGTGAGCTGGGGCTAGAGCTGCTGCTGCTGCCCCAGGGCCCTTGTCTGGGCCCCCAGCATCTGTTTGGATTTAGTTCAGTCGTGCCCACCCATCATCTCTCCCTGCAAGCTGGGCCTCTGGGTTAACAGCAGAACGGGGTGGTTTGGGGGTGAAGCATGGTGATAAACTGCAATATGGCAACAACTCTGAAGCTCAAGGGAGGCAGGTTAGGGGTATTCATGAAGATCTTACAGGGTACTTTTCAGCTGTAGTTACCAATGTTACTAACAAAGTAGAGTGAGGGTGTTGGCCTCCTTTTGATGCCAGACCCTGGCATGTGGGAACGGTTTCCCAAAGCCCACTGCAGGCAATATCAGCAGAAACCAGGGAAATGAGAGCTGAGCTGTGGTCTTCGAGCCACAGTCCTTGCTGTAGCCACTGCCCCCTGTTGCTGCCTCTGGCATCCATAAGTGCGGGGCTGTTCACCTCTGTGGCTTCCAAACCAGCTTGTGCAAACACTTCCTCTTCTGCCAGAGCGGGCAGGGCTGCTGGCTGAGGTCTGAGCAAAGCACTGTGAGCATGGTCAGCTTGGCGTGGGTCCCTCAGGACCTCTGCTTTGCTGGAGCTCCTGGCTTCACACCAGGTTTGGCTCCTGGCTCAGCAGGGGAGCCTGTAACCTCTAAGCTGAGTCCTTTCTCTGCTCTGAGCTATCTTGCTTGGAGAGGTGCAGGTGTTTCCCTTCAGAGCAGAAAACACCCTGTGCAGAGGGCAGGGCTGTTGTGCCTGAGTGCAGCTCAGCTGTGTTAACCATCTGCAGGAGGGTGAATGGGGACAAGCAGCTGTTTGAAGAGCTTGGCTATGGCTTCTCTACGATTTAAGAAGGACCATTTAAGCTAATGCTGTTCTCCAATTAAAGTAAATTAATTAGGTTAATGCTATGGCCTTTCAAAAATAGCAGAGAGGAACCAAGATCACAGCAGTGGCAAAATGGATTGTTACGTGTATACCCTGAGCCTTGGTGAGTCCCTTTGCAGCCAGCACAGGATCATCTCTTCTTTGTGTTGTCCAAATATTTTCTGACATCTACATATGTACATGCATGCACACATGTGATATACCTATATATTTCTGTCTCGCTGTGTTTCGTTTGTGCAGAAATCTCTGTCCTCTGACAGTCACCCAGGAGCAGGGTGCCCTGTGCTCACCTGGGTCAGTCTTTGACAGGGCTCCATGTGAAGCCCATCTGTGGCACACTCACCACCTCTGTGCTGCAAAGCACAGTGGTGCTTGGAAAACCCACCCACTGCCCTGCTTCCAGCTGCATGCTGAGTGTTGACCCATCTGCCCACCTATGGGATTGACTAGGAAAATGGGCAAAAATGGCAGTGCTGCTGTGGCCAGGGTTCTCACCCCAGGCTCCATGGAGGCCACTGAACCATAGCTTGGCACAGGAAAAACTGAGAAGCAGAATTTCCAGCTGGATAGACCATCTCATTCAAACAACTTTGGGCTTTCCCTTGCTCTTCCTGAAGCTGCATAGCATGTTGTGGCAAGGTGTGGGGTGGAAGAATGCATTCAAGGGTGTGTATCAAGTTAGGATGGAATGGGGTATGTGCTGATAAAGCGTGGGTATATAGACACAATGCATTTACAGTGGCATTTATGTGCCTGTGGTGTTTGTATTTATGGCATATTAGTTACATTTTAATCAGAAGGATGCATTGGAGGAGTAAAGATAAAGGGGCATGCATGCATGCAAGTGTGGTTCTGGAAGGATGGATCCTGTTGGATGTGCATCTGGAGCATGGGCAGAAGAGCCTGTGCAGGGGAGGGGCATGAATGAGGCTGTGTGTTCCCAGGTGTCTGCAGGCAGTGATGCACGGAGGACATACAGAGGGGTTATATATGCCAAGGCAAGGGTGGTATTTCTTTCCTGTTTCTGCATCTCATCCATTATGGTAATAACTGGCAGACTTTTGCAGTGCATCACACCGGTAGTGATTGGAAAAGTGAAGAAAAACTTACAAATGCCTGATCTGTGCCCTTGAGGCACTTGGGACCTTTCACCATTGAATTAAAAAGAAGCAGGCACCTAGACACCAGTGACTCAAGACTAGGTGATCTCAATATAAATTAGAGTGTGATTGTATGCTGTTGCTTCCCAGACGAGAAGTTCAGGGACATCAAATAAAAGTAGCAGTTGACAGGTTCAAAGCAAACAACCAGAGGCAGATCTGCACAGAGTGTGGGGTTGCACTGGGGAACCCTGTGCCACAGGATGCTGTGGCTGCTTGGTATTTACACAGCTACAGACTTGAAAAGAAAGAAAGAAAAAAAAAAAAGAAAAATACTCCCTAGGAAACTACATGCACAAATGCCACCTCTGGTTGAGGAGGGTGGTGACATAGGGGCATTTTCTGGGGTAGGTTACTGTGTGCCAGTCCCACCTCTGCCCCCTCCTCAGTGGCAGGCTCTGCTCCTGCCAGGGTTCCAGGTGGGCCAGTAGCTCCAAACAGGCACATGCACCAGCAACCAACCCTGCCATGCCAGCACTGCCTTGTATGCATGTTCATTGCCTTTATACTTCCAAGAATTTCTCCATGGGGAGGCTTGGCCCTCATGTGTTTGATGGTGAGGCCGGGGGTGACCCCACTCACCTACTGCTGCTCCTCAGGGGGTGCTTGAAACCTGAGCTGCTCACTGATCTATCTGCATGGCTGCAAATGGGCATCCTCTCTGCCCTCAGTCTGTGGGTGCTGGGGCCTGCTAGTAGAGCCCTGGCTCACCAAGGCTGTCTGGCATCCATCATGTCCCTTGGCACAGCCAGGCTGAGCCTGAGTCATCCATGGTCGCTGTGTGCAGGGGTTGGTCACAAAGGCATAGCTCAGGCTCAGGTTTCTGGAGTGTGTGAGGTCTGTCCTGGGTGGCAGGCCAGTGTTCATGTGTCATAGGAACAAAGTGAGTTTGGTTTGAGCATTGCTGCAGGCTTATGATGGCTATGTTATACATGGAATTATCTTTTGAAATTCAGGAACATGTTAGGAAAGCAAGGACAAGCATCCTCCAGTGATGGGTAACCCTCACGTGGTAAACCTCAACCCAGCAAGCCAAAGAGGATGCAGCTGAAGCAGCAAGGCTCTGCAGAAGTAACATCAGTGATAATGAGAACATTTAAGCATGTTGGCATCGCACCGTTTCCTGAGCTAGCTTTCAGTGGGCTTACTCAAGCAAGGGGGTGAGGAAACAGAAGTTGTAGATGCTTTGAGAGCTCACTCTGGCTGTAGCTGCACGCCAGCCTGGCAGGACCTGACCACATGTTTTCAGTTAACCTGGGGCAGGATGTGCAGGCAGCTCCAGACACGTGAGGAGCCCAAAAATCTCTTTGCTTTTGTGGCTGCTCACATCAGTGCCTGCTGTAGTAGCACCTGGGTCTCTTGGTAGGTTGGCCAGGACTGATTGCATGTTCCTATCTGACATGCTCACAGCAGAGTAACTCCGAGGCTGGATGAGTGGAGGAACTGAAAGTGCTGTGGGAGCTGGATGCCAAGTAGGGAGGTGAATGGAGACAACAAAGCCCCTTTGAAAGGAACCTGGTTGCCATCTGCAATGGGAGGAATGTCGCTTTCTACCAAAGGGTCCCCTAGGAGCAATGCCTGCCTTGCCCTGGCATGTCCTGGAGACACTCCAAAGCAGGCTGGTCAGCATCTGGCTTGGTCTAGTGGCCTGGGAGTGTGGCACAGGCCTTTGCTCCCCACTGAGGGATGGTGAGTGTTGCTAGTGTGAGCCTTGTCCTGGTGTGCCTACAGCTCTCCTGTTTGTGCGCTCCTGCAAGTGGTTGAAGCATCTTTGCTAAGTTTTTCCAAAATGGATTGCCAAAGTGTTCTACCCTGGGTCCTTTCTTTGCCAGTGGGTGACATTTGGCAATATGTTGGTCAGGGTCTTGCCCAAGGGCAGGCTGCTCGGCAAACCTGGCCTTGGCAGTGCCACCAAGCCAAACACATCAGGGCCAAACCTCTAAGCATATACAGCTCTTGTGAAGTCTGAAAGCCTTTTTCAGATCTTTGCCACAGAGCCTCCACAGGCCCTGTTTTGAAAAGAGATGTTTTGTCCTTTCTTGGCTTTAAACAGTTCCCCAAAATAAACCCTCTGCTATTTACCAGCATTGTTTTCTTTCTGGTGTTGAATGCTGATAAATAATCAAACCCATTATATTGTATTAATATCTGCCCTCGTAGCAAATAATTACTACAATTACTACCAAATCAAAATGCTTCTGTTTCTCCTGGTGTCATTAGCATGTCCCAAACATTTTGTTCTTGTGGTTTAAGGTGCAGTAATAACATAGTCCAAGTGCAACACCTGGTTGAGCGGAGCTTCCCAGCACAGCAAGCTTCCCAGCCATGATTGCCTCTGAGATGCTGCTAATTTTCAATCACAGTGTCAGATCCTCTCCTACCACAGGGAGAGCAACTGCTTAGCCTGTGATTTACCCAATTTATTCCTGTAATAACCGGGTTTGGGTGTGTAGCCATCTGTCTGCTTTCTGTGCTCCTCCTGCCCCCCACCCTCCGCCACCATACAGACTGAGCCGTGCCTCTGCCCGTGTGGCACCAGAGGGAAGGCACAGGCCATGAAGCAGGTCTGTGTCCACAGAGAAGGGAACAAATGTTCCTCCTCCTCTCTGCTGACCTCCAGATGCCAGGGCTGCCAGCAGTGGGGTCTGCTGCAGTTATTTCCACCAGGCAGGGCAGGAAAGATCCCTTTTCAGATAGGGCAGGGTGGGTTATCAAGGTTTTGGTGGCACTTTGGCCCAAGCGTGGGGAGCTATGACCAGTTTGTGAGGGGCAAACCGAGTTAGGGAGCAGCTGAGGCAAAGATAGAGGAAAGATACACATTAGCCTGAAACTAAGTCCACAGATATGAAAACCATTGTGGTCACATGGCTCTGTCTGTGAAGAAAAACATTGTATTGACTGGATCATTATAAAGCCTCTAATTGAAGAGCAGAGTCCTCTCTGCCCTGTGTAATGTTACTCAAACAGACCTGCACACGACTCCTTCAAAGCAGATGTCAGCCAGGGTACAGCCTAGATCAACAGTCATTCAGGACCAGTATTGCTTGAAACCACTGGGTAAAATCAAATATAAATAGAGCAGAGAGCATTTGAAGCAATTAGGGTCTCGGGGGAGATTCGGTCCCTGTAACAAAGCCAAGGAAAGGGGAGATGATGCATCATGTCTGTAATGCAGCGAGGACATGCAGAAGCTGGATTACTCAGAAAACTTGGAGCAGCACATATGGTTCCTATTAAATCACCTGACCTTTCCATCTCCAGTGGTATTTCTGGGGCTTTCATTACTGTAGTGCTCTACAAACTGTAGCCCTATGATTGCCCTTGGGAGACAGCACAATATTTGAGGTAAATAGGCTTTTACTTGTGCACACCAAAATACTGAATTTTCTGGCTATTTTTCAACCCCACTGGTACTGCACAGAGGAAAGATCCTCCCTTTGGAGCTGAAATGCAGAACAGAGTAAGCAAAGAGTTTAGGTCCTTAGAGAAATTGTTGGTTGCACAAAGACTTTCAGCTGTGGCTGAAATGGAAAGGGAAGCAGGTGGCAGAAGTGTGGGCCCCAGCCGGAGTGTTTGAGGTAGATACTGCAGGGTGGTTAACCACCACAATTGATCCCAAGTGACTGGGATCATCTGAAGCACCAGTTAAAAGTGTTCTATAATTTGTGGCCATGGGAATCCAATCTCTTTGTGCCTTGGCCCATAGGCAGTGCTGTCTGAACACCATGAACAAGATATTCAGAGAGGCTTCCCACGTTCCATTGCTCCTTCAGTGAGCTTTGTCCACATGCCAAAGGATGTTACAGCTGTTCTTCAGGAGAGTGGGGAGCTGGGGCAGCTGAGTGGCTTTGCCCAGAGCTGGGCTGGGCTATGGGAACCAGGCCTACACCTCTGTCCAGGGTGTGCAGGATGAGACCTGCGAGTCCCTCTGTACCTCTCCAGCCCCACCCATGAGGGAACGCTGCTCCATCAAGCTCCTGTGTTCTGGACCCAGGACTTCAGAGCAGCTCACCAAAGTCACCTCCTAGTGCTGAGCCAGGGCTTCCTGCATGACCAGGCCTTTGCTCTGTGAGTGATGCTGCTGCTCTGTGGAGCTGAGGCTGGTCAGGGCTCATTGCAGTGTGTCTGGAAAGGCTCTGGACATGAACCAGAGGCTTTGGGCTTCTCAGCTGGGGTCATCTGCTGTGTGGTTGCTTGCTACTGTAAGAGGCTGGCTACCATGGACTGGGTAGCTCCTCATCTCACCTTCCCATGGCATCTTGCAGCTAAATGGCAAAGTTTTAGCCCTTTCCTTACAACAGCCACTCAGAAATTAATCTTCTAAGACCTGTACAGGTTGGAAACCCCCATCAGGCTTTGGAGATTGCCTTTTGAAAATTGCCAGCATTGCCTCTGCCTGATGGCTGAACTCACAGGTGGCCTGGCCTTGACAATCCTACATCAGTCAGGAGAACAACACATTTTGTCCTGGTGCTGGCACTACCAAACTATTCACTTACTGCAAAGGAAAAGTATTTGTCTTCCCTCTGAGAAACGAAAAGTTTCTTGATCTCTGAATCACTCTGTTGCTTCCTTTTGTATCAGGTAAATAATTTGGGCTTCCTGGGCTTGTGACAGAAAGACCAGGGATGGAAATAAACAGGGTGTAGCTCAAGTCATCCTTCCATGTCACAATCTTGGCTAGGCCAGGCTATTGGGGATGTGTAGCTTTGGTGGGGACTCCCTTCATGGTGAGGACAGAGGGAAGGTTCCATTTCTCTTCAATGCTGTGTCCAGGTGTCCCACCACAGCTGCCAGCACAGACTTGCCCCTGTATCTCTGAGCAGCAGAAAGACCCTGAGACCAATGCCAGGCAGATGGGGATGTGCCTGAGCTGATGTGAGCCTGAACCCAAGATGTCCCTTGAAGATGGTGGAACATGTGGAGCTGCCTTCCAGTCAGCAGATCCCCATGGGGTCTGCAGGCAACATGAGCCTCCTGCTTCTCAGGGACTTACCTGGAGCAGCCACTTTGCTGCTTCTGGGGCAAAACAGGGGTGGGCAGGAGGGTGGCACTGGCCAGGCTGACAAGCTGCTGCTGTTCCCAATCAGTTCCTGAAGAGGAAAAGCAATCAGCAAAGATCTGCTTGATTTCTCTTTTCTTTTTTTTTTCCTTTGATAAGGCAAGAGAAAGAGTGGCAGCAGAGGCCCATTTGCAGCTCAGAGACATGCAGCAAAGAAGTGCCTGCAGCCAAAAGCAGGACTGGTAGAGCCTGAGAGGAACAAGAGGTTCTTCTCCCTGTGGGTTTATAAGCTCTTGGCCCACAAAACAAGAGGACAAAGTGCATTGCCAAAACAGCACCATGCTTAATGTCTGGGTCAGAGAAGCTCCAGCTGAGCCCAGGCAGCCCCTCCACTTCCCCACCTCTTGAGAGCTGGCCAGCAGCCAGGGGCCAGGCTGGCACCTCACCCCTGGCACTGAGGGAAGGTGAAGGAACCGTGGGAAAACCCAGCTCTGGTTGCTGCTGTCAGCCTAGCAGCAGCTGCAGTATGGAGAATATTCCTCTGCCCACGGGCCCTCCCCACCCTGCCACGGTCTGCCTCAGCTGTGTGAAGGGGAGGGATGGATGAACCAGCCAGGCCAAGTGCCTGATGCTGGACATGAGGAGCAGCTACAGAGCAGGTGGTGGGAATTGCAGCTGGGCAATCTCAGTACTGTGTTAACCCATGGAGCACGAGCAGGTCCCAGTGCCTGTGCTTGTTGCACGGACACACAGAGCACAGCTCTGACCCATCCTCTGCCAGGGCAGTGCCTGGCACTGCTGGGGCTGTCCCCAGGGGTGATAATGCAAAGCCACCCCTCATCTTCTCCCTTGTCTGGGCACCGTGCACCCTGCCATAAAAGCAGCCTTTCCCCATGTGCCCCTGTGCCTCACCATTTATTACACTGCAAGGGGAAAAGGTGGGCCTGGTACTTTCAAGGATTTTGGGATGTGATGCTGTGTAATCAGTGGGGTGGGCTCAGAGAACACCAGCACCAGGGAGACTGCATATCTCCCATGGTACACTGCCCTATGTGTAATAAAAACCTAGCAGTCCACTTTGGTCAAAGCAAAGAGAGCCCTTTGGAAAAGTCTGCCTTAAGAGGACATGCTGTTCCCAGAGCATCCTACAGCCCCCTGATGATGCTGCAGTTGGTGTCAGTGCACACAGTTATCTGCTACAGTATTAGCAGCCCCAGAGATTACAAAATCTCAAAGAAGGCCTCAAATCTCACAGCACTGGCTTTTAAAATACATTAAAAACTGTGCAGTTTGAACTCTGGTTCCTCAGGTTTTGAAAACTTTTGGATTTAGCTGGTCTGCCTTTTCAGGTACCCTTTGCATTGCAGTGGCAAAGTCACAATAATTACAGCAGAGAAAGGAGTTTATTTCTTGAAGGATGTTGAGATTATCATATATTTATATTTAGAGAGAGGGGGCTTTAACAATTCCCTAGGCTCTGAGTCTGTTAAAAATTACATCAGGCCCTGACAGGATAATAGATTAACCTCAGACCAATTTATCTGTGTGTTTACTGATCACCTGCTCTAAATGAGCAAGTAGTGGCCTTGCCTTTCCAAGGAAAATCTACGTGTTTGCAGATGTGCTGACAAAGCATCATTTCCACTGGAAACATTGGCAAGGAAGAGGGAGAAAGTGAAATGAATCTCAATGCCCAGGAAAGCATAAAGGCAGGCTGATAAATAATCAGGTGGTGAAACAGCTACTTGGCAATAAGTGGCAATAACTGGTGAGGCAATTGCAGTGCAGTAAAGGCCAATAAGAAAATATGATGTCATGCATGGCTCTGCTTGGCCAAAATATGCCACTCCCTGCAGAAAATAGCAAAGAACTCTAAAAACAAAATATGTTCATGTTTCAGCTGGAGACTGAGGCAATCACTATGGTGAAGTAGCAACCAAGCTTTTGGTGGGACATTTAATTTCTTCTCCCAGGGAAGACTCTGCCACACATCAGCTGGGGAGGCTGGAAGCTGGGACACAAAGTGAACATTGGCTGCCTCTTTATGTGCTCCAGCCTCTGGGGCTGGAGCAAACTTAGAGGGAGGCTCTGAGGGTCTGTTCCAGAGGACCCACAGCCCTGTGTGTTATGGTCCTTTCTCCTCTCCCAGCTCTTCCATATCAAACTGGAGAGTGAGCCATCAGGAGATGGAAAAATATAAATATACAGCATTTAGGGCTCAATGTAATGGTTGTGTGTGGGGAGGAACAGTGCAACTGAAGATGGGGAAATCTTTCCAAAATCCTTGCAAGGAGATACATCAGAAGGCCAGACTTGCCATGAAAGTGAAAACCAGGGAGTGAGGCTTGCAAGTCCCTGGTCCCGTGGTTTTTGCTCCTGATTTTGCAGGTACCTATTGCTGCACAGCAATCCCTGTGCCAACGGTGTTTCTTGCTGGGCATCCTCAAAAGCAAAGCCCCTACAATTCCAGCCTCTAGCAGTGCTTCCATTTGTCCCAAATTTCTGCTGAGTGAGCCATGGAAGCTGCCAAGGCTCCACCCCAGAGACAGCCACCCTTTATAGGGAAGATGGCGTCAGGTTCCATCAATACTTGTGGAACAGTTTGGGTTGAATTATAGAAATACAATGATTCCTTTGATTCTGGGGAAGATTTCCCAAACCTCCTCACTGATCCAGTCCAACTTCAATTCTGCCAGTCAATCAGCACCAGGCTGCTGCTGACACTGGGGTGACAGGGCTTGTCCACCTTTGCCACTCAGGTTAAAAAAGAAAATCAGACCCTTTAAAAAGAAAAATATCCAAAGAAGAAGAAAAACAAAGCACCCAGCAGCCTATGTTGGAGATGTTATGAATTGCTTTTGAGGGTGCTTGCTTACCTGCATAAGGACAGAAGTACCTTCCTCTAACAATGCTGCAGAAAAAACCACTGTCCCCCAAGTTTAGGGTGCTCTGGAGGGCAGCCATGCTGGAATTGTGATTAAGTGTTTTGGGCCATGCCTTTCACTGCAGCCTGCCAGATAAATATTTACAGCTGACCACGGAGAAGCAGGGGGGGAGGAAGGAGAGGAGAGACATCTGTAAATTCTTTGGAGTCTTGCTGCGTTTTAATTTTAATTTAGTTCTTTTTTTGTTGTTGTTTTTCCATCCACACATCATTGTCTCTTTCTCTCAACCCACAGACAGCTAAAGAAAAGAGTTTTGAAAGAAAGAGGTTATTCCTAAAACCTCAGGGGACAGATCCTGCTTGCAGTGGCCATGGCATAAAATCTGGAGCTGTGATAAACCAGTGCTGGAGAGCAGATCACAACCTTTGGTTTACTAACTGGCGTAAATCTAGTGTAACATTATTGATCTCTGTGGATTGACTCTCAGCCTCATTGCCTCCTCCCTTGTTTTCTTCACAGCTCGCTTTATCCATGCGATGGCACTGCCTCTGTGGCTGCAATATGCCAGTAAATTGCAGTGTTACACCCACTTCTCAATGGTGTAAATGATTCCCTGCATTTGGCCTCTGTTCTCAAAAGAAAGCAATCCTCTGTGCCCAGTGGGAAAGCATCAGCCACAGCATCGGCCAGAGCACCTCCTCCCACTGCCCCCAGCCTGCCAAGGTGTCCACAGCTGAGCCCTCCAAAGAGGGGGCAACCTGGAATGACTTATATAAGTGAGGGCCCCCACCCTGGGGGCTCTGTGCATCTTGATCTATGAACATATATGTCCTGCTCAGAAACACATGCAGGAATATCTAGCTGTAAAAGCCACTGCACCACCCTGTAATCCAGCCCAGATGTGCCTCTCCTTTCGTGGCACACTCAAGGGACCCCTCCAAGCTGAGGCAGGCAGGGATGGAAAGCAATGCTGAGGTCCCCTCACCCCAATGAAAAGTGGCCCTTGCAGAGGTCCAGAGCAAGAAGGCTGGTGGGGACAACTGACTTTGGGATGGGGATGGGAGCATGAGTCAGCTGATGCTGGTCCTGGTGCACAAGCCGGGAGGCTGGCGAGCTCTGGGCCCCTCTGGGAGTTAAACAGGAACGTGTGCAGTGCAAATGCTGCTCTGGCTTGAGCTCCCAAAGCTTGGTGCAGAGATCGTGCAGGCAGCTGAGCCTCCAGTGATAATGTGATGGGGCTGCTCACCTCCTTAAAGGCTTCAGACCTGAGAAACAGAGGCCAAGTAATGAGGCTCTGGGGTGGGAATTTAATGCTGATCCATTTGGGAGAACAGGGGAAAGAGTTTAGGCTTTGGTGCAGGTCATATTTGCAAGCGAGCTACCAGGATCTCCTCATCCCCATGTGGTAGAAGCTTGGGCTTGAGGCTTAACCCTGCTCTTATCCATGACCACCTGAGTAGCCAAAAAAGTAGCATTTCAAAAAAAAGTTCTGTGATGGCTGCAAAGTCATCTGGGAAGTTACTCTTTCTGTTAGTGTCATAAAGCTGCATGGCCCTAAATAGAAAGTGTGGAGGCAAAGGTCTTGTCCCCAGGGCTTTGCAGTCTCAGCACAAAGAGTGCGGTTATAAAGCAAGTCACGGAGTCCAGGAAGGAAATTTATGGCTCGGGAGATGGATAAATAACACGCCAAGATCAACAGCAGTGGTAATGTTGAATTGTACCGAGTGGAGTTGCTCTGCTATTACAGGGCTGTAACAGGCTTGGAACCTTGCACTGCAATGAGCCAACTGCTGGAGAGCTGCTGCAGCAGTGAGGCCCTGGCATGGCCACCACCAACTCCTGACAACCTGCAGAGGCTGTTTGGATGGGAGAGAGCAGTGCCACTTACCAGGGATGTGACCGCCTCAGCATGACCTCGCTCCTGGGCTCAGCGCTGGCTCGTGACGAAGACGGGGCTTTTACAGTCACGGTCTCACACATCACCTCCCAGTGGTGATGTGACCTCATGGGGTGCTGACACGGCTCTGACTCTTCTTTTGTCGACCATCTGGAAGCCTTTTGGGCCCCCAGATGTGGTGAGAGGAGGATTGGGATTTGTGTAGCTCTTGGAGGGTGGAAAGAGACAAAATTCCAAATCTTGGCAGTCTTTCGTGGCTCTTTTCAGCTTTCCCATCCACCTCCTTACTTCTGTTTGACTTTCTTCTCTTTTCTCATTCTGGAAAGTAAAGTCACTCCAGTGTTTACTTTCTCTGTTCCCTGCCTAAGTTGTTAAACATGTCCTAGGTCACCCCTGCTAATGGATAAAAGAGTGGTGGAAACCCATTGGTGGACGTGTCTCAAAGGAGAGGTTGGAAAAACATGTCAGAAGCACTGCAAGGATAGCTGATCCATCCTTGGGATTGGTGATGGACTAAACAACCTCCTGCAGTCTTTTCCAGCCCTAATTTCTGAGCTCCCCTGACCTCTAAATTCTATGCTGTACAGAACACGTAGCCGGTGATTAGTCCCATACTTATTCTCCATGTGCACTGTCTGAAAGCAGAATGAATAGTTTGGGGAACATCCCAGCCACCCCCAGCCGCTCCCAGGCACTGTACAACCAGCCCCTGTGCGTGACCTGAGACACCAGAGAGAAACTTACCTCCTCTCCTCGGGGTTTGCTCTTTGAATACTCTTGAAGCTCCAGCTCCTGGAGTGCTGTGCTTACACGTGGCTCTCATCTCCCACATCCTCAAAGCAACGACAACAGGGCTCCTGAGGGGAGAGGAAAGCTTGTGTGTAGCTTTCACAGCAAGAAAGCAAACCGAAGACCTCAAGCCTTTAAAAAGAAATCTTACATTTTAAGAAGGATCTTCTGATTTTGGTTGGGAGAATTGCCTGAAGCTTGGCTTTGACAATCATCATAGTTAGAAGACCTAATGTGAGAGGGACCTGAGAAGCAGCTGGAGAACAAGACTTCCTACGATGCCTAAAAGGAGCCTGGAAAATGATAATGGAGGGATGCATGGTGGGCAGCGGAGGATCAGCATTTTGCTCAGCCCTTCTGCCTATGACACAGGCCTGCGTCTGTCCAAACACTGGCGCTCCCCTCCGCTTGCCGGCTCGAACCAAGGAGGGGCAGCGCGGTTCGCATCCGTGTCCCGCAGGGATGGGGAGCTCCCCGCTTCCCTCCGGGTCAGCTCGCTGGCTCGCTGCAGCTTGCGCCGGCTCAGGTTTCAGGCTCTGGGCTCTGCGTGTGTGCGCTCGTGTGTGCTTTTAACTCACTCTGAGGTCTTCTCAGGAAATTAATTTGTGTCAAACGACTGGGTTTTGTCCTCCCTTTGGTTTCTGGAGGGCAGGGGCTGGAGGATGCTGTTGATTCAAAATGCTGCAGCTACTTGCCTGCTCTTCTGGCCCCACAGCTGTGTGCACCTGGTGCAGTTCTTCCCCAGAATCAACTAAGCGAGGGGAAACCTCCTGGTGACAGCTCAACCCTTTTGGGCATGGTTGTAAGGAATGAGCCCAGAAAAGCAGTAGAAGTTGGTATTCTGGAGTTTGAATTGATGCTTGCACAATGGCTGGGTAGCAAGTTGGATTATCTAGATAATGAGTAAGGATGACCTTCTGTCTGTTCCTCAGGATGTAACATCTCCAACATACACATCACACAGCAAGTGCTGTGGCTGATCTGTTTGCAGTGTAGGTGACACACCCATGGATCTCCTCACTCCTACAGTGATCCTGTCAGTCCATGTAAGCCAAAGAGGCTTGATCCAGGTTGGCCCTTGGCTGAGAGTCCTCGGAGAAGAGGCCACGGTGTCTCCAGAGGTGACCACCTCTCAGTAGGATTGGTCACTGTAGCCTACTGTGGCAGAGCTCTGCGAGTATTGACTCCCGGAGACTGAGCTGATGAAACAGGGCCTTCACATTTCTGTGGCCAGGAAATGTGAGCCTGGGCCACACATGCCTCTCACAGCCTCTCACTCTCTTTCTTTGAGCTGTGGATTTTTTTAAATTTCTTGCCCCAAATTGCTGTGCTTAGAGATCCCATTTGCTTGCTAACCTACAGCAATTTTGCTGGCCCAGGGGAGCTGTACTTGGGAATTAAGTGGGTGATGCACTGGTGTGTAACATGCAGTTCATAAATGCTCTGCATCCTTTCAGCTCAGTGGCTATGGGACGCCATAGTGGGCTCAGCTATACAGTCACTAGAGTGCTGAAGTGATCAGTGCCTCATTATTTTTCCACTGTCAACAATTGTCTGTGAACCCCACGGGCGAAGTGTCCAGAGCAGGCTTGCACAAAGGATGACAAATAGCTATTGCCCTCACTTACTCTGCTAGCTCAGGGCTGAAGGCTGCATGGTAGATCTCATGGATGTGACCCTGCTGAGGTTCCTGAGGGTACAAGGAAGATATCATGCAATAAAGTTCCTTTCCTCTTCTCTCACTGTACTTTAAAAATAAACAAACCCTATTGCTTATAACCACTTCCCGCCCCTACCATTGAACAATTAATTCTGCCACTGTGACCTTAAATTCTGCTGTTTACCAACGTTGGGGTGGTCACATCTCCAACAGTCTCCTTTCACCAAAAGAGCTTTGCTCACACGTGCATCCCTGAGTGGGTGCACGTGGTGTTACAGCCATCCATGACCTGTCTCATGTCCATCACCGGTGGTGGGGAAGAACCTCCCATGGCATGGTGGGTTCAGCAGGACGTGCAAGTGCCTCGGGGTGTGCACACGCATGCAGTGGGGGTACCATGCTGCAGATCAAAGGGAAAATGGATCTCTAAAATGTTTGGTTTATAAACTATATTGTTGTTGCACTGCCGCCCAAGATCTTCAAAGGGCCCCAGATTTATTGTCTC
Source organism: Leptocoma aspasia (assembly GCA_013399835.1). NCBI lineage: Eukaryota > Metazoa > Chordata > Aves > Passeriformes > Nectariniidae > Leptocoma > Leptocoma aspasia. The sequence continues at coordinate 4,430 of VXAX01004221.1, read as the reverse complement.
AGCACACTTCAGAGATATTTGTTGCAGATTAAAAATGGAAAAAATAGGAAGGGGGCCAGGCATGTAGATTACTGAGTAAAAATAGAAGCTCTCACATTTGTTTGTTGTATGAATTTGGGTTTTGTTGCTTTCTTCCCCTGCTAATTCTTCTCTCCCCTCCCCCTTACATTTGTTCCTAAGAGCCAAGGGGTCACGTCTGTGTTTTCATGTGTGGCCGCACGTGGTATGTCCTGACAGCTCTGCTATCTCTTAGGTAGGAACTGAGATTATCCAGGCATGGCTTTTGGAAAGGAAAACTCACTACAGGCAAATCTGCTTTGCTTTTAGTACTGGAGGTACCGTTTAATCTCAGCCTCTAACTGTTTCTCTTCCCACAGCTTCTCTGCTTGGAGGAAAGTCATCAACTCAACACGTGACAAATTAACTCTCCTTTGTGGCCACAGATTTTAAAGAGAAGAGCAGTCATTTGGATCCTGCTCAGCTGGCTGTGTAACAGCCCAGAGAGCCTGGGCCGTGGTGTCCAGCTTACTAGCATGGCAAGGTTGGCATGTCCCTGGCAGGATCTGACCAGGCACTGTGGTGGTGCTGTGGGCAGGCACAGAATGCACTTACACTGCCTGGGCCCATGCAGGGGCTTGTCCAGAGCCTCTGCCCTCCCTTACTATTATATACTGACTTTCCCCACCAAACCAGTCCCCAGTCACTCCTTTCTGTAGTGTAGTTGGGGTGATGGTGGGAGGTGGCAGGGAAAAGCATGTGCTGTGAGGTGGAGAGATGAGAAGCATGAAAACACAGCTTCTTTTCACCTTTACTTGCCTGCATTGAGTTCTTTCTCCCAGTTCCAGTGGGCTGATGGAGGTTTGTTCACACCATCAAGATCTGACTTTGCCATGGAATGGGGCAGGGTTGTCCACATTCACAACTGAGAGAAAATGTAAGATCTCAAATACTTCTCGCCACGTCTTACTGATTGTCTCCTGGGCTAAATGTGCTCGATATGTCCTCCCTGAGGCACTGGCTATGGTTTGTTAGGCAAAATCTCTGGTATTAAGCATTCAGTACCAACAGAGCAGCTTTCTCCAAAAGCTTACACTGCAGGTTGAGAAGACAGCCACAAGGAGGAAGATACCAAATCCAGAGAGGGAAAGCGCTGAAGGCTTTTGAGCCAGAGATGGCATGGAGTACCTTGTGTTTGATTTATGGTTCTGGTTCTCCAGAAAGCTTTACTCCAAATGGTAAATTCCCCTGTGCAACTCTAAGCCCTACCTAGCAGGCCTGGGCAAATTTAAAGGGCTAAGATTTGGGATCCTACATCCTATCACTTGAGGGGAGCATAACCTTCATGCTAAGTGTGAGCCCTAGCTGTGTGAATCCTACAACTACAGCTATAAGAAGAAATACTTCATCCCATTCTGTGACCCTGTTAGGAGACAGAGCATCCCACAAAAGTCCCTGGCTGATGCCTATCTCTCAGGGATTCCAGCTAGCCATCCAGCAGCTTTCAGCTGAAGAGCTGGAAGCTGTGGCCATCTTGCTGGATGCCAGGAACCCCACTCAGCTGTGTTTGTGGGTTGGGTAATCTTATGAGTACTCACCCCACATCTATCTTGTCACCTTTTACCTCTGCATCATGCTGCCCATTGCAAAGGCTGCCATACATTAAAAAATCTCTGTCTCCAGTGAGGTTTAGGTATAGACTTTAATATCATAATTACAGCATGTAAACAAAACACCACTTGGTTATTGAAACCATATTCAGCAAAGCTTAGCTCCCATGCAAGAGCTACATATGAATTTAATTGCTGTTAAACCTCTGCAAATGTACTTTCAATAAGGCACTGGTATTATTTAACACACAGATCAAAACAACTACTGAAATCTAGAGCTGATGCTGGAGATCAATGGCTTTGGCCATTTCTCTGGACAACCAGTTATTTGTGGGATGCTTCCTGCATTTTGGCAGCATGGATGATGTCACACCCATGACATCCAGCTCCAGCCATTGCTCAGACCCATCCAGGGGCTTCCCTTGAGCTGTCCCCGTCATGGGAGAGCAGCTGAGACACAGCTGCTCTTAACAACAGTGCCCAGGCTGTCTTTCATACCAGCAGGGTCAGCACTGGGAATGCCAGCAGAGCTGGGTGCTGCTGTGGGGACAGGAGGGCAGTGCCACCTTTGCCGGCATGTCCCCTGCCTGGCAGTGTGTCCATCCCTCTCCTGGGGCTGCTCTGTGGCCTGCAGCTTGACTGCTCCCTTCTGCTGCTGACATCTGGAGCAACAATGTATACAAAAGTCTTTACAAAGCAAAAACATACACAGAGGAACGAGATTAGGTTCTTTTGAGCCTCTTCCAGGCCCAGCCTCCCCCAGAGCTCTTGGCGATGTTTTGCTTTGTACGCTGGGAGGAGAAGAGCTTGGGTAGAGAAAAAAAAGATGTTTTACAGGTTAATGAAGCCTAGATTTGATCCAGGTGTTGCTCCCTGGGTCTTTTCGAACTCTGGTGACAACTGGAGATGTTTTGCAGAGCCCAGAGGGTGGTGGGGAAGCTTGGGCCACCTTACAGATGTGTGCTTTTCCTGGCCTTTCCAGCCTGACAACCCAGGGATGGCTGCCTTGGCTCACTGCATCAGGACCTTGGCAAAAGCAGGGAGCCACCCGAGGCAGAGGCCCTGTGGCTTGTGGGCACTGCCAGGAAGTGCTCTGGGTGGCAGGGCAGCAGCAGTGGTGGCACAGAGTGCCTGGTGAAGGAGAGCAGTGCCCCTCTCTGTCTGCCAGCGCTGCCCACCAGGAAGAGCTTCTGTCACCTCAGAAATACCTTCCGTAAAATTTGAGGTCCTCAAAAATGTTTAGATTTCCAATTTCCTGCTAAATTGAGAACTCAGTACCTAAATGCCTACTTGGATCAAGGTGATTTGCTGACAACCTGTTGTAAATGAAATTTTGACCTTCCAAACTGTTTGCTGGTGGCCTTACCCCGAGGCATCTGTTTCTGCCAGAGCACAGGTCCCTGCTCCCACACGAGGCAGCCAAAGAGCTTGTGGCTTCTTGGTGGGGCTCACCTCTGCCTCCAGCCCTGCTGGTGCTCCCCTGTGGCACCAGGAGGGCCTGAGATCCTGTGGGGGTGGGCTTGTGCTCAGAGGAGATAGGACATCAAAGTCCTGGCCACACACAGCTGGACATACTCTACAGCTTCTCTCCCTGCTCCTCTGCCCCCCTCCTCCCCAGCAATGGGGTGCCACCCTGTTTTTGGCAGTTCCCGGTGGGAATAATTACATTGTGCATGCCTTAAATTCCCTCTTTTGCAATGACAACTGGATGCAATTTCCTTTGGAGTCTCACAAATGAAGCTCTCACATTGTTGGAAGCCATTCAGTGAGTGCTGCAATATGTTCAGAGGTGGCTGCTTCTCAGCAGGACCCCGAGTGATTTCTAGAAACCTTTCCACAGCCTGTTGTGCACCTTGGGACCCACTCAGTGGGTGACACAGGGGAGCAGGGTCTTCCAGCTAAATGAAAGCCTGTTATTGCCACACTGCAAAATACCAAGATAGCCTGATTGGAGGCATGCACTCACATGAGAGAGAGTGTGAAATGCAGACCTGAAGGTTTAAAGATTTCATATGTTGTTGGGATTTTGCTCAGGAAATGCCAAACCAGAACTGAAACCTGTGCTTGATGTTTGATTCTCATTCATGCTTAACATAAATATTACTCTTGCTAACCAAACATTCCTTGGAATGGCTCCACGGAGCTGAGTCTCTGCAGAGGACTTTAAGGACAAGTTTTGGCCTTTGCCTGTGACAGAAAAGGACCAGATACAGCCCAGGTCTCTTCTGTTCTCGTTGTCCTGTGATGAAAGAGGGAGACTCACCAGAGCAGGCTGCTCAGGGAAGTGACTTTTGAGACCATGTGTATTAAGATGGTCTGTTTGGCAGGAAGGGAAATAGTCCTTTTCACCTGGAGATGCTGAGGAAACAAAAAATATTTGGATGTGGGGGACATGGAGTAAATGCTCTTCTGACAATGGAAAGTACCACATGCCTCCTTCCTACATGCTGTGCTGTGCTGAAGATGGCCAGCATCAGGCCATCAGGCTCAGCACCAAGCCAGGCTCTGAGCAACCTGAGCTAGCTGGAGATGTCCCTGCTCACTGCAGGGGGTGGACTAGGTGACCTTTAAAGGTCCCTGCCAACCCAAACCCTCTATGATTTGGTGCTACTTTCAGAGTTCTCCTGTTGACTTGTGAAGGCTTTCATACAGACACCCCACCAAAGTGCTTGGCTACTGAAGGACGGCCTACAGTGCCCTTCCAGAATGCTCTCCAGGCAGCTGGTGGTAAAAGAGCATGATAACTCTAGGGGTCTGATGAAACCCAGCTCCTGCCTGTGTGGGCAAATGATCTGTGCAATGTACATCAGGAGGGGAGAGGAG
>VXAX01004212.1:248847-279911 GCA_013399835.1 Leptocoma aspasia | reverse complement strand
CAGCTGCTGTGTTACTCCATCCCCCCCCCCCGACTGGCCTAGAAATCGTCTCCCTCCTCAAGAATAATTGATAGAACCGCCCTAATTTTTTTAAGAAATACGAGGCCTTGCTGTAGTTTACCAGATGTTCTGCAATTCCTTTGAGCGGTAGCATGAACAAGTTTTACTACATCATGAGGAAAACTGTGTTTTTAAGTGCATATTTCCACACATGCATGTGCAGCACCCATCTGCTTGTGTTCTCAAGTTATTCACACCCATAGAAGCCCATTCTCAGACTGAAGAAAGGGTAACTTTAATTCTACCTTGTTGATCATTAAGTTCAAACACAGCTTTTCAGGCATTCCGTATGTTTTTCTGACCTACTTTTTTTAGAAAAAAATCCATTAGCAAGATCAAAATGGCTCAACTTAGCACTTGAGCCTGATTTGTTTCTTCAGCAGTTTATAAGGGGAAAGTATGATTCTTAAATTTTTACAGCTCAAGTGGTTCCCTGACAGTGTCTTTGCACATCATGGGCTGCAAGCAGGTACCTGTGATGCTGCAGCCCCTCAGTGTCTTCATTTGGGTTCCCTCAAGTTCCAGATATGCCCCAAGGCCTGTGTTGCAGCTGGAATTTTTGTGCATAGCTGTGTGGCTCTACTCTCGGGCATAATATCACTCATCTAATTATACAAGCCAAAAAATGTGGTTTTCTGCTCTTTTACTGCCATCGGAATTAGGCTTTGTACCTGGTCTAATTTCCTCTGTGTGGCTTTTCTCCTGATTATTGACTGCTAATGATTGCTCTCTGTTTTACCTAAAAAATACCTGGAACTCCCAGAAGCTTTGATTATCCCTGCAAGACAAGAACAGAATTAGGAGCAGTGGGATGAGTGACTTCACGGAGTATTTTTCTGTTACAAGTGTTTGGAAAGAAAAGAAAAAAATCAGACGTGGCCCATAGCAACAGCAGATGAGGGCAAAAACAATCCTGAAGCCTGTCTTCAGTGCCATCATGTGAGTGGCACATCGTGACTCTGTTTACCAGCTGGAGCGGGTGGCATCGTGTCGTTTATTTCAAAAAACTCTTGGGAAATGCAGCTGAGATCAGGGAGGAGGAGTTTTTTCCAGCGCATGGGTGAGGAGGGCGTGAATCAGAATTGTAAAGCAGTGTTTGTTTGGGGTGAGGATGGATCAGGAGTGTGCAGATCACGGAAAGTCCTTGCTGCAGAGACGGAGCTGCGCTAATGCAGAGCCTGAGGCTGCCTGAGGCACCTGGGAGGGCCCTTCACGCTTCCTCCCCATCACCTTGAGCAGCTCCGATGGTTTCTCCGCCCCTTTGTTGCTATTCCCATCTGACGGCCCCTGGAACAAGAAGGAGCTGCTGCTCCTGTAATGTCGCTTGTCCCCTGTCTGCTGTTTGCCAAGGATGCGACTCAGCAGCGTCCTGGAGGGTGAATGTCTTTGGTGGTGTGGCTGCACTGTGCCTCCCAACCATTGACCGAGGCCATTATTTGTTAATTCAGCCATATTTAGGATTAAAGTCTTGTCAGGACACAAACAATCTAGAAACAGCAACCCTCTTGAAATAGTGCTGAGCCTGATAAAAAAAAAAAAAAGTGTTGGTTAAAAAGCAAACCAAACCATTTTTGACATCAGCTTACACCACTTGTGCTTGGACTCCCCTAAATACCTGTTGCATCCTTCACCTTCCTTTCAGGATAAGAGCTTTTGGGGAAATTTCCTGAGTTGCTGTTCGCGCTCAGCATTGGGCTTTTGTATAAATGTTTGTTCTGTTATTTGAGCTTAGTCCCCAAAAGCTGCAGCCAAGAAAGGCCCAGCTTGTGCCACGGATGGGGAGTGTTTGGATCAGTGTCCTGATCCAGAGTAGTGCCTGTGCTCCCACTTCTGGCTTGGCTTTTGTTGCTGTAGTAGCAAATGCTTTGTCTATTTTCAAACAGGGCTCTGAGAGTTTGGTGTGTCATGTTTCCTCTCCCTCTCACAGATTCAGGCTCTTACTCCTTCCTGTCCTCTTCTTGGCCAGTACATTTGCTGTTTTGCAGCCTCATCTGTCTCAGACTTGGGTCATGATCTTCATGTTGTCTCTCTTCTGGGGCATTGGGAAAATTGCTTATTTGGGGAGGAGAATGTTTCTTTTGGGCAGAAAAGGGAAAAACTCCCTTGTAGGTCCTGCTTGTATTGTGATCTTAGCCATACATAATCAGACTTTTTACCAACCAGTTGTTGAGGGGCAATATTGTTCATGCAAGTTTTTAATACAGACTGACACTAACAAAGTGAATATAGATAAACCTTATTTAACAGTGAAATCAAATTGGTCAGTTACCATTTCGTGGAAGGCCAGTGACAGAGGCAGGATTTTATTTCCCCAGGTTTTCTGGTGCTCAGTACCACAATATACCTTTGCCTCTGGAAGAGATCTGTGATTGTATCTACAGTTTTTAGGTTTTTAAGATTACTGTGTTTATTAAATAAGTAATCTGCCTTTCAGAGATAATTTTTTTAAGCTACAGTTCAATAAAATGTTGCACTGGGCCTTGTACCTGCAATGGTTGCTGCTGACCTGGATTATCCTCTGGCCCTGCATGTTCTGAGGCTCCACAGGAGCTTTTTAGCAGGGGATGCAGGAGTGGCTGGAAGTTTGTCAGAGACGAGGAACAGCAGGAGACAGCATTTCCTCACAGAGAAATGCCTGAGAACTCCCAGAAACGGAGGCTTCCTTGGTGGTGGTGTCTGCAACACATGTAATGATACAGCAGTCTGGGGCTTTTTAACAATTTTAATTTCTTTAATTTTCCATTCATACTCCTGCAGGGACAGGATAATAATTTGTTTGGGTGGCCTCTGGGTCAGTCAGCATCATTACTTCACAAAGGGATGTTTATATGATAGAGAAAGTAAAAGTCAATTTAGAACTAACTTCGTCTTTTGTATTTTGGCAGGTTTAAAATAATGGCTGAAGATGGCAGTGAGGAGATTATGTTTATTTGTAAGTATTAGGAAAAGGATCTAACTCTCATAGTGTGTGACTTGTCTACTCAGAGTGCTTGAAATTAAAGACTAAACCAGACTTAAGGTTTTATTCAGAAAAATTGCTTTATGTAAAGGAGGCTCAAAGAGCTAATGGATGAATAGAGAGGAGGCTGTGTAATTTAAGCATACATTCTCATGCTGTTGGCAAACACACAATGAAACCTCTGAATGTGAGTTAGCAGCACAGCTTTTTCATGGCTGGAGTGAGTGAGATTGAAGGTCTAACACTCGTGTAAGCCCTTTGTTTATACAACCAGCTCTAGCAGCCAGGGCTGTCTGGGGATGACTCTGACCTCTGGTCTGACCTGGGGATCTGCACCTCCACAGCAGGGGCAGGCAGACTCATAATTCCTTCAGAACAAGCCCAGTTTGAGATGCACCAGCTGCCCTGGCAGGTGTCACTCGTGGCATTCACTGCCTGTGCTTCTTGCTGTGCCCTCTGTGCAAGCCTGAGTGCCAGGCTGGGCTCTGTGGCTGGGATCCTGGGGTGGGTGAGGAAGGGCTGCAGCAGAGCTGTGCCCAGGCTGGGCAGTGTCCCACGCTTGCTGGAGCTGGGCTGGCAGGCTTGGGTCCCACATTAATCCCCTCTGTCAGCAGCGTGGACATGCAGGACCTGGTGTCACGGTGGAAAAGAGTTAAGGGATGTAGAGTCCTTGTGTGAGCAGACCAGATATTGTGGATCCAGTCAGGGCAGAGCAGAATGGAGCACATCCTTGGTTTTTTGATCCACAGTATTTTACCTCTGATGGTTCCACAGCTGAATTTATGGCAACTCTCAGTTCAATTTTCTCCCTCCACCAGATTCCTCCAAAAATAGTGTTGACTGTTTGCATTTTTACTGAGATGCTGATACCAATAATGCTTACCTTATCTTCCCCTTCATAAAAAGATTCTGGTGGACAGCAAAAAGAATGGGAATGTGGTGCCACTCCTAATTAGATAGAAAGTGTCATGCAACATGATTTTCTCCCTTCCAGTGGGGGCTGTGGTCATTGAGCTTTTCCTTGTGCTCTCTGCAATTAGTTTTTCCCACGGGCTATGGGGACTGTTTATGTTCTGAAAAAGTGAGTTGCTATACATGACACTATAGTGCATGACAGTGCATTCCCAATAATAAACATACTTGAATATGTATTTCATAGACAAGAGATTTTTGGAATTATTTTTTATTAAGTGTGTGAATACAGTCTCTCAAGCATGGGAATAATTTATGACTATTCCCATGCTTGTTTGCATTCCCATGCTTTGTGTTTCTCCTGTGGCTGTAATCTCTTGGAAGTGTCACATATGGTGAATGTAACAGCTTTGGGGAATGGCTGCTGTAGGGCATCCCTTGGATATTGAGCTGTGCCACACAATGTCATTGTCATACTCCCGTGGCTTTGGTCATTCCTCTGCAAAGGAGTGGGAGGAATGTGTGGCTTATTCCTGCCTGTAGTTGTGGGCAGTGCTGTCTGCACCTTTCAGAGTGCATCTTTGCAGAAGTGAGGAGTGCCCTGATGCAGTCAGGAGATAAGGAAAACGACAAAGTGCTTTTTTTCTTTGGACAGCAAAGTCTGTTGGAGAAGCTGTTACTCAGGCTGTTCCTTCCTGTCCCCTTGGTTATGACAGCCCTTTGTGGATGACAGTCCATTTCTTTTCAGCAGTCAGGTTTACACATTCCTCTGTTGCTCCTCTGCCCTCTCTGGTTTGGGAAATCTGCTTTTAGCCCAGATTACTTCAGTAATATTAAGGGCAGCCTGGGCTACAGGCACACCTGGAGCAGAGGAATGGTGGAACAGTAAACAGGACAGCTGTAGGCTGAGCTTTGGTGCTGGTACTGTGTGAGTAGTACTTGCTCATGGATCCTTTCCTCTGGTACAGCAAGCCAGGCTGGGAAATTTCTTCTGCTGAAAAATAACGTTAAGAGCTGGTTGTTTCATTCCTTGGCTCACCAGAAGGCAGTACAGATATCTAGACAGGAGGAGGCAGTGACCAAGCTTGGGGGCTGCACCAGCCAGAAATGCTATTTGTCAAATATATTTATTTTTTCACGGTTAAACTGGTTTTGTTGCCAGAAGAAGTGTGAGGCAGTTTGGAATCCCTTGCTTTAGAAGTCCTTTTGTTCACTGGGACTAATACCTGGTGGGGAGAGAAGCTTCCAGTTAGGAGCAGAGTAGCTTTGCCAGAGGGATTATACCTCGGAATGACTTGGCTTTTGTCATGTCTTCCCAAAAAAAGGTGTAATGACCCACTACTTTACACCTTTTCTGGGGTTTCCTGTCTTGCCCTTGTAAGGTGGAGCTCAGCTGCAAAAGCAATATAACCCCTGTGTGATGATCTCTCCTGAAGCTGTGTCAGCAGCTGACCAGGCAGGGCAGTTTGACAGCTATTTTTTTCACGGTGAAGCAGTGTATAAGCATTTGGAATCCTGTTAAGTTAGCTTATTTTAGAAAGCCTCAAATTATCCTCATCTGAAAATTGTTTCTTAGGAACCACTCAGTTCTGGGTAATTTACAGCCACTTAAACTAAAAGTTAATTTAGCTAAGCTGACAGTGAATTAGGTGGCCAGAGTGTGTTGTGCAGCCAGCTGACTTGTCTGGAAAGGCACCAGGAGGTACCTTGGAGGTCTCTGTCCTGCCCTGTGGGTGAGAAGTGTGTGTGGCCAGGCAGAACTGGGCTCCCAGGACATGCTGGACCCTGCTGAGCCCTGTGCCAGTTCTGCTGCTGGTTCTGGGGTTGTCCCTCCTGTCACTGGAGGCACCACACTACCCAAGCTGTTCATAACAGCCCAGCTCCTGGGGAAGGCAGTGGTGTGGTTTTCTTTAGCTGCTGCGTCTTGCAGCACTTTATCTGAAGAATAATGCCATCTTTAAGCAGAATATTTACTGTGGGTGTAAGGCATTTATTTTCCTTTGTGAGAGAATTTAAACAATTGTCTTCTGATGGTACTGATCACAGTGTGTGTTGTCTCACCTACACAGGTGCCAGCCATCAACTCGGTGTTCAATTATTTATGTTCTTTTAAGGAATATAAATAAACATCTGCCTCTCTATGTATGTATTTTGCCTGGTGCTAGGTTTCACTTGAAAGAGGGAGGAAACTGTCTTACAAAAGTGTTTTGCACCAACCTTTTCTGTCTGGTTCCTTGCAGGGTGCGAGGACTGTGGGCAGTACCATGATTCAGAGTGTCCTGAGCTGGGCCCAGTGGTGACAGTCAAAGACTCCTTTGTACTGAGCAGAGCAAGGTAAGAAGTGTTTGTGTTAATCCTGACTAACCCAACGCCCATGTTAGTCCTTTGAAGCATATTTGCTATTCAGTGGATGTCACGCTGACAGCTGGAAACTGAAGTCCCAGAGGATGACAGAAATCTATGGAAAGCACATGGCCTTGATTAAATAGAAAAATTGATGCACGCACTTAAGTGCTGCACTGAATTGAAGCCAAAAAAAAAAAACTTGCTGCTCATCAGGACTCAGTTTCTTTGCTGAGGTTTCTGGCAAGAAGTCAGGTGGTGCCAGATGGTGTGATGACTTCTGTCATGGTTGAGTACCTGCCACTTTTATCCCCCTTAGATACACTGGATTCATTGCAGAGAAGTGTGTGAGGATTTCTCATTCATGTGTATGAACTCAGTCATTCCTCCACTTAGAAGCAAAACAAGTTGTTCTCATTATTGTGGGTCTTTGGAAACCATTAGGGGTAATAGTTGTGTCAGCAAATCTGTGACAGCGCAGCAGAAACACTCGTGTTTGCCAGAAGAAACAAATAGACTCAATCTAGTTGGGAGAAGACAACACTGAGTAGTGATTTTTACAGGGAAAGACAATCAGGCACTGTCAGCAAAATTCATATTAAGGTGTAGAATGTAAAGCTAAGGAAAAGAACCAACCATTGTAAAGGTGTATACAGATCCAAAAAGGGAAGTGTTCAGATGGCTTCGTGTGTTATATAATGTGTGCAGGGCTTCCATATTTCTTCTTGGGAAGTCACAGGCAGAAAACAGGCACGTGGGCAGCAAGTCTGGCACATCCTGGCTGTGTAGGCTGTGCTGTGTATCCCCAGCATCATTTTGTAACAAATACTGATCTGCTGGATCTGCCACGTGGGTGCCACAACCCCTTGGCCAGGGCAGGATGCTCTTAGTGTCCCACCAAGTACCTGTGCAGGAGCTGCCCCTGCTTTTCTTGGCCTTCCCAGAAGAATTTCCGTGCAGTTCCTGCCAGGCACTGCCTTCCTGTGCCTGGAAACCTGCCCTGGATGATCCCCTCCAGCAGCTGTTAATGGTTAACAGCCCTGACACTGCAGGTGCTTGAGGGTAATTTAAAAATACCCTTTGGAATAATAGAAGCTGGTGAGGGAGGTGCTTTTACTGTATACAAAAAATGGGCAGTGCAGTAGGTCTCTAGCCTGTACTACACACATTCAATGACAAACTACTATTTCCTACTTTTTTCCTCTTTTTTAACTTGCACTTTAACGTCCAGATGTTCCAACTGGGAATGTTTGCCAATTTAGTGCATGCACTGGGTTTCAATCTCCTTTTGAGATGCAAATGCAAAGTTTTCCCTAGTGGAAGTGTGGGCTGCTGGACCATAGACTTGAAAGCAGAATTTAAAATTGACTTCTTTACAGATAAATGTATTTATTTTCCTGAGGAGTTTTCAGCTGAAATCAGGTAAGATAAGAAAAGGAAAGAAGAAATTTAATTGCAGCCTTTACATCTGGGGAACAGTAGCTGAAAGTGAGTTATCTGAGGTTGAGGGCAAGTTTAATCACAAACTGGATATGAATCTTTTTATTAAAAACAGTCTACTTGCTTAACCACGTTTGTTGTTCCCTCTGTCTTGCTGAAAAGATAAAATGGATGCTTTATGGTTAGAAAAGAAGTGTTGAGAAACATCTCCTGAGCTTCTGTCTCTAACACTGCCTATTGTATTTTTCAAACTAAAAATATGTTTTTTCAATTCACTTGCTTGTCACTATGATTGCAATCTTTTTTTATTTCTCTTTATCTAGGCAGTAAAGCAGTTCTGCCAGTGTCAACCTCTACAGGGTAGTCAGTAGCCTGTCTGGTTATTTTTAGCTTTTCATCTGTTAGCACAGACCTGAAAAAACAGAATTGCATTTGGTCTGTAAAACCAGTACAGTGGGGCCAGTCACGTGAATTTTTGGGAAGATGTTCTCTGTGTATTATACGTAGTAGCAGTATTTGCTACATGTAATTCTTCTCAGAAGCTTCTTTGGGAAAAGAGAGAGGCTGAGAGGTTAGACTTGTGTTTAATGCTGACTTCTTTCTTCCATGGGTTCCTGTAGTGCATAACTATTACTGGACGAGGTGGTGTTCAGCCAAAGGTGATCTCGGAAATCTTTTCCAATCTAATCAGTTCTGTGTTTTTGGGTTTTTTTTTGTCAATTCTCTCTTAAATTTTTAGATCATCTCTGCCTTCTAATTTGGAGATAAGACAACTGGAGGATGGTACTGAGGGAGTGTTTGCTCTGACTCAGCTGGTGAAACGTACCCAGTTTGGCCCCTTTGAATGCAAGAGAGTTCTCAAGCTGGAGAAAGAATCAGTTTTTCCCCTGAAGGTAAGACACAAAATTTGTAAAGCAGTAAATAGCAAGGAGTCAGTTTTACCTGTGATGAATTAATGCTAACACTATGGAAACAAAGATATGTGAAAGGGGATTATTTGAAATGTCTTTTAGGTGTGCCCTGTAAGAGATGAGCTTAATAAACATTCTCTGGGCAAGGAACAGAAGAGCCAAACTAGAAGCTCGGTTCTTTTAATGAGTCTCTTCAATTTGATTGAATTTGCCTAAGGAGCCACATATGCATTAGATTTATGGAACATACAGAATAAGTGGGGTTTTTTTCTGCCTTGCATTTGTTTTATTCCTCTCTTGACAAGTTTTGGTAGGAAAAATGCTACATTAAGAATGGAATTCAGTCTTAGTTTCCACTCATACCTAAATCAGAAGTAAAGATTTAGAAATGTGCCTTGGGCTGATAGCTGTTTGGGTACCCTTTCACTCATGTATACAGTAAATTTTTGGGAAACTGCTGGCTATAGCAAGAATTCTTGGGATGATTTTGTTCAGTTTGTTCCCGTTTTGCTCCTGGTTGTCTGTCTCATCTGAAGGTGTGACTAAGTGAAAGATGCCTGATGCAAGACTTGAGGCTTGCTTCGCCCCTGATGTCCAATGAAAAGAAACCACTGCAAAAGCAGAAGATAATTTATTTTCCCTTAACTTTGTATCACTTCTCAGGGTTTTTATTCTGTGCACATTTTGCTTGGCAGGTGTTCCAGAAGGAGGGGCCCCTGGTGTATTTTGACACCACAAACGAAGATGATTGCAACTGGATGATGATGGTGCGCCCAGCCACCGAGTATGAGCATCAAAACTTAACTGCCTTCCAGCATGACAATGACATTTACTTCACCACCTGCCAGGACATCCCCCCAGGAACTGAGCTGAGAGTGTGGTATGCAGCTTTTTACGCCAAAAAAATGGAAAAGCCAGTGCTGAAGCAGGTCACTAGTGTTGCCAATGGTATGTGTGGGGGCCTTTCTTCCTTCCTAAGGGCCCAGTGCTGGCAGGGACTGATAGTCCCTGGCTGTTGGAGTTGTCAGTGCTGTTTATCCAGTAGGCTCTTATCCTGCAGAGTCAGGCCAGTCTGCACATGTGGGTGCCCTGCAAGAGGAAAGTGTAGATTCTTCACCATGATACAGCCAGGTTTTTTTAAAACAGGTGGCGTAGTTAATGGTTCAGCCTCTTCAGAGTGGACAAACTGGATAAATAGTGCTTAACTAATGATTTGGTGGTTGTATCAAAAGCATTTCTGGGTAGAACAGCAAAGGAGCTCAATTATCTGGGGAAATCAATTATCTTGGAAATCTGTATGCAGATTTGCTAAAGAAGCCATTCTTCAGTTGCAGTGAAAATGGCTTGATTTTGCACAGAACGGTTAGACAGTTTTAAAAACCTAGATTGGTTTTAAGCAGCCTCACATGGGACCCACTAGAGTAAGATCCTCATGGCTGTGCATTGGAAAGAAAGGCAGCAGATATTTTAGAACCTGAATTAGGATTGCCACAAGTTTCAGTGTTTTCCCCTTTGTTTTCTCCTACTTTTCCATTTCTAGAGCTGAAAGGCAAGATCCTTTAGCATTGCAAGGGCGTTTTCTTCCTGCTCTTGAGCTGGGAGTACTCCCTGGATGCTATTACTGCTCTGCTGGGTATAATTTGGGGTGACAAATTTGGGAAGAGGCCATTTCTACCAGTGTCAGCTTTATGGCTGCCCTTGATCCTAAGCAGAGTCTCAAGTGCTACAGCTGAATCAGTGCAGTTGACATGTTTCTGAACTCTGAGGTGTTTCCAGTTGGTGTTAACTGAGAGGTTTAATCTTTTCCCTCTTTAATTTAACCTGTTCATGTATTTTCTTGGGGTTATGAGTATTTAAAAATACTGTTGAAGTGTGCCCTGCTCTCTCTGTTCAGCACTTCACAATACACTCCAGAATATTTAAGGCACAGTGGGTGAGATTCAGGTATAAGAATGCCCTGGTTAAAATTTTACATGAGAATGTTGTTTGCAGGCCTGTTACAGAATAAAACTTTCTGACTGTGGTTACTGCCCTCAGCACAGAGCAAGAGTCAAAGAGTCTGGACAGTAAAGAAGATGAATTCTTTTTCCTCTTCACAGATACGTCCTTGGTAGCGGTGGAATCTGATAAAGAGGGGAATAATAAGGTCTCTTCAAAACTTTCATCTGTTGTCTTACCCCATAAAAAAACCAAGAAATCCAGCATACCAGCAGCTGATCCAGCAGGTATGCCAAATTACAGTGCTCTTTAAGGAGATAGAGGACAGATACAGGTCTGCAGAGCTGTTAGGTGTAGCACTCCTACACATGTATTATGGGTATATAACTTCTGGCAAATACTAATTTAGAGAGGATTTGAAAGCCTGATTTTTTCTTTTCATTTTCACAGGCACAGTGCTTAAAGTACATACACAGGTTAAAAAGTGACAGAGGGGCCAATAAACTTTTCGGCAGATTATTTTCATGAAAACCACAGGTGCTCCTGACTTTGGAGGTGGTTAGTGTTGGGGTGGGGGCAGTCCCCCAGAAAATCTTCATTCTGCCTGTGCAAAGTGTAGTAATTCAAATGATCAGGCCAAGTTCTAGAAGAAAACATTTCAAATGTTTGGAAATGACAAGAACACTGGCCATCCCCAAATTACATTAATACTACAGTATATGCCACTATTTAGAGTTCAGACTGTTCTAAATTACAGAAACTCAAATTTAAATAAACTTATAAGCAGTACATATCCTCTTGGCAAAGAACATATGGCTGAGGAAATACCTGGTAGTGTCATAGGAACTCCATCCCAAGGATTCACTACGAAGCACTGCTCCCCCCACCCAGTCTCTGTGAAGTGGAACAGTGAAATTAAGAACCCACTTAACACAGATTTCAAAAAGTACACTCAGAGTACACAAGATCAAAAGAAAACCATTCTAGGTCTGCTCTTTGAGAGGTTGTTTTCCTAAACTTTGCTTAATAATAGTAAAAGGAGCCAGGAGGAAAGGAGGAAAGTTGTTGCAGACATGTACAGAGCAGTTGATCAGAGGATCCATTTGTCAGCTTGGGTTCTGTCACAGCTAAACTGTGAAGTTGACTGGGGAGTTGTCTTTCAGTTTGGCATTATTGATTTTTCCAGAGGTAAAATGAAGAATTGGAACAGCCTCTCCTACATCCTTCACCCTACTGCCTCAAAGTCCAACTTCAGTAGAAACAAAATGCTGCCTGTTATATTTTGGGAACCCTGAGGTGTTCCCACTGATTTGGTGCTTCCAAAACAAAATTTTCTTCTTTTGATTCTGTTTGCCTCAAGTCATACCAAGCAGTTGCCAGCTGTCAGATCTGTGGTTCCAAGTCAGCCAGGTTGCCCTGCAGCTGCTCTGGAAGCCTGAGGAAATGGGAACTTTGAAAAGACCTGACTCTTCCTGACAAACCAGTGCAAGGAGCAACTAGGAGCAAGGGAAGTGCAGAGTCAGGCACAATTAACTTACACAGAATCTTGGTTTGCTGCTTTTGTCCTCCTGGACAGAGCCCTCAAGAAGTTCTTCATGTAGCCTGTGAAGAGGGAATTTTTGTTGCTGTATTGCCAAGTCATTTCTTATTAATTTATTTATTGCAGCATGCACACCTCTCTAGTGCAGAGTGTTGAATGTATCTTGTAGCAGGGAACAGCCTCTGCCTCAGAGCATCCTTTATTTTGGTTTAAGAGCCAACACTGAAAACAAGGAAGAACTTTACTGTCCCTTTACAGATGGGATCCTCAGGCAGAGAGGGATGAGCTGACATGTAATGACCATCCAGGAAATCTGTGGCAGAAACTGAGGCACAATTCAAATTCCCTGTGCTGCCATTCACTTACCCTGACTTCAGGGTCATCCTCCTCCTCTGCGGGAGGAGCATTGTACAGTCTGGGATATTCAGCTTTTTGTGTGCCAAAAAAATCTCTGAATCAGTCGAGGTTTGTCAGATCCTTTTGACAAATTCAGATATATCATCTAAGGACTGAAATACAAAGGACTGTGACCAGAATAGCTCTTCCAATTTTATTTTTTTATTCAAGTTCCATTTTTGCCCTAATTTCTTCATTTTCTTTACCTTTCTTGAGTTGATGTGTTAATTAAAGTATTAATATGGTGATTTCATAGCAGATCTAATTAATGAAACTGCTCAAACCCAGGTTTTCATTGTCCTCACCCTTACTTCCATTAATCCAAATGTTCTTATTCTGCAATGCCCTTCACAGAGAGCAAGGAGGTTTCTCCTGCCTCTGTCCTCAGATAACCCATAAGAAGACTGGTAACTCTGCTTTTAAAGGTGCTAAAAATTGCTTTATGTCATGCCTTTTATGAACACAGTTCTTTAGAAAGTGATAAAGGAGCCCTCAGGATTTTACAAGGGCACTGATACTCTCTCCTGGCATAATTTATATCTTCTGATAGTTCAACTCCTCATGTTTGGAGAATCCTGAAATGGTCCCAGCTGCCCCCAGGGGCCTCTTGCTGCTTAAATTGCACCTTGTGATACTCAGGGAGTTACTACAAGATAAAAACAGCTACAGGGGTTTACCACCTTCCCATTTTCAAAGCTTTTCAGTATTTCTTGTTGTGATTTAGTGAACACTCCAGAAGGCAGTGGAACAGCAGAAGCAAAGCCCAACCAGTGGACGTGTAAAGTGTGTTCATCTGCTTTCCAAGAGCCCCAGCTGCTGACAGGTAGGAAGTGCTAGAAATTCATGGGAGAGCACTGAGAATCATCAGCAGAATTCTGCTCTCCCATGGCTGTGAAGCCATGCACCATCCATGGTGCAGTAAGATAAAAGTTTTAAATTTTGTGTATCTTTAAGGAAAACAGTAGTAGGGAAGGTAGAACAAAGATATTTTGGATGTTTTGACCATGGCAGTGTTCAGTCTCTGGACAAACAACTGTAATGTTGAATCTAGAAGAAATAAAGCTGTGATCTAGAAGATGATGTGACTGTTAGGAAAATCAAGGATAGTGAGCTGCATGAGCAGTGTAAAAGTCAGTGATGCCAGGTTATACTTTGTGATATTGTCCATCTGGTATTTATGGCACAGATTTAGTAAGGGTAATGAAGTACATATTTTTTTCTACATTTCATTTGCAGCTATTTCATGCAGTTTTCAGAAGAACTTAAAACTACTTAGAAACTTTGGCCACTTGATGAATCATTTTTGAAAAGGGGACTTAGGTCAGTAAATAACTTGGGCATTTGAAAAAACATACCCATTATTATGAACTCAAACTTTTTACTGTGATATCAACAAATCTTAAAAATTCAGTTCTTGTGACTGTTGAATAAACTGTACTGTGGCTGCTTTTGAGATAATTTGAAGTAAGTCTCTGCAAAGTGAAATGGACCGGATAGATGGGCTTCAGCTAGTTCCATTTGAGTATTCTAAGGGTAATTTATTCCTTACTCTCCTGTTCTTCCCTATCCACCCAGAGCACTTGCTGAGTCACCTGGAACAAGCCAAAGATGCCTCCCCAGGCAGCCAAAATGATGCTGAGAAAGCAGAGAAAGCAGCAGAGGCTGTGCCAGCAGGTCAACCAGTGGCAAGTGATGCAACCAGTGTCAGCACAGACTCGAGGAGAAAGGCCAGGAGGGGAAGAAAAGCCAAAACACCAAAAGTAGAAACACCTCTTGTCATTGATGAAGAGAAAGATCCTGCAGGTAAAACGGAGATCTAGAAAATGCAAAGGAATATATCTGCTTATACATCTGTGACAATGCCGTTCCAGAAAGGCCTAAAAAGCAGCAGAGACAAAATGGAGGTTTTTAGTCAGATCACTAAAGCTGCCAATTTACAAGTTTTATTAGTTATTTCTGAGGGTCTTGAAGGCAGCACCTGCATCCAGTCACCTGCATTCTTCTCTGATGGTTTGTAGAGAGCCCCAGAGAAACACAGAGTAGTGGTTATGAGAACTGCAAGAAGGAACAGGAGAGAAAGAATCATTCCTCTCAAGAGGACAAATCTTTCTCTTTCTACCTCAAGTGTAGTTTAGAAAGGGCTTTACCTTCCTTGAAGGGTTGTTCTGATAGGAAATTCCATGATGCTTGGTCAACTGACCCTTCAGTAATAGCTTGGAAAGGTAAGAAGTTAGAAAAAGGTGAGATGTCTCTGCCCATGGCAGGGGGTTGGATTAGATTTTTAAGAGCCCTTTCCAACCCACACTGTTCTATGATTCTTTAAATGTGTTTGTGGACAATGGATTTCTCCAGTGCCACATCTTACTACGAATTCTGCATTTGAGATTTTACTTCCAGCTGTCCACATTACTGCTGTATTTATTTCTTTGGTGTGTGTGCAGTGGAACGTGTGGCTGACACTGTCACTGAGGTCCCTCCAGAGGAGGTGGCCCTGCCTCCAGCTCCAGAAGAGAGGATTATGGATCTGGTTTTAGGAAAGATGCCCAGCACCACAAACAGCATCAGCTCAGTGACAAAGTAAGTGTTCTGGGATGCAAAATTTTCTCTTACTTGTATCTAAGTTGATGTAGAATGCAACAGTTCTGCCCAACTTCTGGGCCCACAGATGCTCTTTTTTATCAGCATAAAATTGTGTGATGCTGCTGCTGCTTCAAGAGGTGACTTTGAGTGCCACTTGTACACTGCTAGGATTTTGGAACATAAGATAAATGAAAATTTCTTTTTTCATCGTGTTACTGCTTTTATTCTGTGTGTTTCCAAAAGCCTCCTGCACCTGCAAGGTGAAATTTACTCACATTGAATGTTAGTGATAAGACAAGCAAAGTGATTTTTTCTTTCAGAAGATGTTAATCATTATTATTTTTATTCAGTCTTGATTGTCATCTTAGCTCATGAATGACTTCATGTTGATTTTGCATGTGATACTCCAGATTTGGAGCAGTAGGAGGGGAAAACCTCAGTATAACAGAACCTCAGGGAGACTCTTAAGTATCATGTGATTAATTCAGATTCTTTTATGTCTTTTTGTCTTGGTAAAATTGGCCTTTTGATTTTTTTTTTGTATAATAGAGCACTCAGTTTTTATGAATTAGCTAGTAATGGTGTGTATTGAAGTCCTTAGCAGACACAGAGCCATCAAAAAGGCATTTCAGCAGGTGGCTGTGCTGGGAAATGGCACAGTGCTGCTTGGCACCCTGCTGCCCCCTGCCCAAATACAGCTTTTACAATGGGGGCTGCCAAGCTTCCTAAGCTGAGGTGGTGCTGATGTTTTCAGAGCAGAACAGGTCCTTTCTGCTCCTCTGAGGGGCCTGCAAAGAGAATCTCTGCTGCTGCTTTTTGCCTTGTTGGTTCTGGGTGAAGAAAACTTGGAGTGAGTGACACCTGCAGCTTCCAGGGGGTGGCCAGGGGGCCACCTTGGAGCTGGGGAAGCTCCATCCAGTCCCCCTCCCTCCTGCCAGGAGCTGAGTTTAGGAGCACTCCTCCAGCTTTTGCCAGCTGGTGGAACTCTGTTGCAACCTGTGGGATAGCTTTCAGTCCCTGCCTTTCTCTCTGATCCAGTAGGTTTGCTCATCACCAAAACACCATGTCCCTCAAAAGAAGTTTAATTCTCTCCAGTAGACACGGGATTCGGCGGAAGCTGATAAAGCAGCTGGGGGAGCACAAGAGGGTCTATCAGTGCAGCATCTGCAGTAAGATCTTCCAGAACAGCAGCAACCTCAGCAGGCACATCCGTTCTCATGGTGGGTTGGCTTTTCCCTTGCCTCAGCATTGATTTTTTGTCTTGGTTCCACCTTTGAGTTAAACAGCAGGGCTCGTTTTAGGTATTGGGATATGTATTTATAATAGAGCTGGTTTTGCTTTTTTTTTTTTTTTAAACTCTCTCTAGGAAACTATTTTAATTTCTCAGACCAAAGCATGAGAAGATAATAGCACAAAATTGAAGTTGAAAGTATTTAAAATTTGATTTAGGTACATCTTTTAAATGAGGGCAAGGATGTGATGTCTTTTCCAAAGCTCTTATTGCCTTTAAATAGATACATAAATATCACCCCCACCTTCACAGGCACATGGGTGACATTGCTTGTAAATGGCTATGTAAACTCACTCAGGTGAGTGTTTTTCCACCTGTGATCTGCAGTTCCAGGGGTCTATGTCCTATTCTAAGAGTTCCATGAAAAAATCATCACTGAAAGGGCGGGATAACTAAACCAAAATTGTTGGAAATGGTTAAAATCCACTGGTTAGATGTCCTGAATTACTGAATTTTTCATCACTAGCCTGTTTGTTTGCAGTTGCTTGTGCTTTGGTTTCCCCTGCCTTGCCTGGAATTGGTTATTATCAATCACTGACTACTTTCCTTTCATCTTGATTGGTCCCCTCAGGTGACAAACTGTTTAAATGTGAGGAATGTGCAAAGCTGTTCAGCAGGAAGGAGAGCTTGAAGCAGCACGTTTCATACAAGCACAGCAGGAATGAAGTGAGTGGAAGGGGCTCTTGCAGGGTTTCTGTGGAAAGGCACAGTGAGATTCCAGATGTGGGCTGGGCAGCTCCATGTGAGCAGGTATTCCATATGAGTGAGAAAGGACAGAGGAGGGGTGCTAACATCTTATCTTAGAATAATTGATGGATTTGAAAAGTGCTTTTGAGCATGTGCAAGCCCTTTTCCTATAGAAAATTGCTTTCAGGCATCACTTTCAGCAAGACAAGCTGGAATTAGCTGGACCTGCATGATACAGATGTGAGATGTGACTTCAGTTATGCTGCTAAATAGGGTTGTTTCATTCTTGTTTGCTTGTCCTGTTTCATTTCTCCCCACTTATCATTCCTTTAATGTGTGAACTCTGCCTTTTGATGCTGCTGCCATAGAAATATTAAACACACCTGTAGTGGCACCTTATTAGTGAAAATTTCCATTGCTGCTTGGCACCAGGGTCTTGAACTCTCAGATTGCTGCCACCTCTTCTGGAAGATGAGTCAGGTCACATCTTGCTTCTAAAAAATTCTGTGTCTTTGTTGGAATATCAGGGAGACTGCTACATCCACACAAGAGCATAGTCAGAATTTTGCACCACTGTGTAGTTAAATGCCCTCTTGAAGGATTAAAAATTGGAAAGGACAGAAAACAGAAGAGGTGTTTGAGGTTTAGAATTTCTCTGTCAGATGTGACTTGGCTTTTCCTGTTTGTGATCCTCAGGTGGACAGTGAATACAGATACAAGTGCAGCACGTGTGAAAAGGCCTTTCGGATAGAGAGTGCATTGGAATTCCACAACTGCAGGACAGGTGAGAATGGATAACTGTTCCTCTGCCATCTCTGCTCCATTCTGGGAAGATGTCCCCAAATCCATCTCAGCAGAGAAACTACAGAAGAGGAGTAGGGATTTAGGTTTTTGTCATCATCACAAGAAGCAACCTGTTTCTTTGATAAGGAAAATGTAACCAATAATCTGTAGAGCAACACATCCACTTAGGAATTGGGGTTTTTTTAGTATCTCTTGCTCTCCTGTGTAATATCCTCACTGGTGTTTCCTTTGTTCACAGATAATCTGTCATCATCTCTGTTTAACTTTTTTCCCTGAAACTAAGTTCCACCTCACTCCTCTGAAACAGAGGAACTGGAAACAGGACCAGTATTAGTGGTAGTAATTTGCAGTTTTCTGGGACTACAGTTTTCTTCAGCTTTCTCCAGCTTTATATTTGTAGTAGTCTCCAAATGTTTTTTCTTAGTATCACTCCAACCTGTCCTTTTCTCCCATAGCCATCCCTTGTGGTTACTCATATTATTTATGCCGTGATCTTATGCTCAGAGAATGACATCCTGGTTACTTTTATGGCCCCACAATAAAGTTCAGTCCAGAATCACACAGGTAATTGCCCTCAGAGGACAGTGATGGATTACATGTTTAAAACCCAGATCCAACAGAAGAACCACCTGTCTCACAAACATACAAAACCTGTTTTCAGCTGTGAAGAGCTATGTGGTTTCTCTTACTTACAGATGACAAGACATTCCAGTGTGAGATGTGTTTCAGATTCTTCTCTACAAACAGCAACCTTTCCAAACACAAGAAAAAGCATGGGGATAAGAAGTTTGCATGTGAGATCTGCAATAAGATGTTCTACAGGAAGGATGTCATGCTGGACCATCAAAGGCGGCACTTGGAAGGTAAATTTACTGCAGATCAACCTAATTATTTCTCCTGAAACAGCAGTGCAGGTGGGCAGGTTAAGGAAATGATAATGTGCATTAGATTCTTCTGGATGGTGGCTGTCTTTTTTTTTTTTTTTGTTATCAGTTACCTTATCAAGAGTTTCAGCAAAGTTTCAGCAGAATGTGACATTCATGAAAAATAACAGTAGTGGGTCCAGGGCTATTAACAGTCATGTGGGAGCTACATGACTTATGCAGCAGTTTAGAGGCTGATTTTAATTACATATTTAACTACATATTTTTCTTTCTTTGCATCCTATTCTTCCTTTTCTAAAGTTCGTGTGGTAACTTGAAAATCTGAAGGCAGAGAGTTAATTTGCCACGTAGAGCTGAGAGTGACTACTATATAAATACAGTGTCAGTGGCATGTTATCTTTGAAACACTAAGAATATATAAAAATGAGATTATGAGAATTTATTGCTCAAAATCTCAAGCATCTAAGGATATTACAGGTACTCAAAGACTGGAAGAAGTTGGTACATTGCTCAACACGTATTAGAATGTGGTTAGTGACTTAGATGATAAAACCAAAGTGATTTTTAAAAAAAGCAGCCAGATTGTCTATTTTGTGTCATGAACCAGAGGAAAAGGGCTGTATGACACTGGCAGTATCTCATTTTCAGCTGCCACAGAAGAGCAGGAGCTCTCTGCCCTCCTGAAAGTAGCAGAGAAAGAGGTCTGAAATCCTCTCTGAGCATTACAGCTGATGCTGGATGGCTGCATCTCTCCTTAGAGACTTCCTCTCCTCTCTTATAGTGAGCGGGAATTTCTGGGCCAGATACCAGATTAAAGTGCCAAGGCCTACTATATCTGCCTGTTTCCTGCTGTTGACAAAAGTATTTTCAGAGACTTTACAGTTGCTTTAATAACCAACAAGCCGTAGCACATCACTTTGGCAGACTGTTTTTATATTCTTAAAACAAACTTTGAATTTAGAAATCACCCTTTTGTTAGCAACTGAACCCTGCACTGAGGCCCTTCCCAATGTTTCGCTCTCCTTCCCAGTCTCCTCCTGAAAAGGCCTGCAGGCTGGAGTGGAAAGCCATGGTTTATTTCTTGTTTTGTTTTTTTGATGGGGACTGTTGTGTTAAGGGGTGAGGCGTGTGAAGAGAGAAGACTTTGAGCACAGCACGGAGAACATGGTTCGCTACAAGAAGGAGCCCTCGGGGTGCCCCGTGTGTGGGAAGGTAGGAGCTTGTGCCAGGTGTGCCATGAGAGGCTCTGCATTGTAGCTCCAGGGCTGCTGCAGTTCAGTCTAGAGAGGAGAAGACTGAGGGGATCCATCCATACATTTAAATATCTCCAAGGGGTATCAGAGGATGGTGCCAGACTCTTTTCGGGGGCGCTCAGCAGCAGCCCGAGGAGCAGCGGCCACAAAATAAAACACAAGAAGTTCCACCTCAGCATGGGGAAGAAATTCCTCACACTGAGGGTGGCAGAGCTCTGGAACAGCTGCCCAGGGAGGGTGTGGAGTCAGTCAGGACATTCCTGTTCAAACACCTGTAGCTCCATAATTTATCCAAGCCCGTTGTAGCCATGGGTGGTGGGAGCTGTTAGCACAAAGATAAGAGCAAAAATGCATTTTAAGCCTGAACTTTCCTCAGGACATGCAGCACAATGTAGAGTTTCACATGGCCACTGTGTGTGTCAGTGGAATCTCATGGCTTATGTTATTTAAAATGGAGTTTTTCTGGCTGGTTGTAAACAGCTGGAGTTGACTGTGTGCATTGGGAATTCTCTTCCATGGGGAATAAAAGTCAATTCATGGCACAGTCATGGCATGGTTGCATTTGAATGTTCAACACTCATGATATTAAGTCACTTGTCACAAGGAGTGTGGGTTTAACTTGTGATTTTATAAATGTTTAATGATTCATGGTGCAAAAGGTACTCAAGAACTCTTAAGCTGCTGTGTAGACCTCTGGTTTTGATGCTTTGGATATGTTTCATATCAGTCTAGGTAGATTTTATGGCTATATCTTTTTAGAGATAGATGGAACATTTGTGATTCAAAAGACACTGTCTAAATATTTCAAATTCTGCTCTGTGTAATTCTGCAGCAGCTTTTTTTGGAAGTCCACCCCTGACAAATGGCTAGTTTCAGTCAGTTCCTTGGAACTGTGCCCCTGGATTTTGCCATGCCAGCAGTTCTGAGGCAGACTGCTGGCTGGCTAACAGGAGCTCCTGCATGTTTCTGGCCAGAATGAATTAAAAAGGACAGTGTTCTGTGCTCTCCATTGGGTAGGTTGCAAAGAACTGTAGCCCTGCTGGATGTGATCCAAAAATCTTTCCTTCCTTCTCTTTTAGGTATTTTCATGTAGGAGCAATATGAACAAACACCTTCTAACACATGGAGACAAGAAATACACGTGTGAGATCTGTGGACGTAAATTTTTCAGGGTGGATGTGTTGAGAGATCATATTCATGTCCATTTTAAGGTATTGTGTTAATAATCAGTTAGAGAAGGCAGATTGTTTTGTCAACACTGAATTGTAAGAAATTAAATGAAAAGGGAATTGTATCACTCACTGGTGCTCATAAAGATGCTTTTATTGATGTAATATTGCACCAGCTCAGTCTCTTTACATTAAAATTCTTTTTATATGCAGAAAAATTAATATTAGTTGTTTGAATAACTTATTCTTCAGAGAATAAGAGACAGAGAAACTTTGGATTGAATGAAGCAGGAGGATATTTTAAATAAATAGTATTACAGCAGTTAATGCAACACAGTCTGCATGGCAGCAAAAGGTCCAGAAAAAGACCAGGCTTTACTTTCTGAAGAAGTTTAATCTATTAAAACAAAATATTCTTTCCCACTCTACACAGGACATAGCCCTAATGGATGATCACCAGAGGGAAGAGTTCATTGGTAAAATTGGAATCTCATCAGAGGAAAACGATGACAACTCTGATGAAAGTGCAGATTCAGAGCCTCACAAGTATAGCTGCAAAAGGTGCCAGGTAGCTTTAAATACTTTCAAATTACCTTGTTTTGGGATGGGGGAGGGAGTGGAGGTATCTATAAATCATTCAGAATTTTAAATAACATTAAGGGGTCCCAAAGAGAAGGCCAGTTCTCAGGTCTGCTGTCTTCTGCAGTGCTGTTAACTTCTAATCTGTGAACTGAGGCTACTCTTTAAGAATTGAGGTGATGTCCAATAAGAGAGATGATAAACACTAAAAGAAGGAAAGACAGATACATTCACTTTTTCCTGTGAGGAAGAAAACAAGCAGAGCGGAGGAAGGATCAATAAAGGAACACTCACATCTCGAGCTACCTTTTAATTATGTGCAACTTCAAATGGTTACAGCATTTCTGATTGATTAGAGTCCACAAATAGATTAATTTTTATGAGGTCAGAAGGTTTTTAGTGGATATCCAGTTTGGAGGAGTAAGACTGCTTATATTCAGTGTGACTGCTTGTTCTTGCCCTACTCCATTACTAACAGGATGGTGTTGGAAGTGCTACTGGAACGTAGTTCCTGAGAGGGGAAGACTTTTTAAACCTCTCACTGTGTGGCTTTTGCCATTTTCTAAAGAAATAATGGGTCCTTAAGGACTCTGTGCCTCTCCTGGGTGAGCACATTGTGCTGGAGCAGGTGGGGTGCAAAACCAGTCAGTGAGAACAGCAAAACTGACACAGGGACAGGGGATTTTTGGTTGTTCACCCGCTGAATTGACCCCTGGAAATCAGAGCTTATTTCACAGCCTACACTTAATGTGATGAAAGTTCTTAATTTATCTTCATTTTAAGACCTGGAGATAATAATATTTCAGTTTTCTTATCTGGGAGCTGGTTTTAAGTGCAAACTGATTTTAAGTTTGTGTCAGTAAACACGTGAAGGTGTGGTGTCACAGCAGTTCATCATGTGCTTGCTTTCACTGTGCTGATTTTCCTGCCTGACACTTCATGGGTACATAAACTATATAAAATTGTGTGCTTCCAAGTGAGGGCAGTTGGGCCATTCAAATCAGAAAGATCTTTTTGGAAGTTGGGGGTTTTTTCAGTGGTTTTGCAGTTGTTTGTGAAGTAAACAGTTGTGTAAGGGCACAGCTGCGGGAAATGGGATTTGATGTGAGGAGATGGGGACACTGAATAGCCAAAGGGAGAACAAATACAGGTAACTCTTGGAGAAATCTCTCTTCTGAGCACTTAAAAAATCTGTTTTTTCTGGTCTCAGAGTACATCTTCACCAAGCTGTGCAGTGCTGTTAGAAATGCCCTGACTAATTCCAGAATTGGAGCAAAAGCCTGTGTCATTATGGCACTCCACCCTGGCATGCTGGAGCACGTATGGATATACTTGAGCACATCTGGATGTGCACATCTGGAGCTCAGTAGTAGCTGCAGCACTTCCAGGAGCTGAGCCAGAGTCACTGCCCTGCAGTGCCTGGAAATTCCAACCCTTGAGGAGCTGCTGCCAAAGCTGACGGTGCAGGCAGGATCTCACCATGCCCCTAGAGCCCAGCAGACGTTTTCTCCACCTGTGATGTCCTCCCTTTTACAGAATCACAGAACAAGCTGAGTTGGAAGGGACCCTCAGGGCTCACTGAGTCCAACTCCTGGCTCTGTGCAGCCCCAAGGATCCCACCACGTGCCTGAGAGCATTGTCCAAACCCTCCTTGAGCTCTGTCTTGCTGCAGTGACCAGAACCTGGGGAGCCTGTTCAGTGCTCAGCCACCCTCTGGGGGAAGAACCTTTTCCTAATATCCAACCTAAACTTGCCCTGACACAACTTCAGGCCATTCTCTTGGGTCCTGTCACTGTCACCAAGAGCAGAGATCAGTGCCTGCACCTCCTCTGCCCCTACAAGGAAGTTGTAACTGCAATGAGGTCTCCCCTCAGACTCCTCCAGGCTGAACAGACCAAGTGCCCTCAGTGGCTCTCACAAGGCTTCCCCTCCAGACCCTTCACTGTCTTTGTAGCCCTCCTTTGGACATTCTCCAGTAGTTTAATATCATCCCTATACTGTGGTGACCAAAACTGCTCACAGTACTCAAGGTGAGCTGCTGGTGGAGGTTAAACCTGGCTGTTCCTCAGTGCACGAACAACTTGAGGTCCTCCTCTTGTGCGGAAGTGGAGACACCATCTCCAGCTAGAGAAAAGAATGAATTGATGTCCTGTAGCAGCGTGCTTGTAATGTGCAAAGAGTTTCAGGCCTAAACCCAGCTGTCACAGGTTTTTCATCCAGTGGCACACAGGATTTTAGCAGTACACGGGATATTTGTGTCTGCTCGATGTTACCCACTCATTGCTGTGCCCGAGGACTTCTTTTCCCCCTTCCATTCACTACTGGTTCATTCCCCAGCTGACCTTTGGCAGAGGGAAGGAGTACCTGAAGCACATCATGGACGTGCACAAGGAGAAGGGTTACGGCTGCAGCATCTGCAACCGGCGCTTCGCCTTGAAGGCCACGTACCACGCGCACATGGTCATCCACAGGGAGAACCTGCCCGACCCCAACGTGCAGAAGTAAGGCTTGTTCCACTGAGAAGAGCTGTCTGCTTGGAGTTCTTAATGGTTCTGCCACCTGGGGTGCTCTTAGAGAATTTGGCTGTGCTAAAATAACCGTGAAATTGGGATTAAAATGTTTATTACAAGATTGAAATGCGTGCCGCTAGTGATTGGCTTCGCACGGATTGATGAGTCAGCAGCCCCCCAGTTTGGGCTTTGCAAAGTATAAATCAATGATTTTAATAAATGTTTTGGGGAAAAATTGAGTGTGTAGCAATGCCAGACTGCTCCAAGCTTGCAGTCAACTTGGGGGTTTCTTAAGGCTCATTTAGAAAAACTTGTGCTTCAAGGAATTTTTATAGTAATTAGTATTAGCAAATTGAATAGAGTTAGTGACAAAGATGCCTGAGAATCACCTCTGCCTCAAGAGAAGAATCACAGTTTTTGGTCTCTGGTTTCAGATACATCCATCCATGTGAAATCTGTGGGAGGATTTTTAACAGTATAGGAAATCTGGAAAGACATAAGCTTATACATACAGGTAAAAATGTTGTGTTTCTTTATAATTATCAGTACTAATGAGAAATTTCTGTTGCCAGTGCCTGCCTTTTTTTTTTTTTTTTTTTTTTTTTGAGGNTTTTTTTTTTTTTTGCTAGAGGATTTTCACTCTGTGTTACAATAAGGCAAATATTTATTCTTTTAGAGTAAGCCAGTTTTCCAAAGCAGGTAATATTAATGAAGAGATTTGATTTGGACACACAATCCAAATTCCTAGTTAATGTGTTTGCCGGATTCACCTAATTCTGTATTCTGTTCTTCCCCAAATTCTTACCCATGCCACCTTCTCGCCATTACACAGGCTGAAACCTGCTATTGCAAAATCATTTTTAACAGCTCATTACTATTTCATGCTATTCAGTCTTCTCCTACCTCAGGCTTTATCTTTTTTTCCTCACAAAAAAAAAGCCAGCTTTTCTCTCTCTTCAAAGTCTTCTAATTTAATTTGGCCACAATATCCATGAAAGGTGTGGTTGTCAGCATAGGGGGGCTGTTGCCCTTGATAATTCACCATTTTAATCAATTTTTAGGAGATGCACATTACTCATTAACATTTTTTTTTTGTTTACGTTGTCTTTTAAATTTATTTTCAAGGTGTAAAAAGTCATGCTTGTGAGCAATGTGGCAAATCATTTGCTAGAAAAGACATGTTAAAAGAACACATGCGAGTCCATGATAATATCCGAGAATACTTGTGTGCAGAGTGTGGCAAAGGTATGTCTGATGCCTTGTTTTCCATTCATTGTGATACTGAGTAGCAGGTGAATATCTGAATTAAAACAACTTCCATGCTGAGAATAGTGGCAGTGCTGTAAATCCTGTATTTTTGAGAGGTAGAAAATGAATTAATCAGGAGCACTATGGTTACGTGAGCTGCCCTAATTTTGTGCAGTTTGGTTTCATGGCCTGTAAGACAACACTGATTTTAGTAGCAATTGTTTCTGTCAGGTTGAGGAATGCCTGATTTGCAGCACAAAAGTGAATGCAAGTTGATTTTTTCATTCTGGGCTGTTTACAGGCTTAAAAAAATAGAGTAATTTCTCTCTGTAAGAGCCTTACGAGTCAAAGTCACTTTGACTTTTTTAATTTCTCATGTTATAACTTGAACAAATCTGAGCTGGTATTTTAGTGAAAGGCAGTAGTAAGTCTGACACCTCTAGGGATGTTTTATCTTTGCTTGTCCCTGCTGTTTTGTTTCTCTGTCAGTGATTACTCAGATGTTTTCCAAAGCTTTTTTTCTGGAATTAAAATAATAATGATGAAGTGAATTGCTACGTAAGCAATTAAAAATATGAAACTGTGGACTCGCAGCAAATATAAAATAGAGCTGTTGGTTAACAACATGAGCCTGGGTTTCCCCTGAAGGTGGGAGTGATGGACTAAGTGTCCTGTGCCTTCTGCCTCACAGGAATGAAGACAAAACATGCCCTTCGTCACCACATGAAGCTTCACAAAGGGATAAAGGAATACGAGTGCAAGGAATGTCACCGGAAATTTGCACAGAAAGTCAACATGCTGAAGCATTACAAGAGACACACAGGTGAGGACTCCAAAGATGGACAAGAGTTGAACTGAATCAGTTAAATCTTTCCCAGGAGAACTCTTACCTAGAGCAGTCAGACAGTGTGACAAAAAGTAATAAAATATGTATGTTCTGCTCTTTGAAAAGTGAGATTTTGTCCTGTCCTCAGCCAGGACTGCTTGTTCCACAAATAAATACAGTTTAGTTGGTTTCAAGTTTTGCTTGTTTTTTTAGGTTCTCAGTCTAGGGTGGCTCTACTGCGTTGGGTTTAAGTTAGTGTTCAGGTTGTGATTTCCCAAAACAAAATCTTACTTCCCACATCAGTTTCTCTGGGATTTATTTTCTGCTGGACATAGTGGAATGGTTTAGATAAAAATAGCTGTTGAAGCTGGGCTTCTGCCTTTTTTTTGTCTGTGATTTTTATTTTTTTAATGTTACTAATACCAAACTCAGAATTGTCCCAGGTATCTTTAGACTGCTTTCACAGGTGCCAAATGTGCTTTTCATGCAGGAATCAAAGATTTCATGTGTGAGCTCTGTGGCAAGACGTTCAGCGAGAGAAATACAATGGAGACTCACAAGTTGATTCATACAGGTAAACCCTCTATAAAAGTATCCAGCAAAAACACCTTAATTTTGCTCCTTAATTTTGATTTAGACTGGCCAGCCTTGGAACTAATGTTGCACATCCTGTTACCAAACATAAATTGTTGCTCTCATCGAGGCGCTGGCGATACGATGCTCATCCATTGGGTTTCCTTCCTTCCCTCTGCCACCAGTAGGAAAACAGTGGACGTGTTCAGTGTGTGATAAGAAGTATGTCACTGATTACATGCTGCAGAAGCACATCCAGCTCACCCATGACAAGGTGGAAGCCCAGAGCTGTCAGCTGTGTGGGACAAAGGTTTCTACCAGGGCATCCATGAGTCGACACATGAGGCGTAAACACCCAGAGGTGAGTGAGTTTGAGTGGTGGATTGTGGAATTCTTTTAAATTTTTTTTTTTTTAAAAGGATGTTTATGGCCTTCAGTGACTTGAAAGGAATTACATTCTTTCCCTCTCTCTCTTTTTTTCCTGTTCTTTTGGGCTCAATTTTAAGTAGTATCTGTGAAACATGGACTAAACTGAATCAGCCATTTCACTATCTGATTCTCAGTCCCTAAAAATTAAGTTCTTCTGATGATTTAAATCTCTTTTTGTGCCCCAGCTTAAATATATGCTTTTTCATGTTTTGTCTCCATCCATGAGTGAGTATAATGAATTCTTTTTTTCCCCATTGTGTTCTCTGTATTCAGAAGTGATCTGAAAGATCTATGGTGAATAGAGAGGTGATGGCAGCATCTGCTGATGATACAAAATTATTCTCATTATTAAAGATGAATGCTGACTGGAGAGAATCTGGATTAGAGGAATGTTTTGTCTGACCCCAGCAGAGTTTTTTTTGTGCTCTAAATATTGTGTTTCTCCTCAGCATTTCTTGTTTAGGTTTGACTAAGGCTTGTCTGTTCCCTTTGAGACTTTTAAAAATTTTTTTAACTACCAATTTCAGTAGCATTGCTTTGCTGTTTTATCATGATGACTGTGAAGGAAGTCAACAAAATGCTTTGTTTATTGATTTGGGCATTTAAAATGCAGCTACATACCCAAAATCTGGAGGGCAATTTGTCTCTGTTCTTTGATGAGCTGAGATGTGTAGATTCATCTGAAAATAATGAAGTAGGACAGAGTTGATAGGTTTATAAATTGAAATGCTAACATAATACTTCTTTTTTCCAAATACATTGTTTTCTGTAGAATTCATCACTTCCCAGAGGGTTATGTTCTGTCTAGACTGTGAAAATTGACATGTTCTTTTACTGTGTTTAAATTTTGCTGGATTTCAGCAAGAGGGAAAAGATGATCTGCCAAAAGGTTATTTTAAAAAGCCACAGTTAACCCCCTATATTAAATACTATGTGTAAAGTGTTATATTGCATCACTTTTGCTTGGTGATGGGATTTATTAGGGAAATGCTGTGCTGTTTGACTGTGGTTTGCACTGTCAGTTCTGCAGCTGACACCTCTTTGTGTTCAGATTCTTTCAGTGAGGATTGATGATTTAGAGCCACTGCCAGAGACCACGACCATTGATGCCTCTTCAATTGGGATTGTTCAGGTGAGTTCCAGGCCTGCTGCAGGCTGAGGTGGGACATCACTTTTTGGGTACAGAACAGAGCTGGGCATGGGCTGATGGGTGAGGAATGTGCTTTTTTAGAGCGTCAGCCCCAGTGGAACATGTCCAAGCAGCCACAAGCTGCTGATCTGCTTGGTTGTATAACAAGCAGAATTAATTACAGGGTGAGGTCTCAATCCCTGGAGTCAGGATTTTGCTAAAGATTTGTTTCTTCACTTGAGAACTGACAGTAAACCAGCTTCAGGTGACTGTCTCTTACTTGGAACCTCACTAAGCAAAAGGACTTGATGTTTTGTTTGGAAATGTGTTGCTCCAGCCGGAATTAGCCTTGGAACAGGGTGAACTACCAGAAGGAAAGCAGCACATAAAAGCTCCTAAACGTGGCCAGAAACGAAAACAAAAGTCAGGTGAGGAGGAGGAAGCTCAAGTGCCTGAGGACCCTGCCTTCAGTGAATACACAGAGAAGGAAGGTGAATTCACAGGGAATGTTGGAGATGAGACTAATTCAGCTGTACAGAGCATCCAACAGGTGAGCTGCAGGAGGAGGGTGATGGGTGGCATTGCGTAGAGGGATAACCCTTCTTTTGGTTAAAAAGCATCACAAAACATTTAGAGCCAATTGGATAAATTGCGGTAATACAAAGATGGGTTTAAAAACCCAAGAAGTTGGACCAATAAGCTCCTCATGTTTGTTTTATTTCCTCTGGTGTTAGCGTCAACTTGTTAGTGATATCAGCTTTGCTAGATATCACTAGCTGGCTGAAGCTGGGATTAAAAGAGTGAAAGTTAATTTGGCTGTTTGTTCTGAATGTTGCATATCCCTCTCTCCCATCACCATCTTATTTCTACACGTGGAAGTTGGTACATTCCAAATTTCCAAATTTTTTNCTAAAACCTGAGGCATCACTGTGTGACTTCTCTTGCTGGCACCCTGTGAGCCCACCAGCACTTCCCTGGTAGTTGGTGGTCAGTTGGAAGCTACAAGGCTGAGGTCACCTTTGTGTTTTTCCTCAGGTGGTGGTGACCCTCAGCGACCCAAACGTCACAGCCCCCTCCAGCTCCGTGGGGCTCACCAACATCACCGTCACCCCCATCACCACGGCAGCTGGCACCCAGTTCACCAACCTGCAGCCCGTGGCCGTGGGCCACCTGGGCACCCCAGAGCGCCAGCTGCAGCTGGACAACTCCATCCTGACCGTCACCTTCGACACGGTCAGCGGCTCGGCCATGCTGCACAACCGCCAGAGTGACATTCAGCTCCCGCCACAGCCCGAGGCGCCCAACCCCCAGTCCGTGGCTCATTTCATAAACCTGACCACCCTGGTGAACTCCATTGCTCCCCTGGGGAACCAGATGACAGAACAGCACCCCCTGAGCTGGAGGTCAGTGCCACAGACTGATGTCCTGCAGCCCCCGGCACCGGCCACGCCGCAGCAGCCGGGCCAGCAGCCCGTTCAGACAGAGCAGCAGCAGCAGCAGATGTACAGCTACTAATTTATACCTGGGGAGGTGCTGGAGTGGACAGTACTCAGAGACACAAACCACACAGACCTTTGGAAAATTTCTAATGGGATTGTTTGCTGGATACCAAACAGAGATGGGAAAATGTTTATACAATGAAATTTAAGCTGAAATTGGCAGATCACCCTGCAGCACCCCGGTCTGAGATGCTCACGCTGTCTCTAGACCTTGCACTGTCTTAAAAAATAACAGAAAGAAAAAAAAATCTCACTACAAATTTAGCAGCCCCTTGCAGTTGTGCACTAAGATTGAGATTTGACAGGTGCATCATCACACACCTTAACCAAAGCAGGGAAATCCTAAATTTTGCGGCACTTGAGATGTACAAAAACCCTTTCAGCCATACCATGTCACTTCTTTGAATGTCTGGAAATGACATCTTGTTCACAGTGGGTGGAATGTCCTTGTGGTCAGCTGGTAGAGACTGAAATGTGAAGACACAAAGGGGCAAAACAAGAATTGTCTTTGTTTCTTATCTTCTTTAGGTCTTGTATCTAACAACATCGATAAAGTAGGTGGAATTTGGGGTTTTGGGGTGGGCATGAGTGTGGTGTGGAAGAAAATATTACCAATTATTTCCATTTTAGTCATGGGAAAAACCCTGTACCCATCAGACAGTGTTAGTGCTACTTGAGCCAGAGGGCTGGTCTAATGCTGAAGCAAACTTTTATGCTCTTCTAGTGAAGTTTCAATCAAACCAATTACAAACTGAAAGAAGAATGTGGTACAGTTTTATGTAATTTTTCAAACCTGCTCTTTCAATCTTGCTTTTAGCTAATAGGCCTGAAGAGCAATCAGTCCCCTTTGATGAAGTTCAGGATGTGAATTTTTTTCAATTAGATTTATTTCATTGGGTAATAAACATTTGAGAAAGCATTCTTTTTATATATATATACATATACATATATATATATATATAGCCTTTGTATTTTACTGTGTGTTCCTGGTGAGTATTTGTGTGAAAAACACTGTTACCAACACGATCCATTATTTTTTTCATCCCCATGTTGCCCCTTCTTACGGAAAAAACGTATGGATTCTGTTCCTTCTGTTCCCAGAAT
>VXAX01004212.1:222532-240184 GCA_013399835.1 Leptocoma aspasia | reverse complement strand
GGAGAGAAGATCTTATATTGCATAACCAAAGAGAAAGATTGGAAACTCTGTCCTGAAGGCAAATGCACCTATTTCTCATTCACTCTCCTCCCTTTTTCACTACTTTTTTTCCCATGAAACACATGCAAATCCCAACATGCACTAGGTTTTCCTCCAGGCATGATATACTTGCGTGGTTATTTAAGTAAGAAGTGGGTTGAATAGAGGTGTTCCCAGCAGAAAAGAAAGAGCTTGGAAAAGAGTGCTCTGTTTACTGCTGCTGTTTTAAAGTCATGCCCTCACCCCTGAGAGCATTTGTAGGTAGTAAAGGGGACAGCTGTCATTCTAATTATACAAAACACACATTTCCTTCTTAATTTACTTTGTCTTCTCACAGTACAGCCACTGTTTCTGAGTCTGCCTACTTGGAAAGGTGTCTAGAAATTAAGTTGTAAGCATTTTATCAAAATGAAGAGCGGTTTAAGGAGTAATTCAAGTAGAGCAAGAACTTGCTGTTATCAATTAATGCTTGAAACAAATGACAAATTCTGGTTGCACAGGACACTTATCAGTCTGGAAGCAGCAAATCAATGTGTGTGGTCTGTGCTTGGCTGCAAATCCTTCCAGGATCCTTCCAGCTCTCCATTGCCTTTAAAGGTGCCTGTGTTTGGGGTGAAGGATATTGAAAATAGCGGGGTGAGCCTAAACTAACAGAAGAACAAACAAAAGGATTAGAGGGTGGGTGGGGTGCAGAGGGAAGAGGGGAGAGTTGTGGGTGTTCAGGTGGGATGGGAGACAAGGAAAGGGCAATGTGGGAGGTTCAAATAAAATATAAGAACTAGGAAGGGGATGTGGGAGGTTCAGGTGGGCTGTAGAGAGGAGGAAGCAGGATGTGGGTGTTCAGGTGGGATGTGCAGACAAGGGGAGGCTGTGCCATTAGGGACAGGAGGATTTCAAAGTCTCTCCCAGAGTTTTCCCTCTGGTGGTTTATGCCTCTGGCCATTGGGATAGTGTGGATACTGGTGTTGGTCAATTAGAATAATTATAACTTGAGATATTTTGTTCCAGTGGTATTAATACCATGGCTGGAATAACTTTAATAAAGTTCCTTAACCACGGATTATTTAATGTCCAGCATAAACACTACTCTTCCTGCCTTTCCCTCTGTCTTTAGGGATGCCAGGAGTTCCTGTTTCAGGGAAAAGCTTGGTTGCAGAGGTTTGGATTGAGCTGTCACAACGTGAACAGAGTCCCACTTGGAATACCAGACCATCATTTCTCTGGGAGGCTTTCCAGTATTTCACTTTCTGGTAGGGGAACACTTGCAGAGGGGTATTTTTAGTAGCTGGAAGCACAAAGAGTACAAAGGCAGTCGTGTGGATGGTGCCTGTTTGACACCATGGAGCTGGCAAAGCGATTCCTGCACACTTTCCCACTTTCCAACTCGCTTTTTCCAGCCCAGAATTATGTCAGCACCCACGTTTTTTTAATCAGTGGGATCAGCACGAGCATCAGGAAAGACACAGTCAGGCTTTTACACCGATGCTTGAGGCTACTGGGCAGAGTTTGTCTCCCAGATCTGTATGAGAAAGTGCAGAACCTCCTCCCAGTGCTTGTTGCCATCCTCCTCCCGAAGTCTGCCGCTGCCTGAGATCCGTCAGCTGATCTGCTCAGAGGCTCCTGGAACCCTAAAAACTCATCCAGAGTGCTGGGAATAAAGCAAGGCAGGGAGTGGCTCTCAGAGCAGCCGATCTGGCAGATCTTTTGAGCTAGTAACACAGGGAAGAGGAGGGAGGTGGAAAACCACGGAGAATGGGGCAGAAGAATTTTTAAATGAAGTTTGATGTTGTTGTATCTCACAAAAAACCAGTGGAACTATTTCTCATTGGTTTACATTCCTGTGGTTTCCTTTATACAAACATGCATCCAGTTGAGCAGAAAACTGATTTCTCTCCATATCATTCCCCCCAAAAAACCAGCTACAAGCTGCAAAACCCCCCCCCCTTTTTTTTTTTTTCTTTTCATCAATTTTCTCATCAATTTAGCAGCTGTGCCAATTCCAGAGCTGCACCCTGAGAAGAACAAGAAAATGGAACCAGCCCTGTTCAGTGGGATCCCACTCTGGTGTCAGTGACTGGAGCTGCACTCCTGGTAAGGGTTGCTTTGGCTTTCTGTGTGGAAAGAGGTTTTACAGCCCTGCCATGGAGTTAAATTTTAAGAAAGGTACCCTCAGCAGATGTTTGGGATCATAGGACTCTTACCGTGTGGTTGTAATGAAAATGTTACAACTTGTGGCTTCTGGCAAGGTATAAATGTTTGCAAAATATGGCCTTAGATACTTAAAATAAGGTATCCAGTAATTAAAAAAAAAACAAACCAAAAAATGTTCATGTCATTGAGGAGACTGTAACCTTGACTACTATTTTTACAAGAGAAACTCACAGAAATGTAATACAACTAAAACTTTTAGGCAATGGCCCCAGGAAGCAAATTTGAGAACACTGGATTGATGCTGCCACATGTGAGTGGAAAGAATGCTGCTGTGTAGGGAAATGCATGGAGGAATTTTGCAATCACACTGGGGAGCACTTGAAGGAGCACCTTGAGCTGGGAACAGCAGGTCATTCCTAGCTCACCTTTCACACAGATTCTGTGGCAGAATATTCCAAGACTAGGAAGTAATTCTGACTTCAGTTTAACTGTAAAATAATAACAGTGACTTCAGTTTACCTGCACCTGAGCTTTGATAAGCCCCACCTGCATGAAACCCTTCAACAAGGCCTTTTTTTTTTTCCCCTTCATTCCTGGTTATCCTGGATTTTTGTTTGTATTGACAGCTATTACTAATATGGAAAGAGAGTGAAGAGGCGATGTCATGAGAACTTCTGCTGAGGTTTTCTTTTCTAAGATCAGGGCCTCAGCAGGTGCAGATTTTCACAAATTGTTTTTAATGGCAGAATTTTCTTCCCTTTCAGGGATAAAAGTTTTAAGTTTAAATTAGGATTTGTATGAATCTTTACAGAAAAGGGGAAACTTTTATTGTTTCTATGGTGTTTTCCTTGATACACTGGTGTTATCATGATGGCTATTGTATTTTACACTTTTAAAATAGTATTAAATATATTCAAAAAGAAAACAAAAAAATCCGATTCTGCAGAAAATTACAGGCAGACTCTGTGGATGTAATAGCAATAATATACCAGACTTTTTAATATAGCTGGTTTGGCTCTTGTGTATCCTGCTCTTTATTCTTAACACTGTAATCAACTATAATTACAGGTGTAGACATTTTAATTAAAGGTGAATGAGCTTTAATTAAAGGTGAAAAAAGTAGAATTGGACCAACATTAACAATGTCTCTGTGACCTAAGCCAAAGAGTGTCATAGTATATACCTAAGAAAATACTGATTTTTACAAAATTTTCCTATTGAATCTATCAATTCAAATCAATCTTTCAAGTGTCTTTGTGCAGAAAGTTGTGATTTCAGGCACAAAGCACTCAGGTGTTGCTGCAGCTGTGGGACACTGGGACATCTGTCTGCCACTGAGATTGCAAGTTTTATTTGGTGCATTATCAGCAGATAGCAATTAGCAGCTTCTCTGCTAAGGTTACTCACAGAGTATGAAGTTACTACACTTTGGAGGAGTTTGTTGGCAGAACAGTGATGTGAAATACCTGATACTGGCATTTTCTTTTCCTTTCCTAACTCCAGCATTGCTTGGATTTGGCTCACAATGGGGAGGTTTTGCTCAGTCTTACCCCTGAACAACGTGTCCCACTATCTTTGTGACATGAGATCATCACGGTAGCAGAGACAAAAATGAGAACCACTGGAACAGATCACCCAGAGAGGGCGTGGAGCTCCCTCACTGGGGATATTCCAGATCTGTCTGGACAAAATCCTGTGCCCTGTGCTCTGGGATGGCCCCACTGGGGCAGGGACCTGGCACCAGATGTGCTCCCTCCCAGCCTGACCCACTCAGTGATATTTGCGTAACATTTGTCACCTTGAATTCAAGTTTTCTGTCTCTTTCTTGGGACTAAAATGATCTTTTTGACAAAGATGCAGCTTCTCCTGTGTTGCAAGAGCATATGTGAAAAACTTTAATACACCCAGTTCAATGATAAACTTGTAGTTTGTAGCCAGGTCTAGAGTCTTTATTGTTGGTCTGAAAAAAGGGCAACAAAATCTGATGTTTCCTTGGTTAGTTGGAAATGTTTGGGATTTTTTTCGTTGCTCAAAGAGAAATCAGACATTTGCACCAGGCTCTTAATTTAAGTTTGATGTTCAAATATTGCCAAGACTAGTTTCAACAAAAAAGGTTTGTACCTTGACCACTTTTTAATGTCCTGTGTTAAATAAAATCATTTATCCATTCTGTGCTATTTCTGTACCAAGCAAACCAAGACAAGAGCAGTTGCTATATTTTTATTAACAATGTTAACATAAATACTGATGCCTATGTAATTTTTTTTTCTTGATTCAGGGGGTTCACTTCTGATCAGAAGTGGCTCCATATTGATATGACATTATGGGGAAGCACCTGCTGTCCCTTCCCTTACCATCTCCCTTGGTGTAACTCTTGAGCAAGATAGTTCTTGGAGAAAAAAGTAGTGCAGGAAAATTGTTTATCTGGTCCACAATAATTTTTTTCATGAGTTTTGCTCTTTCATTTAAGTAATATAACTGAAAAAAATAATGGCAAAGAAGAAACAACTGAATTGAGTTACTGAAAAACTGTGGAACTAAACAATTTTGCAAACCTCATGTGGACAAATCTGATGTTGGTTTTGAAATAGTGAATTATTAATCAATACAAAAAATCTGTTTTTCAGAAGCCTTTGATTATTTTTTCCTTATGTCCCTCTATGTCTTTCAAATATTCATAGTTTATAATCCTTAAATCCCATTCTCTATTATCTATTATTTTTTTCATGTCAAAGTTTGTGATAACATTAATGACATAAACTATCTTTTTGAGGTTAAGAACAAACACTAATGAGGATGACAATATTTCCATGCAAGGCAATGTCAGACCAAAGGGTGGTGCTTTACAAAGATGTTTTATTTCTCATGTGTGTCTTATTAGAATTAGAATCAGTCTGATACTGGAGTATTTATTACCAGTA
The DNA here is from genome assembly GCA_013399835.1 of Leptocoma aspasia. Classification (NCBI taxonomy): domain Eukaryota; kingdom Metazoa; phylum Chordata; class Aves; order Passeriformes; family Nectariniidae; genus Leptocoma; species Leptocoma aspasia. The sequence goes on along the minus strand of VXAX01004212.1, from coordinate 235,073 downwards.
TTTATTGGAGTAAATATACTGCAGTGATAGAGCAAAGTCACTGCTGTTTTCTGATGGTGCCTACAGTCCATGCTTTGCTTTATTTTGCCTTACTGGGTCTATAATAATTTCCAGTTTCCTCTTAACATTTCTGATAGGATGTTTAAAAATATCCTTTTGACCCTAAATATTCACATAATGCTCTGACACCTCTCTTTTCATTAATTTTTCCTTAAATGAAATAAGGGATGATATACAAATTCTGTTTATAGGGAGAGGTAGTTCTGTTGTTAAATCAGTCTGTGAGAACCTCTAAATAAAATTTTTTATTTACAAGTGGATTACACATGTAGTACTCCATTGTCACCTTTTTAAAGCTTTTTATAATCCTAAGCATATAATACAGATCATTATTTATGATAACTTTTGGATTGTCTGCATAGTTTGATTACAAACTATTGTTACAAACAAACCTTATTGCCATTATATCTGATATCTTACAGGAATCATATTTCTTGCAGTAGCTATTTTTGGCACTGATGGCCTTCAATGCACACCAATCAGTCTTTCCTCACATACTGCCATGATTGGTCTATTTATTTTAAAAATGAAGAAGGTTCAGAAAAAGTTCAAAGCCCTCAGAATTTTGCTTCGCTGCCTCTGTCACTAAGCAGTCTTTGCTTGAAAACCATGCTTAAAGCCCAGCTAATTGATTTAATATTCCACTTTTTTGTATTTGTAAGTGGGCACTTTGGGCTGATGGAATCCTTGAGTCCACAGCATTCTGCAAAATCTTTTTTCTACATGTTTTTTCAAGTTCCAGCTATGTAGTGAATTTTATTAATTAGAAGAATGTTTCCCAACTTAGTAGGCAGCCCCAGGAGGTGGGGTAGGGCACACTCTGAAGGAGGAGAACTTTGAGGGCAGGGAAAACTGCTTACCTTTCCCACCCGCCTGCAAATATGTTCCCACAGTAATGAATATAGTTCTCCTTGAAAAATCACCCATGCAGCTTCCCCTGACACTCGTGGTTCCTCTCACTGTGTCAGGTTCAGCTTCCCCACAGGTGAATTCTCTGACTCAGGCAACAGCCCCAAAAACTTCTGTCCCCTCCTGTTTACGCAGAATATTTAAGAAAGTTCCGTTGAAACACTCAAAGTTTTGGTGCCAACGGATTAAAATGAGTTTAAGCCCCGGATGGTTGCTCTGATTAAGAGGTGAAGTGGTTTTCCATCTGTCTAGCTCAATATTTTAGTTGACTCACCTTTATGTGCCTCTATGTTTCCATATACACAGGACCTTGGATTTCTTAGATCCTGTTTCAAGCCCTTCCGAGGAAATAAGGGCTTGTCTGCCTCAGGGAGCTGTTGTGAAATACACGGGAGTGTGAATTTAAAATGCAGCAGTTTGCCTGCATTAACTCCTTGTGGGAATGCTCTGTTCTGCACACAGAATGCTCAGCAGCTTAGTTTAATCCACTCTGCTAAGATTAGAATGACTAAAAGCAGGTAATCCTAAATAAAATAGGGTTTTTAAATTGATATATTTTTCTTTAAACAACCTGAATGGTATTTACATTTTAATCATCCTAAGATGTTATCATCCTAAGGAGTTTTACCCATTTCCTGTCCCTGGTGTTTGATTTGGTTAAAAGCAGTTCCTTGCCCCAAATTCAGTGTGCAGCCTTACAAAGTTGTGCCAGCAGAGCAGAGAGGCTGAGGGTCAAATTGTTGGGAACTGAGGGGAGCACTTTGAATTTGGACTGCTGAATGACACCTTGTTTGACACTGCAGAAAATGCAATATACAGCCCACTTTCACTCCCAGGTGTGGGGTTTTTGTGGACTGAGGCAGAGGCTAATTAAGGTTTAGTCCCCCCTTGTCACATAAGCCCTGGCTCGTGGGGTGCTGCATCCTGACACCCAATTCAGTTTAATCACAGCCTTCCCATTTCTGTTGGAATTACCTGCACTGCCCTCATAAACCTTGAGTAGGAGCAGGGAGAAATGAAGGAAGGAGACAAGGAAGAAATGTACAGAGAAATAAAACCAACAAAAATGCATGAACAGACACATCTCTGCTCAAGAGAACGAGGAGCATCCACTCAATTAGTCTGGACAGACTTTTCAGCTATGAGATGGTAGGTGAGAATGCAGGACCTGGTTTGTGTTGTGGATACTGCAGAATTTTCTGCATTTTTGTAGTTGATGTAATTGTCTCTGTGTTGGAGTGAGTTAATTAAATGTTACTGCAATATTTACCAATGTCTGTTCGGTTTTTAAAAACACTTAATTCTATGTTCCTGTCAGTTGATTTTCTGCCAAAACCATCCTGTCTTCTCCATGCTTCTGTTTTGGTTTATGTTACCTTCAGTAACCCAGTGTGGTTTTATGAACATGTTGCTCTTCATGCCTCTGATAAGGAGGAAGAAACTGTTACAAATAAAAAAAAAAAAAAAGGTTGTTTATTGTCACTAGAGAGGTAGTTAAAAAAATTAAAGCATACTATCTCAAAAAGTATTTCACATATAAATGTTTCTGATAAAATTCTCTTAGTGCTCTATGTGCACAGGAACTTGTGAGAGATCTCCAGATATTTTTTCACCTATCTAAAATAGTTGCAAAACCATTTTTATTTTATGGGACCACTACTTAAGTAGGATAGTTCCTATCATCCATGGGCAGTTCTCAACTTGGAGTAACTGGGAGTTGAACAGGGTTGGGTTTCCTCGTGATTCTGCTTGTGGGGGACAGTGCACAAACCATTCCAGCAGATTTTTGACTTACTCCTACCAGCCAGGATCAGGGCTGTCTCCCTCATGGTAATATTTCATGGTGAGCTTACTCTTCCTTCTGTCCACCTGATCCTTTCAAATCAAGGGAAACACACCTAGTGCTGCCCCAGTTTTTTCTCAGCTCTGTGGTAAGAAAGAGCATTTTCAATGCATTCTCTATATTGCAAGCTGCCTCTTGTGCTGAAATTATTGTCGTGGCTTCAAAGGTGGTATCCTGCCCGTGGCTGTATTGGAGCCACATTCCATTGACAGCCTTTCATAGCAGATGCCTTGATTGTTTGAGTAAGGGCTAAACTATGGGCTGCATTTGCTGTGCATGCCATTCAGCTTCAGACCTGGGGAGGGTAGGAGCAGAGCCTCTGCAGATGAGAAGCTGAAGGATAATAAGGCAATTTGTGGGACTCTGCTCCTGGAACAGATGGTTCTGTGCTTGCTTTAAACTAATCCATTTGGCTTTGCTTTGTAAAATATGTCAACAGAGACCACATTTGGTTGGAATCCTCTTGGTGAAGCCCCAAGATATGTGTCCCTTCAATTTATGGGCTAAAGTTATTTTTTGGGTTAGCTATTAATGACAAAATCTCATCAGTGGAAGCAAGGCAACATAAATGTGTTCATTTTCCCTCTGGAGACTAGCTGACAGATGCATTATTTTTTGTCTGGAGAACTCAACTCACTCCAGTGACCTGAGAGTGTAAAATTCCTAGTCCTTAAGAGGAACAAAACCCATACATCATTGGGATCATAACTTTAGAAAATAATTCCCATTAGGACAGATGAAGGGGCTGCTCTGGCTGTATAGCCTAAATATGAGAATGGGGAAAAGTCAGGTGTGGAAGAAAAGGGATATGGTGTGTGTTCAAAGATGTTTAAGAACAGTGAAACCATTTGATCTCCATCCACATCTGTGCTAGAAAAGATGAGAAGCAATGAGCATCAGTTACAAGAGAGGTGCAAGATCTATTGTAGGCAAGGTGAGGTTTCAGGATTTCCTGTATTTTAATAAAGATTTTAGGGTTCTGACCCTTTACTAAGTACATGAATCTGTAGCTCAGAACTCTGTGCCAGGAAACTGCCTGTATTCCCTGCACTGGAGTGGGTGTGGGCTGTGATCAAGGTTTTACATTCTAGTTCTTCTTGAGAGAACGTCCTGATGAAGAGCAGAAGTGGACTCACTGTGCACCTACTTGGTTACATGACCTAGGCAAGTCCTTTTTGGTAAATGAATTTTTTATATTCATTTCTGAGACCTAAAGATATCCCAAGTGTCATTTAGTTTGATTCACCTGATTATTCTTATCATGGAGAATATTTTCTTTCCCTTCCTCCTGTTCTTAAATTTGCATTTAGTCCTTCTGATTCTTAAGGCTTTGATTGGGTGCAGGCTATGATTTCACCTTTCTAAAAAGGGAGGTTTCTGCATAGCTGTCACCTTTGTTAGGTAGATGAGAGACACTTGTGGCTGCTCCTTGTAGGAGAGGATAGGATATTCCTTTACATATGTCTGAAGTTTTCTCCTGAAAGTAGTTTTTTAGCTCTCTTTACACCTAAACATAAATCCACTTGGGATCTTCCCCTTGTCACATGTCAACAGTCAGAGCTTTCTACTTCTGCTGTTAAAATTTGCATTGTGTCCACAGTATCAGAGAGTTCCTGAGCTCAAGAGATCTGAGGACAGAGCTTTTCATATTTTCAAATGCAAAGATTGTTTGGTGGCTTGCTGATTGCTTGTGAATTGAAATATAAAGTCAGAAAGTGCAAAGATTAAAAAAAAAATAGTCAATAAATGTTGTTCTGGAGATGTACAGTTGACATTTATTCACTGCCCCATCATCCTGGTGCTCCAGAGTCTATGAGGACTGGAGATATTCCAGAACTGCCTGGACACAACCCTGTGCCATGGACATTTGCAGGGCTAAATGTCCTGTGGTGTTTGCAACACTGCTAACATGATTTTTATTTTTTTAAAGAAGTAGTTTGTGTATTTCTAGGGATATAACAGTCAGACAAAAGCATGTGGTCACTTCTTCTGCTTCTGCATAAGAAAGTCCTCACGTGCAGCTTTTTTTTTTTTTTGGTTGGTTGGTTTAGGTTGTTAAGGTGTATTTGAAGGAAGGTGTAGGATTAGCTGGAGGTGTAGGGAGAAGCACTTAAGAACCCTCACAAAACAAAAGGTTGTAGCATGTCCTACTTGTGGAGGGATGGTCAACAACACCAAGTATTTTTATCATGCACAGAATCAAGCTTCAGAAAACAGCAGTGGGTTATGCTCTCTTTTCTGTTTATATTTCTAAGATTTTCACTTAATGTGCATGTGTGATTTAATAAATATTTCTACTTGCATAGAAGTCAATTGCATGAGAGCAGAGTTTGCTCCAGGAAGGTTGTTGTGTTCATGAAGCACAGAAATTCTCTTGCCTCTGTGTGTTTGATGAGCATTTACTTCACCAGAACACTCCCTACCTCAACTGTGTATTTTGTGGTGTGCTTTCTTGCAAGCTAAAAAGAGAGGGACAGGTGGTGTTTTTGTTCTGGTTTTAAGTGCTTGGAATATATTTAAGATTTGTGGATGTTTTGGTGATGGAAAGTGGGTGCATTGACAGAAGATCTCAAATTTGAAACAGCTGGTTTTTTGAACAGGTTATTATTCTGTTTAGGATATTTACCTACTGATAAACAATCCTCTTCTTTTAGCCTAAACTAAATTTGTAGTGAAAAAAGAATATTAAGAAACTGTCTCAATGCTATATGACTATATTAATGAAACTGGCAGCTTAATTAATAGTAAGTTATTAATTAATAAAGCTTTCAAAAGTTATTTGTATTGCCACTAAATAGTTCCGGTTTAAATTCAGAAAAAATATTTGCTTGACAGAACGGCTGGAAACATTCTGCCAATGAAAGGCTGCCACGAGATCACATGAGGAAACATGGTAAGTTAGAGCTTCTTAAAATAAAACATACTTTTCTCAAGGTTAGATTAACTACAGGTTAGATAAACAACAGAGTTACAAGCATTGTTATATCAGCTAAGAAAATTGATATATGAACCTAGCTCGGCTCTGTTACAAATGCTGGAAAAGTAAGAACTGCCTGTGCCTCTGAGGCATGGAAATTCCATCCTTTGTGCCTTCGAACCAAAAAGTTCAAGGGGCTTTCCTGTTTTGCAGTGGCTCCCATGCAGATGTTGTTCTCCTCTTGCACCTCTGCTAATTTGCTTTCAGGAGCCAGGGCTGGGTGAAGCTCCAGGGGAGCTCCGGCCGGGGCTGCAGCCCTGCTCACCTTGCAGCACATGCTCAGCCTCACTCACACAGCCCAGTCCTTCCCTGACCTAACCACAACCTCCCTCGGGTCCCAGAGGTTCCCACAAGGCAGCGATGACTTGCTGGGAAAGAATCCTGGTGCATCTGAGCAGGAGGAAACCTGTGATATTGCTGTGGGACACACAGGAAATGCAGAGAGGCGGGTGGGTCTCTGCCTTGGGAATGGGAATGTTCCAGCCATGCAGCCAGACCTGGGAACACTCAGGTTGTATAAACACACAAATAGTTTTGTACAGACTTGCTCACTCAGGGTAGATTCTGCTTTCCAGTTGCATTCCTAAGGAAACATGATTTTTCACTGACTACAACTCCACACATTGATGCTTAGACACTCTGCATATCATTAGGTTAGACTCAAAGTGCTTTTGGAAAGAGACTGGAAATAAATCCAAATGGAGATTTTTATTTTTGTTTTATTAACTAATGAAGCTATTTAAATATAGTGGGTTTTTTTTTAATTAAAGCACAACACATTAAGATAGATCTGATATATTAAATAAAGCACATGGCTAATTGAACTATTTGTATCTGGGCACTCTGGCTGCGATTAAAACTTTGTGAATTGTACAATGTGCCTGGCTGTCCTTGTCCCCTGACAATTCTGGCTGTGTTCTGCTTGCACAGGCAGAGAAAATCTCAGGGTGGCTGGAGCAGGTACAAGGCTGATGTGAACCTGTGCCACATCCCAGTGAGTGAACTTGGCTGAGGGAGCTTGGAGGCATCCCAGGGTCCCAGCTGCTCAGGCACAACCTAAATCCATTCAGAGACTGAAGCAGTTACGTCCCTGGGTCATGATTCAGCTTTCCGTGCAGCTTTTTTTAGCACACACGTCTGCATGTCGGTGCAGAGTGCCAGTGCAGACACGACATTCCCATATTCCTACCCCGGTGTATTGCATAACAGCTTGCTGATAAATATTGAAATTCTCTTTTAAAGAGCCTGCTTACCTATAAGAAATTATTCTGAAATAAGCTGTGATGTGAATGCAAATGTTGTAGATACTCTGAAATGGCTCCCTATGTGGACACATTTACATGGCAGACAACTAAGTAAACTTGGATACTCCCATTCCAAGAGCCTGTTTTCAGTTCATTGACACAATTTTGCAGATTAAGTTATTCCAGACAGGTTTTCCACATGAAGCTATTTATGTTAGGGAAAAAAGCAAAACAAAGTTCCTGGTCTGAGACAAACTATGAGGAAAAATACCTGTGCAGGGAGTGATTCCGGAATATTGCAATGCATTATATTTACTTTTTTTTTTTTTTTTTTTGAGACAACACGACTGTTTTTCTCTGGACATCTGTAAAGCAGTGGGCTGATTACAAGACAATGCATGGTTTCAAATTCCTATGAAGCCCAGCTTTTGTCCAAATTCAAGCATTCTTTACAGAGGCTCTGTTGCTGATTCATAGCACAAAGCAGCGTTTGTTCACGGTAAATCCTTCCAGCCCTGCCTGCCCATCTGCCAGAGGTTGTCCCAAATCCAGAGGCAGAGCAATCCCATATCTCAGCCTGCACCTGAGCAAGCCCTGAGCATGGCTGTGCCTCCAGGAAATAAATCCCACTGAGGAAATAAAGCCCACTGTGGAATGGGGAGGTGGAGGACAGATGCTCTTCCTGCTGCCCTTGTGAGAACGTAACACCTCAAACACTAAAAGCAGATTTGACAGTGCTTGTCCCTCAGAAGGCCTCCAGACAGCATCCACCTTTTAAAAACCCTCCAAAAGTGCCAAGGGTGAAACAATATTCATCCTTTTTGCAAGGGCCTAGAGGGTGAAACATGATTTTAGCATCCGTTTTTTGGAAGTTACCTGAAGCACTGTAAATCAACCATTATTTCACTGCCCTCGTTATTGGGTCTGCATTTCATTTGGATCTTGTTCTTTCTCTGTATATTTTATTCCCAAGTGTATTATAACATGCTAATTTTAAACCGACATTTTCTCTTTTTTTTTTTGGTCATGTAGAAGACAAAATCCTGGTGAAGCTGTGATAAAGAACAGAGGGTATATTTTTTTCTCTATTATCTTTTCTAGTTAACTGTTTTACCTTTGTGGGACGGAGAGCATAGGTGCCTCCTCACTGTGAAAGCACACATCCAATTCTGACACCATAATTCCATTGTCACCTCTGTGACAGCAGGTGAGAAAATTTGAGGCTCGTGGCATGGTGAAGTGACAAACCAAGTTGCACATAGAAGCACTGGCAAATTATTTTAACTTTTCCTGAGAAGATGAGAGGCTTTGGCTTTGGATGCTGGAAACGGGGTAAAATGCATCAATATTTAAGTACTTTTAAGTTCACATTGTGTGCAGATAGAAGGATATAACTGGAATTTCTAAACCAAAGAGGATGATTGGTAATGGACAAGAATTTTCTCTATGTGAACATAAAGAAAGGGTGATAGTTGTGGAAAAATAACCTGGATTTGGGCACGGTGTGGATGTGTGGGAAGAAAGAAGGAATGGAAAAATAAATTAAGAGCACATCAAAGAGATGTCTGTACTATCCCCTTCCCACAGGTGGAAAAACTGAGGCAGAGAAGCAATTCACACATATTCCGCTTTCACTTGTCACTGTCAGAGCCAAAAACTTCTACCTCCCAGTCCTAAACATTAACCACAAGGCTACTCCTCTGTACTATTATATCTGTTATTTGTTTTTCCTTGTTTTCAGTTTTAAGAGCACCTCTGATCTACATAAACATGTTGAAACACACAGTGATTCAGGTGCCTACAGCTGTGATGTTGGAGGATGTGGTTTTATTTCATGGACTTCACCAGCTTTGAGACAGCACTGCAAGAGACTGCATGTGGTGAGTGTAATAAACAGCAGGATAAAATACATTTCTCTAAATGAGACTAAAGTTTCAAATGTATGTGTATTTGGTTTCGTGTGAATTAATGAAATATTTTATTTCTGCATCAAATCCAGCATTTATTTGCACACATTTCTAGGACTCTTGCAGGTGTTACGCAAATACCTGATTCCTCCTTTTGAGTGCTTGCTGTAGGTACATGCAGTTGCATTCTCAGAGTCTTGAAATCTGGCCAACCTCCTCCCACCTCCCTTTTTTTTAAGAAAAAAAACCCCACATGCCAATTCCAATCTCAACAGCGAAGTATTTCAGGGATTAAAACCCAACATCACCTTTCTGGACTGGTACTCCATACTTAGAACGAACATGTTACCTGAAAATAGGGAAACATTTAATCATGTGAGCGTGGTCACACATTAAAATTCAGTTTGGGCTGCTATAATTTATGCATGCTTGCTGCCTGATTCTTCAGCTACCTGAGCTGTGATCACTCCTGTGCTGTAAAATGAATATATTTTAGTGGGATCTGTTGGCACTCTTGGAGAGCTGCAATAGCAATGGCCAGTGCAGAGAATTTCCACCTTCACTGGGGTTCCTTAATCAGACAAGTTCTAACCACCATAAACTGGAAATATTTTAGGAAGCTACTTCAAAACTTCTTCAGCTATTTAGTGTGGTTTTCCCCTTTTCAACAGGGGATTAATTTTTTGTCATATATACCTGCAAACCTTCCATTACTCGAACAGTCTTCCTTTCCAAGAGTAATTCTGAAGTATGAATTCCATATCTGTCATTTCTCCTGGAGTTATTCACTGACCCAACATCTGCAAAAAGCTCATAAGCTCAGCAGCCATTCTCATGTCAGGTATGTTACCAGCTGATTCTTGCTCAGACCATGAAGAATTTTTTCTAAAACATTCTGATTTAGAGATCCAGATAATTAATTTAAACTTTTCTAAAGTATGGTTCCATTTTAGACATTCTGAGTGTGAAGCAATTTACTACTTTGCATCAGCTTTTCCATCATGGTAGTAAAACTTAAGATGGTTAAACCAAGGAAATAAAAAGGATTTTTTGCTTTCATAGCTTTTACAACCGTGAAAATCTTGTCACTGATGTTAGAAGAAATTTTTTAGCCCTGCAAGTTGTATCCACAGAAGAGAGTACAGAAATACATGAACGGCTTCTGCAGTATAAACTAGCTGTTCCCTCCATTTTGGGACAAGAAAATCCAACAAATAAAATACTGTTATGAATATGTATCCCCTATTTTCTCTTACATGCTGCATATTTGATAAGAACTACTTATTGGAGCCCTCTTGCAGGTGTTCCATCACAGAGAGTGTCTTTTCTTTGAGTGCCACATAGTAAACAACAACCTAATTCATCTTTTAATCGCTGACATTATCAGTTTTGGCAATCTAATTAGATGTTATTCTTATTTTCTGCTGCAAACTCTATGTTTGAAGTTTGGGTTTTCATTATTTTCAATTTTTTTTTTCCCTTAGACACGGAGATGACAATGAAAGTCACTGGAGTTTGGATGCAGCTAGGGTTTGGGTCAGGATCTCTAGATGGTGACAAATAAGTCTTGACTAAGTCAAAACAGTTTTGGCAGAGATGGAATGGAACTGGGCTTGGGAATTCAGATAGATTTCTAGAAAAACAGTCTTTTATTGGATTTTTACTATGAAAAAAATATTATTTTTTTACTCTTTGGAAGAGGTTTGCTTTCTTAAACAAAGGAAGTTTTAAAGTTTTCACTTTTTATCCTTGTCAAATCTCATATATAACACTGTTTGCTCAGTTTTCTGACTTCTTTCTCAGTTTTCTGATTTCTCAGAAATCAAAAATCAGAATCAATTATTCTGATGTGCTTAGAGAATATATGCAAGATCAACACAATGCCATGCACATACAAGAAGTTCATTTATAGCCTTTTTGAGAAGAAACTTTTAAGTTCTGTATATTCATTTAGCATATATATGTGTCCAGTTATTTATTAAAAACAGACAGTGGGGAAAATGTTGAGCCAATGCATGAGACAAAGAGTTTGAGTTGGTAGGCAAAACATCCCATTTTTTACTAGCCCACTATGTCATTTATTAGAAATTAGCTAACAGCCTGTGAGATGTATAAAAGAAAATTTGGGCCGGTTTCTTAGCTTTATTTAGTGACTTCAAAAATATTTCAGGAGTTTTTAGAGAGACTTTCTTGTTACAATGGAAATATTGCAAAGGAATTTATAAGCCCTGTCACAAATACAGTCACGATAAAAGGGGCAGGTGTAAAAAACTCCTCCCGTGGCTGTTCCTGCCTCCAAAGCTCCTGCTCGGCAGGCAGCTGAGATCTCCGTGCTCGGGCTTTAATCTCATTCAATATGCTGGGCTGTAAAATGATGTTTCAAGAGCACTTGAGCCATCTGTGCAGAGGGGGAAGGCCAGACACATGTGGGTGTCAGCCTGATTTTAATCTGCAGGAAGGAGGGAGGCAGCGTTTTTAATCCTTCAGAGCGCAGGCAGAACTGACTCACGTTTCTCTGGGCAATGGACCGGTACCACTAGAGCCTCCGGGATTTCCCCTGCTGAACATCAAAGGCTGCAGCAAGCAGCAGAGGTGTCAGCCCTTCCCGAAGAAAGAGCCCTTTATAATGGAAAGTATTACTCAGCCAGAACACACAGGAGCCTTTTCCAGGTTTTTACAGCAGCTCACCTGAAGCCTCTAATCCAATATCCCACATTTTACTCCCCGTGCCTGGTGGGGAGGTTGCTGCTCTGCAAGTACCAAGGTTAATTTACACCAAGGCCATTCAGGGTCTGGCACATTAAAACGCGGCGTTGTTTGATTTGTACTTGTGCTGTGGAGCTGAATACGAGCAGGAATACCACCTGCAAGTCCAAAATTCCCACCTCTTCGTGTGAGCCTATTGAACACATTTTGTAAGGCAAAATCAGCTGTGGGTCAGACTGGATGGGGTGATAACTTATTAATGGAGAGCTACTTTTGAAAATTATTTTTTTAACTAATATTAATTAAATAATAAAATAAATAATAAATAAGACAATATTTTAAATATTTTAAAATAATATTTTTAATTTTTAATAATTGCTCTTGGTTATGCTGCTTAATGACACTCTAGAGTTTTATTCTATTATTGCTTAGGTACCTGGCTTATTCCATTATTATATACAGAGTTTGCATTCACACAAGGGGTTTGCAAAGATAAAAGTTACATCTTTTTTTTTTTTTTTTGTCAGTAATCTCTTTTAGAATTTACAGTTTTGCATTAGTTTGTATATAAAGGTTTTGCTAACACCCGTGTTTCTAGCAGACAACACTAGTTAGCAATGATGAACTTCAGGGTTTTTTCAGCGTTTTTTCAAGTTTTATGTTAATGATTCTATGTTAATATTTTTAATAATCTTACGTTAAAATTCTAATAATCTTTTGTGAGGATTTTAATAATATTTTTTTTAAGATTATTAGCACCCCAAGATGCTGGTGTGGATGTACAAAATAAAATACCCATCTGAAAGCGCTTTGGTGAAAAGACACGCCTTTTCTTTTGCCCCGTGATTTTGGTAGCAAATTTTTTTTTTTTTTTTTTTTTTGTTGTGACACGGCT
>VXAX01004212.1:193380-210825 GCA_013399835.1 Leptocoma aspasia | reverse complement strand
TTATATACATACATACATATATATATATGTATATGTATATATATAAAAATAAAACACAGAGAATTCTCTCGGCTGAGAAACCCCACCAGGAGCTTTGCTTTTCCTTCACTTCGGACAGTTCCGATAACTCCTAAGCAGCGGAGTAACTGCGCAGCCCGGCTCACACCCCCGCCCCGTGCTTTGATGTGCTGGATGTGAGCGGGAGGCTCCATCCCCGAAGGCAGCACCTTTGTTGCAGCATTAGCACTCGTGTGCTGGGGCCATGGGCGCCCNCTTGGAAAATGACTGATCTGTACTGACTTCTCTGACAGAGATGCTCTTTGGCACTGGACCCAGTGCTGGAGCTCTTGATGTGAGAGCCCCTATCTTGTGGTACTATTTACAGGAGAAAGTGTGTGCAGCCCATCATTTACATGACCTCAGCTGTCCTTGTGTGTAAGTTTTTCTTTTTCTTTTCTTTTTCTTTCCTTTTTCCTTTTTTCTTTTCCTTTTCTCCCTTTGTCCTTTTTTCTTTGCCCTTTTCTCTTTGTTCATTTTTCTTCCCCTCCTTCTTTCCCCCCCCCTTCTTCTCCCCTCTTCTTTCTTTTCCCCTCTTCTTTCTGTTCCCCCTGCTGTTTCCTCNNNNTTCCTCCTTGTTTTCCCCCCTTTCCCCCCCTTTCCCCCCTCTTTCCCACCTTCTCTCCCCTCTTCTCCCTTTTTTCTTTTTCCTTCATTACAATAAAGTTAGGATATACTACTGGAGCGAGAGGGGAGCGAATCCGAGGCGCCTAGAGAAGATAATTCCGACTCTTTACCCGCGTGGGTATGAAATAAGAAACCANCTGCGAGGGGAAGGGGAAGGGAGAGACCTTTGATGTCAGCCTGGTGGAGGAGATCTTGCTTTAACGAGCTGTTTGTGTTCGTACCATTAATGCGAGTGCGCTCCAGCGCCTGGCTAATGACTGCTTTGGCTCTCTTTACTTCTTTTGTCTTCTTTCCTTTTCTGTTTTCCAAAGGTGACAGGGGCCCTCCTGAAAGCTCGCTCTGGCTGGTTCGGTTTTGAATGCTCTGGGTATGGGAAAGTGCTAAGGGTGGTAATTGTTGCATGGGGGCTTTATTTAAGCAGGCAAATTAGATAGAGGGCACTCGCCTGTTATTCTCTTAATTCACTCAATGAACTGGATCTGGTCCAAGCAGAAAGGGAGCTTTTTTTTTTTTTTTTAAACATTCTTTTAATGAAACAGAAAATTACCTTATTTTAGAAAACGCCCCATTTCCAGCAGCCAATCTGTGTTTTTGGCGATGCTCTCTGAGGCTGTTGCTAGCCTGAGAACCCCACCCCGAGGAGTCGAGTGGTTCTTGTCAGACTTTGGCTGCTGCTGGGTTCTTGCTTTGCCTGGGAGGGCTCAGACAGGTATTTTACATCCCTGACTCCAGCGCTCAGCCCAGGCCCGGTGAATTATGCTGGCTATGCGTGTGGCTTGGGGGCAAGGAGTTGGTTGTGTTATTCATAGGCGCTCCCTTCCAGCGTGCCAAAGAGCAAACTGGGTACTTGTCTGCAAAGGCAATTATTTCACAAGAAAGTTGCTGTAGGGAGCAGCAGGAGCCAAGATGGTTAATAGAAAAGATTTCCCTTATCTTTTTTTGTTTCTGTCTCAGTGTATACGTCCCTCTTTAAAACCGTGGTTAATAGAAAAGATTTCCCTTATCTCTTGTTTCTCTCTCAGTGTGTATGTCCCTCTTGAAACCATTTTTCAGCCTGATCTTGCCTCTGAAACGGGTTTGCTGCCCCTGGCTAGGCCCTGGTGGGAAATGTTACCTGCAGCAGGTTATTGCAGGCTGCCACAGCAGGTGAGCAGCGGGCAGCAGACCACATTCCCAGCCTTGGGGAGTGTCCTGCTGCCGAGTCTGAGGGCCAAATGACAGCTCCCAAAATCTGAGGGTCCCTCACAGGCTGCCTTTCAGCTTATCCCAGGTCATCCAGGTACTGGGGAACAGATCAGAAGAAAAGACTTGGCCATGTGCAGGCTGGACTTGGTGCTTTCTCTATTTGGAATAGCCTTGGATTTGAAATTTTAAAACCAAAGAGTTTGATTGAGCTGAGGTTCTGCCATGAGGCTCCCACAGTGGTAACTGGCATCACTTGGTGGTGGCACAGAGCACAAACTTTGTCCTATTACTTCAGGTACTGTTGTCCATTAGACAGTGTGCACATCTTTGGGTGCATTGCAGGAGCTGTTCTGTAATAAGAGAGGGTCTACTCTGGAAATATTACCTGTCTGACCCCCCTGTGCCCTCTTTTGTGAATCTATGGCAGCAATAGTGATGTGTCAGTGCCCAAGGCCCAAAGCTATTCTGGGCTGGGTCCATAATCACTATTAGTGCAGTTTTTACAGATTGAAGGGTCTTTAAACCATCAAGTGTGGCCCCTCTCTGTGGGCACAGCCAGCCTGGGGAGAGGACCCTTTCCTCTTTCCAGCTGGAGGCCTTGTGGGCTGTTGCAGAAGGTTGTGAGTGAGGTGCAGAAGAAAAGCACAGCAATTAAGGGTCTTGACCTGGGAGGCTGCAGCTCGGACTGAGTAACACTTAACCCTGTGCAGGGTCAGGCTGAAGTGACCTGTAAACAACCCGGGGTGCTCATTACAGCTGCCAGGCCCGGGCCTGTTACATCACTGAAAATGGTGTGCTGGGAGTTTTTGGCACCTGCTGGAGCTGAGTGAGGGCAGTTTTGGACTTGTCAAATCTGTATTTTGGGGAGGCTTTTGTTGTGTCTCCCTGGTTACAGCAGGCAGTTTGCTCCCCTCAGTGGTGTGCCCAAGGATTCCTCTCCCAAGGTTTGGGTCTGTGTACACTCGGGATGCATCAGCAGGGCTGCTGAAGCGATGCTGTCCGGCCTCTCTTCTGATTAACACAGCCTTATGACTCACAAAAAATTAATTACATCAGCCCAAGGAGTTACAGCAGTGGTAAAGCTGGGCTCTATGTGTATCATCCTCCTGAACAGCACAGCATAACCATCAAAGCAGGGAGATGGGCTATGCACTCGGGATATTATGGATATTCTCAGCCAGCCGGAGAAAGGAATAGAGATAAATTTAGTCTAGGACTGAGGAAAGGAATTATAAGCAACTGTTATTATCTCTTTCTCTAGCTGTGTTTTGAGATAGTTGTCCTTGGACTGTGTTTATTCTTAATTTACCAATGGAGTCAGAATTATTTTGCATGAGACCAATCAGGTCTTACCTTAGCGCAGCATGTTATAAAAGGCACGAGTTATTTCAATGAATTCTCTTTCGCTTTTCACCTTCTGAGAGTGGAGTTTTGTGTTGTTTTCCTAGCTCAGTAGTGACAGGATATTCACACTGTGGAAGTGTAGGGCTCACCTGTGGTCCTGCAGCTGGGGGCTGCCTACCATGGAAAGCCTAAAACCCCAAATTAGTAAATATGGGAATACACCTGGAGTGCAGGCTGCTGGGATGCAGCGTGGGTCAGTCAGGGGACGATGGTGAAATTGGGTTTTGTTAGAAATGTTTTGTGCTTGTTTGGCCTGAGGAGAAACAGCTGCTCCATCCTTCACCTCCCATTCTCTTCCACCCAGGGAGCGCATGGAGTTACTGGAAGAAGCCAGGAAGATGGAAATGGCAAAGTTTCGCTACATCCTTCCTGTTTATGGCATCTGCAAGGAGCCTGTGGGCTTGGTGATGGAATACATGGAAACAGGGTCTCTGGAAAAGCTGCTGGCATCCGAGCCCCTGCCCTGGGAATTGCGCTTCCGCATCATCCACGAGACAGCGGTGGGCATGAACTTCCTGCACTGCATGTCCCCCCCACTGCTCCACCTGGACCTCAAGCCTGCCAACATCCTGCTGGATGCCCACTACCACGTCAAGGTAGGCACTGGACACCCTGTGCCAGGGATCCACCTTTGGATGTTCCCCCACGGCTCCTGCCAGATGCCAAAAGCCTGAGAGGAACCAGCAGCATTCCTTTGGAATTAGAGAAATGCCCACAGGCCCAACCCCTCTCGTTCCCACACTAAAATCCTCCCAAACACAGCCCTCAAATAAATGCACCTGGTTTATGCAGCATTTTAGTACATAAATAGGGGTATGGTTAGGGAACTTGTGAGAACCCTCCTGAAATTTTAGAGGGATGCAGTGAACTCTGGTTCTGAGACCTACTGGGTCCTGCTGCAAATTTCCTTGCAGCAGGGCGGTGAGAACAGGGGGAGAAAAATGATGTGAACCTCAAAATCATCTTTGCCACTTCCACAGTTGCCATGGTTGCCTTATTCTAGGTCATTGTCTGCACCACTAAGTGCACAGATCTCATTTACAGCTGGAGTCTGGAGAAACCTTCCCAGAGGCAGCTCATTTCCATTTGCTCAGGGCGTGCACAGTGAGGAAGTATCTCTGTCCTGACTGTTCATGCATACCAGAGGTCACTGAAAGGAATTTTGAGGCTGTAACAGCATGGAATTATTTTCGTTATCCATTTCCAGAGTAAACTGGCAAACTTGTTAGCCTTCTCTGCTGGATGTTCTGTGGTCAAGCTGGACCAAGGAGGTTGTGCTTGCTTTCTCAACTTCCTTTTTAGACAGCACAGAGACTGAACTACAGTTTTTTCCCTGGTTTTTTTTTAGTGTTCAGTATTTTTTTTAGCAGTGCCATAATCCATCTGCTCCCTGTTCTCCTGGCCCCCCTCAGTGCCTTTGGTCTTGCCTGTATCATTCTAAATATGAAGTTTTCATTAAATAAAGACAGATTTCCTGATGTCATGAGGTGGTTGGAGCCATAAGAGGTGTGTGCCACTACTGAAATCACACTTGTGACGTCTCAGCTTTTTTACTAGGCCTCTTAGTGATTTATTTCTTAGAAGGATTTTTTTTCTGAGGCAGGAGGCATCTACAGGTGGTCATGCTCTTGTGACCAGAACATCAGGATTTGAACTGTTGAAAGCCTGTTCTCACACAGTGGTGCTGAGAGGCCTTTGCTAAGTATTTATTTACTTAAAAGTTCATGCTTGCTTGCATAACTTTTTAAATTCCTGATACTTGACTCATCCATGAGCCCAGATAGCAAGGCTGTGTTTTTCTCACTGTTTCAGGAGGTTGAAGTGCCTGATGTTCTGCCTGCTGCACAGCCTATAGCTGGGTGGTGATGTAACACGAGGGGGCAAAGTGCAAAATGTACAAAAATAGAAAAGTCTCTGGTGAGGTCATTGCTGACATCCCTGGTGTGCTTCTGTACAAAACACATCAAGGCCTTCAGATCCTTTCCATGGAGTCCAGAAAGGAAGGGTCTAATCCAAACCTTTTCCAGCCAGCAGTCTTTTACATCCACAGGTATCTTGGAAAGCCCTCCAAAAAGCAAAGCAGGCACAGGAACCTATATGCAAAAAAAGAGATGAACATAATCTGTGAGGCGCCTTCACTTTATAAATGTGGCCCCTAACCTTCTTTTTGTGTGACGTGAAATTTTATAATTAAATTTCAGACCCTGCAGCTCGATTTAATCTGCATTTTCTTGCTGGAAGGCTAATGGAGCTGCTGATTGAAGTGTTTTTAAATGTCAGCATTAATTTAGTATGTGACCTGTCCCTAATAGAGTCCTGAGGTGAGTGAAAAGATGTTGCAGACTGCAAAAGAAGAGTTTGGAGGTAGGGAGGACTTGTACAAACTGTTTGCCCTTGAGCCAGGAAACAGTCTTCCAGTGGAGAGCATTAGAAATGCTGCTGTGCCATCCTGCAGTTAAATGCAAACACACCCTGCTCCTTTTACGAGTGCTGTGCTCACTGTAAAGCCCTGAGTGAGGCTGGTGACTAAGGCAGTGCTGCTGTGCAGAACTTATCATCAAGTGGGTGCCTCCATATCATAAAGCCTGGGCATTACATAAGCGTGTGCTGAATTGGGAGGATAATTAGGAGGATGGGATTAGCCTGAGCAGGGATATAGATAGACAGATATTAATTTTATCAAAGGCACGTTGGGGGATTCCCTGGTGATTTGAAATATTTGTGTGTAACATGGACAGCGCAAGGTAAAGCTTTGCTGGTTTTTGGAAGGTGGATGCATCCATCCTCCCTTTTGAGCTGGTGGTGGGAGCTCCCTTCCCTGCCATGTCCTGCTCTGTCTTGTTTGCCTTAAACACTGTGCTTTCCTTGGCAGGATTATTCCATACCCAGGCTTTGCTAGCAGGGATCAGCCTCCTTTTCCTTTCTTCATGTCAACCTTTTTCTTCTATTTGTACCAACAAGATCCTCCCTTGCCCCTTCCTCCAGTGTTCCTTACATTCAGACTTTCAATATTTACATGCTGTCTGACATCTATTTCTTTGCTCAACTGGACCACATCTTTTGAGCTCGTTCTTCAGCTCTCCTGCCCTCCACACACATTCTGGTCGTGTCCCCTGAGCTGCTGTGATGTGGCAATCGTTGGCACGGGGGAAGCAATGCCACATTCCAGCACTGCCCTCGTGGGCTGGGAGTTTGCTCCTTCCCTGCTGCAATGTGATCTCTGTGCAGGGCCCTTGGTAGCAGAATAAACACCCCACCACGTGCAGAAATCTCATGCCCAACTTGTTGCCAGCTACCATGCCCTCGTGATCTCTGGTGCTGCTTCACAGGTTTCCTGTCTTCCAAAATCTCATGGTCAAGAGTGTTACTTTTTGTTCAGGTGTTTAAAATTAAGCCAACCTGCAGTTTAATACTTTTGGGCAGAAACATTATTTTTAAGCTCTTGTTTCTCTCACTATCCAGCTTGGGTTTTTTGCAGCTCCTCATCTTGTCATATATATATATATATTTATATATATATCTTGTCATATATATTTACACACAGACATACATATCTACATGTGTGTGGGTTCATGTACACACAGAGACAAGCCTGACCAGTTGTTTTTCATCTCCTAGATTTTGGTTTTAAGGAACTTGAAGCAGAAAGAGCTGCTCTCAGCTGTGCACTGCTTTAAGCTCTCTGTAGCTGCTTTTCTCCCCCCTAGTTTAAACCAGTGTGAAGTTTGCTGCTGTGTTGTACCATGCTGATGGTCTCGATGGAAAGTTTGCCTCCGTGGTCTTCACTTTTATTTGCCTCAGCTGCAAAATTTCTGAGCATGGAGTTAGAAGCAGCCTAGTCAGATGGCAAATTTCATGATCAGAAAGCTTCTTCATGTAGGTTGTGAACTGTAGGTCCAAGCAATACCCAGAGGCCAGGCTGGTAAAGAGCAGTTGTCTCTTTTTATTAGACTGCCTGATGTAGGTAGCACAGCCACTTTGTTATCAGCTGCAGTTGCTCTCCTGTTATTAGAGATGAGGAGAGCCTTTGTTTTGTGTGTCCCTTCTGCTTGTTTCCTACCTTTCCTGATCAAGGTTTCCATGCAGGGCTGTTGTTGCATTGCTCTTTAATCCCAACCAACAAAGCTGGTTTGCACCTTGATCAATTCTGTGATTGATCTAATTGTGGTGCCACAGGGGAGGGAACAAAACCATCCCTGTTACAGTAATGCAGATTCACGATGGATAAAAATGGGTGTTTGGTTTTGGTTTGTGCTGCTTCTGAAAAGAGCATTACAAATGTCCCACCTGAAACAGGTTTGGAGGAGTTAAAAGTTTCAGGGCAGGCTGGAAACTGTTTCAGAAAAGTCTGTTTCAGAAAAGTTTCTTTTAGAAGCTAACTGAAGTGCGTTCATAAAAAAACCTATTCATAAAGACATAGGTTTGAAGTGCACGTTGGGTTGGTATTTCGAATTAATTTTTAGTCATAATTTTTAGTAGTCCAAATATGTGATCTGTGCACATTTCTTAAAAATTTCAGGCATCTTTTAAGAACAAAAATGTAACAGCCTTTTCCCCCTAACCCCAGAAAAAGCAAAGGAAACGTCCCCTCCCACGAGACACCTGAATACCCCACAGACAAATGTGGGGGCATTCTCAATATCCAAGTGCAGAGACTTTGTACAGAGACAAATACTGGATGTTCCAGCAGAGATTAAAAATTAATCCAGTGGATTTGATGCAGAAAACCTTTTGGTGAACTCTGTTCCTGAGTCCATTGCAGCGGGTTCTTGAGTTTTACTTGCAGGAAAATGACATAGAGCATCAGGAGCTAAGTGCACAGTTCAGGACATCAGGAGGTGAGAGCAGAGTTCAGGGCAGCCTGTCAGGAGTCATCAGTACAAAGAGGCACTTTCCAAGCACTCATTTTGTTCCTGGGAGCTAGATCCCTGCAGTGCTTGGGGATAGCTGACTGTAGTAGCTGTTGTAGTTATGTGAGCGCATCTTCTAGTTAAAAAAAAAAAAATTACAAAATACAAAAGGAATTACAAAAATAATTTCTAAAACTTTGCAAGTGGGTGCTTTTGTACGAACCAGAACGGAAAGATCCACGAATGGCAGAAGCAGAGAAAGGTGTGAGTTAAAAACCAAACCGAACTTAAAAAAAAAAAAAAAAAATAGAAATCTTCAGATCCTGGAATCCTTCGGTAAAGTGAGCATTGCTGGAAGCGGGGCAGGAAAACACGTGCAGCTCCTGTGCTCACGTGTTGGCTCTCATGCAGCCCTTGAAGGAGCAGAGCTGCCTGAACATGACCCATCCCAGCGCCTGCGTGGGCTCTGGCCAAGGCTCCTTCCCTCCCCGCCGCGGGTTTTGCATGGAGCAGCCTGTCGCCTCCGTGTCTCCCCTGCTGATCCCGCTGTGCTTTTGAAGGGACCCACCTGAAATCACTGACCTGAGAAGAGAGATTGCGGATTCCCTTGGAATTTAGGGGAAGGGCAGAGCCTGGGGTGGGTTGCAGGGACAGGCGAGGATGTGGAGGAAGGAGTAGGGAAGGGTGCTCCACTTTCACTGCCTTCCCCAGCAAGGGTGTTGCAGAATGAGGTGCCTGGCAAGCAATTTAAAGGCAAACCAGGCAAGTTAAATGGCTCTATCTTCCACCCACTGCGCATTTCCCACTGGTGTTTAAAGAACCTGCATGACTAAATACACCATGCAGCGTGGAAAATTCACTCTAGGAATTAATAAAAGCCACGAAAAGCTGTCTGCAGAATCTTGCTGTTTTGTTGCAGCCTGCAAGATAACAATTCCTCAATTTCCAGTGCTTTCTCCTGCAGGATTTTATACGATTGAAGCCCTGCACCATGGGTGATTTTTTTTTACTAATTGACATAACACCCAGTCCTTCACACTAGGTAGGGATAGTTCCACAAGGTGAAGTTCTTGCTAGCCCAGGGAGGGTGTATACTATGTACCTTAGCTGTTTCTTAGTTTGTAGGGTGACTTTTTCTGTCTGGAGTGCTCAGCTCTGCCTTAGCCCCCAGCCTTAGATTCACACACCGTAGCTGGTGGCTCCAAACATGGGAGTGTCACCCTGCTGCCTGCATTTCATCTTTATTTCTTAACTCACGCAGTAGGAAACAGGGCATTGTTTAGACAAAGAGGGAGGTGTGTGGCTTTAATTATGCCTGGATTTCTTGAGGTGTACACAAGCCTCTGCCTCACATGAATCAAAGGAGAGCAGGGCTTCACCACGTCGGATCCGTTCAGACTTGCAGCGTTCAGTTCATTTATTAACCTGACACCACAGCCTGGTGTGATGCTGGGGTTGGGCTTTTGTTCTCCTCTGGAGCTCCAGGTGCCCCAGACTCATGCAGCATTTCCTGTGGTGGTCGATTTGACTCTTCCCAGGGTGACCTGGTGTGTGGACCAGGGTTTCTTGACTACTTGCAGCTTTCCTGGGCTCCAGTGCTTGGCTTGCTGAGGAGTCCAGCAACCCCTCTCTTGAGAGTGTAACTCTACAAGGATGAGAAACTGTTCCTCCAGATAATTTTGCTTTTCCCTTTTTTTCCCCTCTTTTTTTTTTCCAATGTGTGGGCTTTTTTGTTCTCAAGTCATTTCATTCCCACATTGCCCTACAGATGAAAGAGGGATGGACAGGTTGGACATACCTGTGTTGTGGGGTGCAGGACTTCTCCAGCTCCTCAGAATGCTTCTGCTGAGCTCTTTGTCCATGGGAGAAGTTCTTGCTGAAGCTGTGTGGGTTGCTTTGTTTGTTTTATGGCAAAGGGAGATTCCTTGCATGGCTGTGTAACCTGCCTGTTCTCCAGGAGGCTGAAGCTGGCAGCAGTTTTCTCCCTTTCCAGTAATGGACACATGTTACAACTAGTTTTGTGGTATCTTTAGAGAGAAACTTCTCAAAGTGTACAGTCGGGGCCTATTTAAAAAAAAAAAAAAGCAAAGCCTTTTTTAATTATGTTTGTTGTTTTGAGGGAAAACTTTCTCAAAGGAGAAGCTGTGAAGATCAAAAGGGGAATGAGTCATTTAAAAACCTGAGTATTTATTAGATAAAAGGAATGTATAAGTTAGGGGGAGGGGGAATCTTATCTGACATGTAGACAAAAATCAGTGGGCTCACTGGTCCAAAAAGACTTTTCTTGAAATTTCCACTTGGCATAATAGACATTTTTTGTCCAGTGGGAAATAAGTAAAACAAAGGAAATTCCTGGCCTATCTGTTTGCTCGATGATTGGTATGCCTTTGAGAGCAAATGAATGCATATTTGCTTGACACTTCAAATTAAAGTGGAGGTGTGTCCTTTTTATAAACTTGCTGTCACTTGTTGTGCTCATTTCAGCTGTGCTCCCTGCATCACTGCACCAACTTGCTGTTATCTCCTGGCTGCCAAAAAGAGTTCCCTGTGTGGGTTTTTGGTGTGTGTGTGTGTTTCCATTTGGGTTTTTGTAGCACTTGGTGGCTCTGCTGTTGGGCTTGGTCCTCGTTGGCATGGTCAGTGTAACAGTGGATACCTGAAAGAGGGATTCTCCAGAGTTCATTGGAGAGCCAGGACATTTAAACACCTCATACAGTGTGAGGTTATGTAGGGAAAGGGGGTGGCAGGGCCAATAATTACATTAAAGTAGTTTGCAGTAGCTAAATTTGACTGGTTTAAATTACAATAAATTGTCTTGACTGTTTGTTGTGTTTGCTATGTAATGGGCTGGCATGCTGCTGCTTGCAAAAACTGCTTGCCTTTATTTTTTTTTTCTTCTTCTTCGTTTAGCTTAACCATAAAGAAAAACCTACCACAGCATTATGCTTCCAGAGATGTTTTATTGGCTTAATATTTCTAATATTTCTGAACAGCACTTCACTGTATTTGTTGGGTCATCCTGTTGCATCTGTTGTTCTTTGCAGAAAATATTTTGTGAGCACCTTGAAAGTCTGGTGGTACCATGCACTTTTCTCACCTTCTTTCTCCTCTTTTTTTTTTTTTTTTTTTTTGGCAGATTTCTGACTTTGGGCTTGCCAAGTGCAATGGCTTGTCCCATTCCCATGACATCAGCATGGATGGCTTGTGTGGCACGATTGCCTATCTTCCTCCAGAGCGCATCAAGGAGAAAAACAGATGTTTTGACACCAAACATGATGTGTACAGGTCAGTGACCTATGGAAACACTTGAATGCTATTTTAGTAACCCTGTAAAATGAGCCCTTTTTTACTTTTTTTAAGCACAAAACCCCTAACAAGAGCCTTGTCTTGAAATGTGTCACATTTGCTTTGGGTTTTGCAAAGTCTTTGTAGGGTAGAGGCCTTTTAAAAACTGCAGGTGATCCTGGGTCTTGAAATTATTTGTTAGCAGCTGGCAATGGGAGGCACTCTGCCCACCTTTAATTTCCCTTCTAAAGGTACATCCTGACCTACTTCTTGAGTCTGTGATAAAATTCTGAGTTATCTTCAGTGGATTTCATCACCAGGTCTTCGGCTCTTCTTTCATGGCAAGATTATTAGGAAAAGGAAATTACAGCTTTAGATTAAAAACATAGCTCTTATTCTAAATTAAATTGATTTATTTAAAGTCATCTTGCAGGGTAGAAGCATTAAATTAAATCCACTGTAATGCTTTCTCTGATTTTGTCAGGGTGGATGTGGAGTGGTTGCTAAATGCTACCAAGGACTTGGCAGCCTCCAGCAAGTCCCTGTGTTTGCTGCCTCAGGTTCCTCCCTGCCAAAGCTAGACTTTGAAATCATGGTTCTTAGCTGCATTCCTCTGTGTGTGTGTTCACCAGCTGAATTAGATGCAAAAGTGGAGGGACAAGGAAAACAAATTACACTTCTGTGAGTTTTTTGGTTTTGTTTAAAAAAAAATTCTAGAAACATTTTTTTTTTACCTTTTAAAAATTCTTTTTGGTAGCTTTTCCATCGTGGTTTGGGGAGTTCTTACACAGAAGAAGCCTTTTGCAGGTAAGTTGTGTGTTATCTTGGGATTTTTTTTCCTTTTTCCCGTTGATAAGCACACTTCTTGCCCCACCAGCCCCAGATTTTTGTGCATGACCTCCAAATTCTGACAGTCTTGCATGGTAGACACTTCTAAGCTCTCAAATTCTTATCACAAGCTTAAGTCCTCCTTTGTCCTACGTCGTGAAAACAGAACCTGTATTGCTGCAGGGGCTCTTGTCTGCACATTTTTGCTTCTGCTGGAGTTTGCTGCACAGTGTGTGGCAGAGCCAACTTGGCAGGCAGCTCTGCTGTTGTTCAGAAGCAGCTCCTCTGCAGAGGGGTTCTGTAGTTTATTTGTAGATTGTGGGTACAGATTTGTTCCTTAAAAAAAAAAAAAAAGAAAGAAAAGCTGTCTGTGAGAATAAGCCCTGTTCCACCCTGCAGTAAATGCACTGCTCAACAGGCAGCTATTTATTCTTTATGACTTTCCTGTGTCTGTGACTGGCCTATGTATAGCAAACATGTCCCAGCAAGTTCCAGTCTACTATTCTTCTCCCAGTGAGGGATTCAGTTTAGCCCAGTGGTTGATTTACAGTCAGGAGCTGCATTACTGCACCCCTTGCTTTGTGTTCTTCCTTCATCTTTATGAATAGGTCATGTACCTGGTCTGAATCAAACCTAAGGTTCTGTTTTCTTACAGCAGATATGGAAATCCAAAGAGAAGTAGCAAAGAACTGTTTGAGGTTTTTTTTTTTTTCCCTTTTGTTTTTTATCTTTATTGGGTGGAAAAAGAGCACAGTCACTCTGTGCTGAAAAATGGTTTTAAATGATACATGAGAAGCAGGTGTTACTGCATTAAAAATTTATTGTTGGAGAAGATAACCAACAATTTTTTCCCCTATTGATAAGAAATCTAGGGAAAAAAGTGTGAAAACAAATTTTCAGCCTAATGCACTCTTAATAGTCTTGGAAAAAAGCGAAGTGATTCCATTTGCTGGGACATCTAAATTTGTATGCTTTTGCTTTGCAGAGGAAAACAACATTTTACACATTATGGTAAAAGTAGTTAAAGGCCACCGCCCAGAGCTACCTGCTGTTTCCAAATCCAGACCTCATTCATGTAATAACTTGATCAAACTGATGCAAAAATGTTGGCAAGATGATCCTGGTGAACGGCCAACATTTCAAGGTAAGATTTCCTCGTAACTTGGCTGCCCATTTATTCTTGCATGAGTCACATTATTGCTCAGGACTCTGCTAATCCTGGGGGTAAACGCTGAGAAGCTCTGTGACAGAGTAAATAGAGCACATTGTGTGGTGGAGACAATGATACAGGCCACTTACTCATTTGTGGAGGAAGGGATTATCTGAGGACATGTCTGACCATGATGGTGTTATGTAAACACGCCAGGAATAAGCCTTGTACTGAACCAGTTGGTCCATTTAGCCAGAAATTGTGTTTATTTCTGATAGTGAGTGTCAGGACATAAGCCAAGCTGGAGTTGGTGTGGTTTGCAGCGTACCAAAGCGTTGAAGGACTTGGCTCTTGAAATTTATACTGTTGTATGTTGAGAAACTGAATTGTTTTCTTGTATTGAAACAGTTTGTACAGTCACTTCTCTGCCAGTAAAAGGTTTGAACTTGTCCAAGGCACCTGTTACGAATTCAAGTGTGCAGAGGAATGTAGCTTCATTTAGCATTAAAGGGATTCCATCTTTCAAAAAAACCATATCCAAATCTGCCAGCAGTACAGGGGTTCCCATTGCACAGTCCTGCAGTGTGGCCCCTGTGTAACACCAGTCTGGTGTGACTGAAAATGAATTGTTTGGGCAGCCCTGTGTACCCTTGGCTTGGATGCACACTTGTGCCCACTGAGGAGGCGCTGGATGGAATGGTCAGGACTGGAGAACTTCTCCCTCAGTATCTCAGAGATTTTAAGTTCAATTGATAGAGAAAGGCAGCAGGGTATCTCAGAAACTCTCCTTCTGAAAAAACCAAGCACTAAAACCTCCTCTTGTTTTCTTTAAA
Organism: Leptocoma aspasia; assembly: GCA_013399835.1. Lineage (NCBI taxonomy): Eukaryota > Metazoa > Chordata > Aves > Passeriformes > Nectariniidae > Leptocoma > Leptocoma aspasia. The sequence goes on along the minus strand of VXAX01004212.1, from coordinate 196,606 downwards.
GAAATCACTTCAGAAACAGAGGCCCTTTGTGAAAAACCGGAAGATGAAACAAAAGAGATGATAACTCAGGACCTGGACACCAAGAATGCCCCAGAGCAGCAGCCTGAGGTATTTTCTCTTTCATTTCTTGTTCCAACTTGCAGGGTTTTGGGAGGAACAGGCTGCTTTATGACCTGGAAGGTTCCAAGCAACCTTCTCTTTGCTGCTTTTGAGCACTGCCTTGCCTGATAGAAGTGGGTTTTGGTGAAGGACTGGAATGCACAAATGACAGCAGGGGCATGGACCAGCTCAGGAAAACCTCGGGGAAGAACCAATGCAAGTGCATCTTATTCTGTGGAGGGAGAGCAGGACAGTTAGGAAATAAAGGCTGGAACTGAGTGGGTGTGAGTGATCTTAAAAACCATCATAGACAGAAGAGCCACGTGGCTTTAGTGGCTCTGTGATTACTGATGGAAGCTGCCCTCCTGCTTCTGAAAGAATTCAGTGACCTTATTCATAGGTTTCATTTAATACAAACAGTGTTTAAAGGCTACCTGCAAACAAATCTGTGTTTCTTGTGTAGGGCCTCGTGCTCAGTTTTGTTTGCTGACCTTTCTAAAATGCTTGTGTGCTTCTCTTGAAGGGGATTTGTGCACTATCCCAGAAGAAACAGGAGCCTGCTCTACCATCAGTTAAGGATTACAGTCTCTCAGAGTTGTTGTCCCAGTTGGATTCAGGGATTTCACAGACTATGGAAGGCCCTGAGGATCTCAGCCGCAGCTCTTCTGAGTCCAAACTTGCCTCCAGTGACAAGAGGCTTTCGGGAGTTTCATCTGTAGATTCAGCTTTTTCATCCAGAGGATCCCTTTCCCTTTCCTTTGAACGGGAGAGTTCAGGTAATGGTCAAGTTTTCCTTTGTAGTTGTTTGGACTGAGGCATGGGAGTCAATGGGTTGGAGAGTAGAATAACATTCTGGAAATTACTGTTAGCTTTGCTTTCTCTTGCTGTCAGCACTACAAATTTGTTTACTGGAGGTAGTTATTTAAAAGGAAAAAAATAAAAATAAAAAAAATTATGTGGTTCTCAAACATGATCTAATGAGGAATAATAAATCTCATTTACTTTTGTAAAGGAGTAAACTCCCATTAAAGCAATTACAGAATCAGTCATGTAGAGGTTGGTTGGAAGGAAGGTCCACTACTAGTCCATCGTCCTGCTTGACATGGGATTACAGCCACTGCCCAGTCAGGTCAGCTGAGTTTGTGGCTTTTTCAGTTATACCAAGCCTAAACCTGAGCACCTTAGTTTTTGAGAGGACTCAAGCCACCTTCTCAGCAGCCCCTAGGACCATTGTGATAAAGGCCCCCTCACTTTTCATTCCAGTGCTGCAAACCCCAGACATCTGTTTTCCAGTTAGGTAAACAATGGTTATTGCAGGGAGATCAACCACAACATCCTTTGGTCTTCATGCCACAACAAAGAGAGTTAGTGGGGGCCCAAATCTGACCTGAAAATGTTCTGGGACTCCTGTGAGGCAAGGTGGGTGGATTGCTCTGCAGGCAGCTCATTGCTGAATTCATGGGCAGGTAAGGTTCGATGGGTGTCAGAATTGTGATGCTGTCTTTTCCATAGAATCTTAAAACAGTTTGGGTTGGAATGGACCTTTAATGACCAGGGACATCTTCAACTAGATCAAGGTGAATGTTTTCAGGCACGGGGCCTCCACCACCTCTCTGGGCAACTTGTTCCAGTGTTTCCCCACCCTCATGGTAAAAATTTTCTTCCTTCTATCCATTTAGATATTGGTACTACAGACATACAGAAGAGGAAGCTAACGGAGGCAATTTTATCCGGAGATACCAGCAAGCTGATGAAGATCCTCCAGCCTCAAGATGTTGATATTGTTTTAGATGGGAACTCCAGTCTTCTGCACTTGGCTGTTGAAGCAGGTCAAGAAGAATGTGTCAAATGGCTCCTGCTGTACAATGCTAACCCTAACCTCACCAACAAGAAAGGGTCCACCCCTCTTCACATAGCCATCGAGAAGAAATTTAAAAGCATCGTGGAACTGATTATGGCCAGGAAAATCAACGTCAACGCCAAAGATGAGGACCAGTGGACTGCTCTTCACTTTGCTGCCCAAAACGGGGATGATTTCAGCACCAAGATGCTGCTTGACAAGAACGCATCCTTAAACGAGGTGGATTTTGAGGGCAGAGCCCCCATCCACATAGCCTGCCAGTACGGCCAGGAGAACATAGTGCGCATCCTGCTGAGAAGAGGCGTCAACGTCAACATCAAGGGCAAGGACGACTGGGTGCCCCTCCACTACGCTGCCTGGCAAGGCCACCTCCCCATCGTGAAGCTGCTGGCCAAGCAGCGCGGCGCCGACGTCAACGTGCAGACCGTGGACGGGAGGACCTCGCTCCACCTGGCCGCCCAGCGGGGTCACTACCGCGTCGCCCGCCTCCTCATCGACCTGGAGTCGGACGTCAACGTCCGCAACGGGCTCCTGCAGACTGCTCTCCACATCGCCGCCGAAACCGGCCACACCAGCACCTCCAGGCTGCTCCTCAAGCACGGCGCAGACATCAAGGCCGCCACGGCAGAAGGATACACGGCCCTGCACTTGGCATCCCGCAGCGGCCACTTGGCCACAACAAAGCTGCTGATGGATGAAAGGGCCAGCGTTCTAGCCAGAGGCCCTTTAAATAGGACAGCGTTGCACCTTGCTGCGGAAAACGGGCACTCTGAAGTAGTAGAAGAACTTGTCAGTGCAGAAAATATCGATATTTCTGACAGTGAGGGGTTCACGGCTCTTCACCTGGCTGCGCGAGGGGGGCACGCGAAAGCCGTGGAGGTTCTCCTGAAGCACGGGGCTCTCACTGACATGCCGAGACCCAAGTGTCAGACCCTGCTCCTGCCTGCTCAGCAGAGCAGGAGTAGCTCTCTTACGGTGTTAAGTGACACTTAAGCAAAAGGTGCCGAGTGGTGCTTTTTTACCTGGTGTGAGGAGGCTGCTGGAGCTCAGGGCCTCCTCCAGCTGCGCAGGGATGCGCTCACCAGCGGTGGCAGCTGATGGACTGAGGTGTTTGAGTGTGACTGAGGCCAGGTGCAAGGCCAAGAGCTGGAGACTGCCGTGGTCTGTGTCATTCATTCTGTGCCTGCCCACCCTGCCTGGATCCAGACATTCCCCTCCCAAGGATGTTTTGAGAGAAGGATGTGACTTGTGCGTTCCCCCTGCTTT
>VXAX01004212.1:132376-193364 GCA_013399835.1 Leptocoma aspasia | reverse complement strand
TTTTTTTTTTTTTTCCCTTATGTGCCAAACTAATTTAAGAACTAACATTATGCTTTTTTACTTTTGTCAAAAGAACAAAAAAAAAAAAAAAGATGGGATAGATTACTGGTTCATTGCAGCAATTGATATTTTGAGCTGAAAGCGTCCAGTGTAAAATAAGCACAACAGCAGCCTGCTTTGAAATTAATGCAGGAGTTGAGGAAAGGGCTGTTTAATGTACAGTTAATCAGGTTTCTGCTACATTTTTTAATGGAGACATTGATTACAGATTACCATGTACTCAAAGTTTATGAGGCAGACTTAATAACAAGGAAGGATTAAAAAACAAATAAGCAGAAGTAAAAGCTTAACACTGCTGTCTTCATGTACAGTACTACCTTGTATATATCCTGAGATCAGTAAACTGGGCTATGTGCTTAGTGGTTTGTCTTAAATGAGCAAGTCAAGAGCTGAAATTTGTACTGGACTGGAACTGGATGGTCTGTTCTAACACCATTGTACCAATTTGCAAAACACTGTTTGGAGGGGCTGATGACTAGAACTGATATACTGTGTATATAGGATTGCTACCTGTTGTATGCTTTTTTTCTACTGAAGAAAATAGATTGCTTAGAGTGGGTATGTTTTAATACACCTTTTAATTTCACTCTTTTCGAAGTACAAATGTGGCCTGTTATTAATAAAAAATTGTGTTCCACAACTTGTCTGTATTTTGGAGTTGATAAAGCAACTGAAAACCCATTGACCAACAACATAAGAGCACAGCTATCATGTGTTTAGTGATGATGGAATAGCCTGGGTTAGAAGGGACCTTAAAGAGCCCCTGATCTGAGCAGGGACACCTTCCACTAGATCAGGCTGCTCAGAGCTCCATCATCCTTGTCTTGAATGATGTTGAAGCCTAAACTGTTGACATGTAAGGCTGCCCTCAGTTTTCCATTCCCTACAGCTTTGCAGAAAGTCAGGAGCTTGAGGGAATGGGAGGTGTTCATTATTTACAGAACAAAATTGTAGAATAAAGCCTCACATAACTGAACTTTGATGTGTGTAACATATTGATGTACAGCTGGGATGGTTTCCTCTTATGCTGTAGCTGTTCGTGGAGAATTAAATGGTATTAAAAAGTAGATGGTGAAGCTATGTTTATGCCACTACATGGAGGTTACAAAGCAATGCCACTCTTACCATAGCATGGCAGTGCCAGCAAGCTCCTAAAGGTGCTGACAGAGACACTTCTCATTCAACAAACAAAACTGTCATTTTCTTACTTCCTTCCACTTTTCTGGAAACCAATAAGGTGGCCATGTTTCATTAAGCTGTGCTTAATCACTGTCTCAATATAGCAAATTCAACCACAGACCACTTGGTCTCTCAAGCTTAAATTCTTGGCTTAGCCTAGCACATAACATTCCCTTCTATTTCACAGTCTCCTGAACAGTAAGATTAAAGATACTTAAATTTCAGTACTTGCCCGAAGTGCAAAAGAGCTGTAAGACCAGGTAACAGCAGTCTTGCACCTCCTAATAAAGGTGGTTCACACCAGCATGGCAAGGGGAAAGTACACTTATAAAATGCTTTTAAAACAGCTCAAATACTGCTTTGCCAGTACATTCCTTCAGTGCCTAATAATAATAGTACATTAGCTTCTAATTAAAAATGAGGCCACACTCATGAGTCCCTACTTCCATGCTGTCTTTCACAATAACAGGCACCAGCTATGCATTACAGAGAAGGCAACACAGCTGGCACTAGACAAAAAAAACAACAAAGGATTGCAATGACATGCTGCCAGTATTGGAGTGGGTATTTTTCCCTGTGAACCAGCCTTCCTTGGGGGCAGGAGGGGTGAGTGGGGGTGCTAAATTGGCACTAATGCAGCAATTAGGAATTACTATTTTTTAAAGGTCTCCTACGGGTGACTTTTCTAGTCATATGTGCACTCCTCTGACTTAGCTGAAGTCTCTGGCTGTTGACCTAAAGCTTACAGGCATTTCTTTGTCTCTCTTCACTCTCAGGTGTGTTCTTTTAAAAAACCCTGTAGGCTTGGGAGGTGGGTTTGAGGTGGTGTGTGACACCAAGGGCTCCGTGGAGCTGAGCCTGCTCCAGGTCCCCAGCTGCTCCCTTGCAGGTGAGAGGGCTGAAGGATGAACATCAACTCTTCCTGCTCACCTCCAAGACCAGGTAGAGGTTGCTTGCAGGGTTCCTGCAGACACTGCTCATCTGCTTCCTTTGAGCTTCTGACCATGGCCCCAGGTGGTTATTTCAGCCCAGGGAGAAACAGAAGGAAAAAAAGATACAGTGAAATGATGTTCACGACCATAACCTTCACCTTTTCATCTCTAGATGTGGTTTTTCTGCCGGCACAGCTCCGGTGGCACAGTCTGGGTTCCTGCCAGCCCCCGCTGGTGCCGTCTCCCCGTGCAGGAGCCCCAGCAGCGGGGAAGGTGCCTCACACCATCCCCATCCCTGACTCCTCCATCCCAGCCTCCGCCCCCGGGGGAGACACAGACCCTGCTGCATTACCTGTCTTTGCAGAGCAAACTTTGCAGTTTGTTCCCAGCACCAGGCAGCTTTATTTACCTGCTGCTCAGCGCCGTGTTTGTACAGGCCTGGAGAGGACTCGACAAGCCTGAGGTTCAAACACGGCGGTGGCGGAGAGGGGAGAGAATTGCTGGGTGATTGCAAAGAGGCCCCGAGGCAAACCTCAGCCCTTTCATTCCTGCCTCCTCTCCTCTCTTGCACCACCTTGGCTCCGCTCAACATCAGGCTTGCGAGAAAAACAAGGCATGTGGGAGCTGCTCTGCAAGGCCTCCCTTAGCAGAGAGGTCTGGAGGAGGGGATACTCCTCTCCTCCACGCTCCTTTAACCCCAGCTGGGTGCCATGAGGTGCAGACCAGCTCACGGGTGTCTCCAAAAATCCCAGGCAAAGCCTTCAGGTGTTGAAGAGCTCATGGGGTAATTTGTTACCCCATGTTACCCTTTGTTACCTCCCCAGCTGTCTCCAGGCTCAGCTGATCAGATCCCACATTCCCTGTGCCTTGGGGAGGGAGCATCCAGCCTTTCCCCTTCCTTGACTTTTGATGTGTTTCTTTGGAGGAGACCCACACAAGCAAGGAAGACAGAGCAGTGGGTTCTTCAGACACCAGTCCTGGGGCCAGGGGGTTGAAGGAAGACGCCCAGCTGCACTTTGCCTGTCCTGTTCTTTGGCCAAAACCGCCTGAAAGTGTGCCCAGGTCTCTGCATGAAGCCTGTGACAGCTTTGGCCACACCAGTCTGGTATTGGAGAGGGATGGATCATTGACAGCGCTGCTCCACTGCCTCCCCTCTTCGTTCTTCTGGGATGCTCCTTCATCCAGGGCTGTGGTAAAATGCCAAACCCAGGCACTCCTGTGGAATCACAGAATCATTCAGGCTGGAAAAGACCTCCAAGATCATCGAGTCCAACCATTCACCCAGCACTGCCATGTCCACTACTGTTGCCAAGCCAAGCTGGGGAAGAGACTCACTCCCCAAAGCGAGTGCTGATTAAGCAGGGCAGGGTGAGAGCACAGGAAGCCCTTTCCAGGGGAGGTGGCACAGGCAGATCCCAACACGTCGGGCTGAGCGTCAGGGGCTGTCGGCAGTGAGACGCGGGGCCGGGAGGGCAGTGATGGAGAGCAGGGTGGGGAGGCTGTGCCCCAGGGGCACTGTCACCCTGGAGAGGCTGGCATGACACCTGTCTGGGCTGGAAAACCCTCACTGCTGAACCAGAGAAGTTCTGAGCTTATAGAGAAACACTCAGCAGGCACTTGAGGAAGAATGGGATTTAAAATCAATGTGGTCACTACTTTATTTACCTGGTGTTTTTGAAATACTGTGAGAGAGGCTTTCAGGGTTTGCTCTGCAGTGATGTAGAGCTAAGACCATTTAAAAGCTAAATAAAGAGCAACTTGTGATCTACACAGAAACACCTTGTCTAAGAGACTCGAGTAGAAACATGCAGAAGTGTAAGACAAACACTACAGCTGTGGCAATGAGAAGGGGAAAGATGTTCTGCACTCTGCCCTGGAACAGCAGGCAGGAGCCCATTTGCTCTGCCCCAGAGGCACAGAGTAACCCTTGACCGTGACAGGAATAAGGGCCATGGGCCAACTCAGAACATGCACAAGGAGAGAAATTTGCCTGACGAGTCTCTCCCACCCCAGTCTCCATTGCCTGATCGGATCAGAGGAAATAAATCCTGGCAGAGCCAGTTTTCACAGGAGTTCATGCCCTGACCCTGCCTCAACAGGGACCGGGTCCAATACGTTTCCCTTTTATCTATTTAAATAGGATTGCTTTGCTTAGTCCACTAACAGGCAAAACATGCCAAGTCCTGTGCTGAATTACTGATGTCTGCCGTGTTTTAAAACCCCCAGTGAGGCTGGCTTTGCCCCAGCATTGCCTTGCTTTTGCAAAGATGCTTAGCTAGGGGCATTGTAGGAGGTTTAGCAGGGTACAATTATAACTGACATTGGAAACTTCTATCACAGTAACTACATCCAAAAGCACACGTGCAGTGGGGTTTAGGCATTTGCAAAATCAAAGTCTAGACATCTGTGGTGAAAATAACGGCTGACTTCAGCCTAACCTCTGCCAGTCTCCGCAGCTCACAAAAGACTACATCTTCCTTTAAAAAAAGGTAAGATTTAAAATCTATTCAGCAGACCAGGCCATCCCAGCTTGAAGAAGATGCTGGATGCCCTGAGATTAACTTAGCTTGACCACTGACTTCCCAAAGCAGAAAAGCCTTTATTCCCCAGGTCTCGACATAAATCCAGAGTCTGATGGTGATTTATTAAAGAAAGGTGGTATTGCTCCATTGCTCACCAAGCCAAACTGCTCTCAGGATCATCTCTGTTCTCCCCTTATCTTCTGGGCTCCTGACACCTGACACTTCTGGGCTCACTGCACCAATTCCCAGGGAAGAAGTTTGCTTTAGTGCAGTAAACCAGGGCTGCCAGTGCAGATGCAGACAAGTTCTCTGGTCACAGGTACAACCCAGAGTCTGCACCTCCCTCCCTTTCACCAGGACAGTGTTTTCTCTGCCAGAAAGGTCCCAGCTGTAGGTCATTTCCAAAGCAAAAAGCTTTGCAGAGTTGGAAACTGAGGGGCTCACTTCCCATCCTTGTCTCTGCCAGCTTTGGAGAAAGAGAGAGCCGCAGAACTGCTCCTGGCATCCCCATGGCCGTGCCAAGGACAGAGCCCCAGACACCCTTTCAGCACTGCACCCCGTGTTTCCTTCCCAAAGGCCTGCCAGGATGAGGCATCCCTGCAGCAGCCCTTTGCCCCAGGTGGCAGCCAGCTCGGCATGTGCCAGCAAGCACCACGCTATAGCTGGCTCCAGCTCACGGGGCAGGCTGGGCTTTGCCAGCCAGTTTTTGGCAGGGAGGCGGCGTTGCAGATGCCACTGGACTTATCCATTCATTTCTCCTCATTAGTAACTAAAACAGCCACTCGAGCCAGGGTGAAGCCCGATGGTGAAGGCTGTTGTTAATGAGCTGTGCTGGCAAGCACAACCCAGCAAAGAGAAAAGCTGGGGAGTCATCGTGGCTCAGAACCAGCCTGTGCCACTGGGGAAGCTGAAGCATACTTGATCCTCCCCCCTCCTCCCTCTGAGCTTCCCTTACCTCTCAATTAGCTGAGAGGTAACTCAACTCCTCCTTTCTGGAGGAGTTAAAAGAAAAAATAAACTAAAAGGCCAACGAATGTGGAGGAATACACCAGCCTCGCCCTGCTGGCAGAGGCTTGTGCCTATAGGGGGTTCCCTTTTTCCCCCCGCTGGGGTGGGTGCTGGCAGCTGAAGGGCAGGGGGGAAGCAGGGCTGGCTTGGGGTCAGGCAGAGGGTGCAGTCCCCAGTGGCACAGCTAGCCAAGCTCACCCTTGGAAAGGGACTGCTCTGTTCCACGGTGTTTTCAGGACTGTGCTGACAGACTCTCTAGCCTGAAGCAAGCCAAGAAAAGGTGCTCCAGGGGAGATTGTCATTCCTTTAACAACAGCAGCATGTTTCCAAGGGATTTTATGCATCTGACTCCCATTAAAACCAGAGGGACCAACCTATGGGACTTGGCTAGCGTTGTGCTTGATGCCTGCAGCCATCTGGAACTGCTCCTTCAAATGCCACCTCCTCTGCTCTCTCCTGGCCCACACTGCAGCACCCTGCTCCAGCCAATGCTCTACAGCATCCAGAAAAACATTTAAAGTCAGGTTGTTTCCATGTAAAATTCCCAGAACTGCTCTGAAGTGTGCCACAATAGCCCCCAGTGCGTGCCACTACTTTTTCCCTCTGTGAGCTTGCAGGCAGGGCTCTCCCAGTGTCACAAGTTGGCACAAGGCTCACAACAAGGCAGTGGGACTTCCCAGGGAAGGACCCAACCCACTGATCAACCCCACCCGAGCTCTTTGCGAGGAATCAACAGGGACACGGGACAGGGTGAGGCTGGGTGAGGTAGGAAGCAATAGGGATGGGATCTGGAGCCATTGAAGCTTTTTAGCGTGGCTCTTTCCTCACTGCCCTCACAGGGACAGCCGGGTGCCCGTGCCCCTCCCTGCCCAGGCACACGTGTGCCCGCGCTCCTCCCGCGCACCTGCGCTCACTCCCGCCACGCTCACTTCTTGTTTTTACACTGAAAATTAGCCACTTGCCAAGGCAGGGAGCTCTCAGATCACTACATCCACCAAAATCCCCCCAGCACAAGCTGCTCACAGACAGGGCCACCACTCCTTGCTTTCAGGGGCACACTAAAACACGAGAATGGAGACGGCAGTAACTCATCTCTGCTCGTGCAATGCTTTGCTGACCTGATCCCACCGACTGCTTGGTCCCACTGCAGTTTGCAGCTCTCCCCTTTGGCTGCTCCAACCCAGCTCCCTGAGGTCTATCAGAGCATCCACGTGGCTAAAGGGTGCCTCTGGGTGTGTCCTTCGAGGCTGACAGGGGTTCGAGTTAGACACGCCACAGCTCTGCCACAACCCCGTAATCCACTCCTGTGGGACACTGCTGCTGTCAGAGAGGAATCAAATTCGTCTGCAAAGAAAGAGGAAAAAAACATCCATCTGCTCAGCCATGAACACTGGTATGGCTGTTCCCAACTCAGAAAGCACAATCTGGATGAGACCAGCATTCCTCAAATTCAGTTTTGCCTCAAGAGTTTCCCGTGTTAAAAGCCCACGGAAAAATCAAATCATTATTCCTCTCTAAGAAGTTAGGAATCACCTAAAGAATTACCCTTAGAGTCATTAGACCCCTAGAGTGCTCATAGGGAAAATCCCCTCTGCATCCCAGTCACTTACCAGAGTGTCCTCTTTATCTATAGTAAATATTTAAATATTTCCAGAATTCTATGCTGTTCTTCAGCTACCATTTTAAAAAATATTAATAGATACATATTGTTATATATAATACTGTTATATATATTCACATACATAAATATATATGTGTGTGCATACATATATTCACACACATTAAAAAAAACATTGAAAGCATTTATTTGATCAGTCTAAAGGCATCCTGCCTTTGGATTCTGCTTCTTCCTCCTCTTGTGGCAGAATAAGTCATATTTACCTTCTTTTTAGCAGTCACACAAGACAGGATACAAACTCCTACTGATTGCCCTACAACACTACTTGCTGACAACAGCTCCAACCTTATCCCATCCCAACAACCCAAGTCCAAACCCAGGTGCAAAGACTTGGGTCCAAAATGGTACATGAGGCTGCTGCTCCTGCATCATCAAAAACTAAAGGAGCTGCAAGTAACTTCGTTGCTTTCGGCCTCATCTCTTTGCAGTGCTGTATTGTGGTTTATTTGTGCCAAGCTGGATGGGGCTCTGAGCAACCTGGTCCAGTGGAAGGTGGCCCTGCCCATGGCAGTGGGGTTGGAACTGGATGATCTTTAAGGTTCCTTCCAACACAAACCATTGTATGACTCCTCCCCTTGTCCCCCAGCTGCCTTCTTCACCATATTTTAATAACTGTTGCTCCTCTAAGGGTCATTCTTTGGCCCATAAAGAAGAGATTTACCAAGTATTTCTTACACCCATTGGAGACGTACATATGCACACACAGAGTGGGCAGTTGCAGAGCTACATTGCTTTTTATCAAGCCTCTTCCTGCCCTTCTGCTGTTTTCCCAAGCTCTGTTTGTTTGTCCAGGTTTACTCTAAGGCCCTGAATGTATCCCAGATTAACAAAATTCACCAGAGACCAAGAAGCAAAAACTTCCAGCCAAGTGGATGAAGGCTCACAGCAAAGCTAGGTTTATATATCTCAGCTAAAAATGTCCCCTTGCCCCTGCTGAGTGCCAGGGGCTCTGTGCCAAGCCCTGGCCACTCCTCACCAGCCACCTTGTCGTGCCAGAGGATTATGGCTTCCTCGAAGGCCTCCTGAGAGGCTTCAATTATCTTCCTTGATCAGATATCAAAGCTCCTGTGCAGCAGCGAGCCAGGGAGCAGACCCAGTGCAGGGAAGATTTGCTCCTGAGCAAGGCACTGGGTGTCCTGCAGGGACAGCCAGCCCCAGCTCCTAAGCTCCACAGAAAGTTTCATTTCTTGAGAGGTCTGTTTTGGGAGAGGCACAGCCCAGCTCTTGAGAGATGCTGGGGCTTTAGGGGCAGCTCTGCTGCTCTGCAAAAGACCATGAGAGTTGAGGGAAATGGAAGAGGGAAGTCATTGGTGCTGCTGGAGAAACCTGCCAGAAGGCCAGAGCCAGCCTCAGTTTTTGGGTTTGACTGCCTTTCCAGTGCTTTTAACTCCTTAAAGCTCTTCCTGAACAACCAATCCAATTCTCCAGTTTTGCCCAAAAGGCATTTGGCCGACAGCAGGGAAGTTAGGATGTCAATACAAACACATCTGATGCCATCAGAGTTTGCCTGCAGATCCGAGTTGTGACATGATTAATACCTAATGAGGATAAAAATATTATATTCTGACACACATAAGATCACCAGGTTTCCACAGAATATGTTGTTGTTGTTGAGGAGCCAAGAAATAATCCTTTAACCATGGATTAAATTTAGTGCTGTTTGACATCCCATCTTTCAATAAAGCCATTAAGAGAACCTGGGAGAGGAAGAGTTCCTCGCCAGAAATACTCACATCTGGGTGAGATGTTTTCTAGCATACATGCAAATAAGAAGTTATGAGGCTCTCCGAGGAATGGTTGCTCCAATCTAGTGCCTGCTTGGTGCCTAGGTTACATTAAATGCTAATCTCCTGTCTGAAAAAAGTCATTAAACTGCAGATGTATCTGCCCTGTCTTTCTTTAAGCTCAGTCTTAGCTGCAAACTTCACCCACCAGACTTTAAGCCAGCTCCTAGATGCCCACATTTGGTGTCCTTTGAAGCAGTACTTGCAGGGGTGTTGTCACTGCAGGGTGACCCAGCTGTACCTCCCAGGCACGTAGCTGTGCCTGCAGTCACCACACATGCCAAGGGTCCAGCCTGCCCTTCCTTTCCTCAGGTGTGCCAGCTGCCACTGGAAGGGTGCTTAAACCTCTCTTCATCCCCTGCTCTTCTTCTGGGCCCTGCCCTTTGAGTCGTGGTGAATTCATGCATCCAGAGCTGAAAGGTGAATCCTCAGTGACTCACAGGGCAGAGGGGAGGGAAGGAAATGAACACAAAGGACAGCCCACGTATTTCAGCCCTCTCCAGTGGAGATTTTCTCTCCCCTCTGTATCCTGCAGGGCTGCACTTTGATCTCCAGGGGCTGGAGGTGTCTGCTTCCCTGGAGAAGCTGTTTCAGTGATTTGTGGGAATACAGATGCCAACATCCTCTGTAAGTCAGCCTGTTACCCTGCACAGTCACTACAGGTTTTTTCTCTCTCTCCCTGACACCTACAATGGAGGTCCTCAAGGATCTACCTTTCACTTCCTCCTATCTTAGCTGAGCTGAGTTATTAAGGATCTCTCTCTCTAGTAGCAGCAAAATGGGGACAGATGTGGCAAACTTTTTAATTCAGTGAAAAGAAAGCCAACTCCTGTAACTCCTGTAACAGAAATGTGGAGGAAGAACATCAAGGAGAGAGCTGGAAATGAAAAGCACATTGTGGAATTATGCAGCATCCCTGTAACAAAATCAGTTATACAACTACTTGTGAGGGCACCTCTTTGCATTATTCATGGGGTATTAATTACACAACTCTTAATTTTTCCTTTTGAGACTTTGCCATTACAGCTCAACACCTGCAGGAGGTAACCCAGCAGCGCTTTTCTGCCTCCAACACAGCTTATTCAATTTTCTCCTCCTGCCTAATTATGACAATTACTTTCTTATCATTCTCTTTTATTTCCCTTGACTCCCATTGTTTGAACCAGCCATTACATCTTTAATGTTCCTGTCCCAAAGTTGTTCTCTGCAGACCCCACCCAAGACAGCACCATGATATCACCTGGTGTCAGGTAACAGCTGAAATCAGCTCTCCACCAGGTGTTTTTCTGACAGCTCTTAACAAAAAGGAGGCTGTGGGTTTGTTTTGTTTTCCTCTGACTGCTGCATCATTCCCTGGCCTCCTCTCACCATCCATTCCTGCTCAGCACATGCTGGATGAACATGGGTGTGTGGTCTCAGAGGCTGTTCCAAAAGTGGCAGGGATCCCAAGGAAGGGCTCAGCCCACTGCCTCAGCACAGCACGCCAGCTTCTCAGAGCTGAAATCCATGGCACTGAGGGTCTAAGCATCACCAAGGACTCAGAGCCCTCCCACATCAGCACCAGGCAGCAGTGCAGGGTCTCCTCCCACACATCCCAGGTCAGGGGCTGCACTCAGACCACAGCAGATAACATTCTTACTAATTACTTATTGAGAGCACCAACAGAGGACCAAAAGAACACATTTGCAAGGGCTAGAAATACCTAACCAAGTCAGAGACTATTAAAACGAGGCAAATAGGGCTACTCAGCAACACTCAATCCCAGTTTAGGTTGTTCATTAAATATAAATTTTCATAGCCAGACGGAATGTAGCACACCCAGCTTCTGGTGTCCCTGCAAGTGTGCCAAAGCTCCCCCAGCAACCAGTGGAGAGAAAATGAGGAAAACTCAGTGTATTTGTTCATCCCACCTTTCTTGGTCATGGGGCTGTACCTCTGGGTGAACAGAGTGTCCTGTGCTGACCAGAGAGAGAGCAGGCAGCCCAGGTGAGCCCAGGAGAACTGAGCTGGCTGAAGGAGGGAAGGAAAGCCAAATCCCAGCCAGGCTGCCTCCACTTTGCTGTTAGACACCCACAGGAAAGCCCAGCAGTGAGAAGCTGCTGGGACACACCTCAGGGATATACAAGAGGAGATACACACTGGGGATACAAGAGGGTTTTGGTGTAGGAGATGGAGCACTGGGCTCATGCCTGCGTTTATAGGGAGGCAGAGGAGTGCAGGAGTAGCAGAGCCAGGTATTTCCTCTGATGGGCCCTCCTGGGGCCAGTGCTGCTTGTGAGAGATTGCTGGCAAAGCTGATTGTCCAACAGTTTGGGTTGGGCTCACACTGGGGTTGGGTTATGCCTATGGACATAAGTCCAGAAGGAACCAAAGAGCTGAGTGTAACATTCTGCTTTCAGCAGGGACTCCAGTAAGTGCTGCTGTCTCTGGGGGTAATCATGTAATCCACCCTGAGCTAACAGTGCTTCTTTGGTCTCCTGTATTAGGGTTCTGCCTTGACTGAAACTGAGGCATGGAGGAAGTTTCTGAAAGGTTGGAGATATTGGCTGAAGATTCCTGGGTGTTGGGAAGGCTCAGCACTGGAGGCCTATGTCAGGTGGTCTTTTGGGTATACTGGGTTTGCATGGCAACATTTTGGGTGTTGGGGGTGGGCTATAGGGGTAGCTTCTATGAGAAGCTGCTAGAAGCTTCCTTTGTGATCAAAAGCAATAACATGAGCAATGTTACCTAGAAGATGAATGCAAGCCAGTGGTCATCATAGGAACAAGTAACTTATTCCAGTAACACTTAACATCCATTTGTCCTAAACAAGGCTACCTGATTCAGCATTCCTGGCACCAGTGATCAGCCAAATTTGCCACTCACTTCTCTTCACAATGAGGAAAACTGCTTTTCCAAGATCTAACACCCATCTTGCCCCTTGTCTTAAGCCTAGACCACAATCCTGTCTGGTTTTACTCTGTAGTTTTCTGTTCACAGGTGCAAACCAAAATACCTGTTCAGTATATAGACCATATACATATATATATATATATACACACAATGAGTTGAATCTGGCCCAGAATAATCAATGCTGGATTACACCAGGAGGCAATGGCTCATTATAGCCTTACTGTAAAATCTCATCTGCCTTCTGAGCCAATCAAGACTATTTGCCTCCACATAAATCAGCCCTTATCTTAGCCAGACAGGCCCTGCAGATGCTCATGTTATATCAAACTCTTCAGCTGCTGCTCTCAACACTCTCATCCAGTGATGCTGAGCTGAACCTAAGTGAATTATGACCCTTTTGCCCCAGGTGATGCTGACTCTTCAGTTTTACGGGACTACAAGAACTGAACAGAAATTACAGCTTTGTAAGCAGCCTGAGCCCTAATGATGGGGTGATATACTTGCTTACAGGCCCTGAGCTGGCACAAAATGAATGAGGATTCTTCACCCACAGGGTAGTCATCCTATTTTTAAATGTCCATCAGGACACAGCAGAACAGGACATAAAGCCCGAGAATCTTCAGCCCTTGTTAAACCAACCCCTGACCATCTTGCTTTCTGCCATGTTTTGTTGTTTTTTTTTTTTCAAAACACACCTGAACAAATCACAGATCACTGTTTTCTCTCAGGATAACACCCTCACTTTGGCTTGTTTGGCCTTACAGGCACACAGACATATTGATCCATGCAACCCCTTAGTTTTCCACAGGGTCCCTCAGACACAGGAGCCTCTACCCCCCCACCCACATGGCACCAGTGCTAATCTAAGCCCAAAGGTAGTGGAAACGCCCCAGAAAGCTCAGGGCAGGGCCAGGGATTCATTCAGCAGGAGCTGAGGAGTTTCCTGTTTTACCATGAGGTAAACCCAGGAGCCTGGGATGGGAGCCTGCGCAGCGTCCTGGAGGGATTAGTGTCTCTCATAAGGATGAGCTCCCAGAGGTCCTGGGCTAAAATGAGGGCCAAGATTAGGAACAGCAGGCTTGGTGGAGCCCAAGTGATCCACAGAGCTCCCAAGCAGGAGCAGGTCTGGCATTAAAACAAGCCAAAGACTTTTGGGCTATTCTGGGATGAGGCAGGGACTCCCACATTTGTGTCTATGGGCACACACTCAGTGCTTGGGTTGGCAGAGCCTGTTTTCCTGCTGTGATAGGCCCAGTGGGAAGGCAGGGTGGGAGCTGGTGTCAGGGTTATTTAGCCCTCCTCACCATCACTGTCTAGCCAAACTCACCATCAGCTCCACCCATGGGGCCTTCCCAGCTCCTTTTTCAGGCCACACTGATTCCACTTTGCCCAGTGCTACCAAACCTCCAGCATCTGGTGTCTCCTAATCACCCCTTGGCAAACAGCAGCCCTCTGTTGCATATCAAAGCAGGAGGATGGGGCAGGATTAGGGATCAAAACAATGCCTGGGACATCTCAGCCTGCTTCTGAATCATTCAGGGCTGGGAGGCTGGGATTAGAGATGGTGCCACTGTGAAGCCAATAGCTCCTGCTTTTTTTTTTTTTTTTTTTTTTTTTTTTTGGGGGGGGGTGTTTTCTTCAGTGGTGNTTTTTTTCTGGGGCTGGGATGCTACTCCATGGCATGGTAGTTTTTAAATATAGGGTTGGCACTTTATCCCAAAAGTCTACGCCAAACGATAAATCCTGGAGATTTGCATAAACACTGGTGTCAGTCTGGATGGCTTCTATGTAACTGTGGGGCATGTGTGGATCTCCTGGATATACAATAGCAGGAGCAAATAACTTAATAGGTCTGTTGTGAGTAAAGCCTGCATCAAAGGCTGGAGTTGAAGTCCTGATTAAGAGCACCGAGGGATGAAAAGCTAAGGTGATTTACACATTTTGCAACACCTCCCAAGGTAGAATGAGGGCTGCTGGTAATAGCAGCAAGCGTCTCCTGGTTTGTCTTGGGGCAGAAATTGTTCTCCAGACAAACACAGGCAAGCCTAGAACCGGGCTTAATATTAGGGAAGGAGACAACTGAAGACCTCTTTATTGTTGTTTTCACTGTAGCTTAGAGCATTACAGCGGCTGCTGTCCTGGCAAGAGTTTATCACCATGCTCAGCACTCACTGCCCCTGGCTGGTGCCCTGGGTTGGTCAGGGTGCTGCAGTCAGTGCTCAGACAGTGGCACCTTTTTGCTCAGGCCCAGGAGGTCCACAAGGATCAGTTCAGGTTAACACCAGAGCCACCTGCCCTCACCAGCACCGCCTTTGCTCCTCAGTCCTGGCAGGAGAAACCATCTCAGAACCAGCCCCGCTGCTCTCATGGCACCACCCAGCCAGGCTTTGTGTCCCTTGCTCCTGCTCCCTTGTATCCTGTGCTATTCTGCAGCACAGATGTGTCCTGACACCCACTAGACAAGATATATCCAGGGAATTTATCCAAATCATCAGGGGAATTGCTTGGGAGCTACAAATTCCAGAGAACACATCCTGCTATCCCCCCCATGCCCCACTCCCCCAATAGCAGATGTTGGCTTAGACAATGTATCTGAATTTTTCCATTCCAAATTAATTCACTTTAAAAATGTACAACTTTTTTTTAAGTTTATAATTGAAGTTTTGTCTTCTTTTTAAGGTCATTGTTATCTATTAGAGTTGGAGAACCTCTGTTGACTCTGAATAATTGCCTTCCTACTTCTAGCTGGCATTACTGAAAGGGCTATTGAACATGAAGCAATATGAACTTTGGGTTATAAAATTTACATTTTATTACAATAATCTTTCACGAGAGGTACTTCTTCCTCTTTTATGTACCCCTGTCCACCTTCATGTGCAAATGTATTGCTCGTGAATTTTAACAGATATTGGAAATGCTCACTGGAGTGAGAGCAGTCTTTTTTCACTGGCCACAAACACAATATGACAGCACTAACATTTTTTTCCACCCTGCTCTTTTTTTTTTTTTTTTTTTGATCCTGGCTTCTTATTTAATAATAAACCAGGCTATGAACACACTGACTCATCTCTTGTTTTCTCAAAATAGTGAGAAGTTTTATTTATTTATTTTAATCAGTAACTACCTGAGAGAAAGGAATGCCTCATAAGATAAAGGCATTTAATTAGTTTGTTTGCTGTTAAGAAAAATATGTAGGTGGATGTGGGCGAAATGCCAAGCCAAAGTGGTCTGGCTTTGCTGACAGTTCAGCAAAAGAAAAAGATTAGACGTCATGGAAAAAATTACTCCCTGAACAGGAAAAGCTGGACATGGCACATATTTCTCTTCTTGCTCCAGCTTTGTAACAGTAAAAGGAACCTCTAGCAGCAGCTAACAGAACATATTTAGTGTGCAAGAGGCCTGCAAGACAACAAAGCTGGCTGATTCACAGGGCTTTGGTAATTACATGAGATTTCTTTCAAATCTCTTGTTCTTCATCAGTATTATTATTAATATTATTACAGCAAGAGCTGTATCCCTTGTCTCCCCAGACTGCACGAAGGCCAACACATCAGCACTGCTCAGGGCACTGTGAACCTTTGGCTTCACTGTGCACATTTCAGAGCAGACCCAGACATCAGGATACTTTCATTTATAACTCAGAGCACACTACAAAGCGGAATAACCTTTTGGAACCAGGTTAGCAAACAAACAGCACTGTATCAATCACCCTAATCTTGATTTTAATGCTGTTCACATTCCTGCGGACACGAAACCCTTGAGGTACAACGTGCTGGAATCCCAAAACACAAACAAATCCAGAGAGCCCATAATGTAGCACAAGCCTGTTTAGAGTTTGGCCAGTCTTGCTGAAGGCCAAATTTGCCACTGGACATCCTCTGTACCCTGTTCACAGCTGGGTCCTTCTGGTCTGCTGCTGCCAAGGAACTGTTCCCCACACTGGAGTTTGTGCCACATCTGAAGTGGGGTTGCACCTGTCTGCACCAAACTCGTCTCCAGGGACTGCAGGGCATTTCAGACAAAGCTTTCCAGCTGGCTGCTGCATCAGGGAAGTCTACCAGCATGTTTTGTATACAGTCTCTTCATGCCAGTCATCCTTTACCCTTTAGACTTTTGTCCCAGATAACAGCCAAACAGCTCCTTACCTTTCCTGAAATCCACGATTCTTATCGTGGTGACCCATCTTTTTTTATGATCACTTAGTTCACTCCCACCTTTGGATTGTTCAATCCATTTCTATTAACCAGGAAGGATACTGAAATAGCCAGTCCATTATTAGCTGCCTCCCATTTCTGAGATGAGCTGTCTCTCCCATGTTGGAGGAACCTGGCCACACAACTCCTTCTCCTGTTGACCTTGTTCTCTTGACCTTTGGGAGAGTGAGATGTCTGTTTATCACATGGTCCCACCCTCAGACAGTCATGACAGGGATTTTTATTTTTTTTTTAAATCACCATGCATCCCTTTCCATACTGTAGGGATCTGTTACAGACCCTCACATCACGTTACCTTTTATAAATGAAGGGTTTGTGTGCCTGACATGTAAGGAACTTTGTGAGAGTTTCTTCACAGCCTCCCCAGTTCAGGTGTGTGTAAAGGGCACATTTGTACACATCTCCAGGAGAAATTGAACCTACTGGGAGGAATCTAGTTTTGAAGAGCAAGTCTGACACTTCCAGCAGCAGTTAGTGATGGCACAGGGACCTCTGGACACAAGAGCATGGATATATGAACAGATAACAGGAATTTACATCAGGTCAAACACCATGAACGACGAGCAGATTGAGCATGAAAAACAACCAGCAGGTGAATGATCTGCTCCCCAACCAGCAGAGAGAAACCTGGCTGTCACCCTCTCTTCTCCCACAGGATCTTGCCTTGCACACATTTATCCCATTACAACTTCCCCTTCCCCCATACCTCAGCAAGACTTCCAATCTGTGCCCTTATGCAACTCTGATTTCTCTGGGAGACAGGATGGGAACTCTACCTCAACAGCATCTGGCTCAGCACTTCTGGCTGCTGAGGCAGTAACACCGAGGGCAGTGCCCACACCAGAGGCTAAAAGGGTGGGACTGTCCCTGGGAAGCCACAGCTGGGACACCAGGGGCAGCTTGGTCCCTCAGCACGCCACCAGCAAATCTTCCACACTCCCAGGCAGGGTTTGCAAGTGGTTATTTCACCCTGCACTGCCATTGCATCAGGACAGGTGTCAGACACCTTAAACCTCAGCTGGTTACTTTTCCTTTCAGGCACGGCAAGAGTAGAGAGGGGAGAAAAGAACAAGGTGAGTTCTGAATTTTCTCCTCCAGGAGAAATTGTAAATTAAATCCTGTGTTAATAAATTCGCTTTACCCAATCTGGCTCCCTAGATTGAGGCTAAAGGCAACAAGTTCTGCCTCACTACATCCACATGGCTTGGCCAGCTGCTGACACAACTATTATTTTGCAATACCTTGCCTGTACACACAGTGTGGGCCTCCCTCCTCTCCTGCCACTACCCTCCCCAAAATCACGATCTTCTCCCTCTACTGCAACCACAAGTGTTGCTTTCCACCAGGGAATATCCCTGTGCACACACAGCTCTCATTGCACGGGGCTAGGGCTGAGCTGTTTCCTTGCTTGGTTGAACTTGAAAGCTGACTCTTGAGCACAGAGGTGTGAAACCTGCACCCTGATGGCAAATTCCCCTGCCAAGTCCCACCCCTGTTCCTCATCCTCTCTACTGATCTTTATCCAGTCTCTATTTCCACTCTTTTGTCCCTAAGGATGCTCCTGGACTCCCATTTCCCCACTCATAGAATCATAGAATGACTTGGGTTTGAAGGGACCTAAAAGATGATCTTGTTCCAGCCCCCTGCCATGGGCAAGGACACCTCCACTATCCCAGGTTTCTCAGAGCCCCATCCAACCTGGCCTTGGACACTTCCAGGGATGGGGAGTCCACACCCTCTATGGGTAGCCTATTCCAGTGTCTAACCATCCTCACAGGGAAGAATTTCTGCCTAATATCTAACCTAAATCTGCCCTCCTTCAGCTTAAGGCCAGTCCCCTTTGTCCTATCACTACATGCCCTTGTGAAAAGTCCTCCTCCAGCTCTCTTATAACCCTTTTAGGTACTGGAAGGTGCTCTAAGGTCTCCCTGGAGCCTTCTCTTCCCCAACTCTCTCAGTCTGGCTTCATAGGAAAGGTGCTCCAGCCCTGTGATCACCTTCATGGCCTCCTCTGGGCTCGTTCCCACAGTTCAGTGTCTTGTTCTGGGGCCCCAGAGCTGGGTGCAGAACTCCACACAGGTGCCATGTGGGGGCTGTGCCATCCCTGGGGGCTTCAGGCTCAGCAGGCTGAAGGATCCTGGTGCCATGGGGCAGGAAGGAACACAGATCCCACTGGCTGCATCCATGCTCCCATCCCAGGTCTGGGGGTGTTGTCCAAGGTCTGGGTGATAAGGAAATGCAGACTGGTGTGTGCCACAGCCAGAGACACTGGTGCCTGGGAACCTTGTGTGGCCCCAGGTGAGGAAAAGGCTTCTCACCCCACTTCAGTTGAACAAAAGCCTTTCCCCTCCACTTTACTTTCTGCACTTTCCATACTCAGACCAGCTTAATCTTCACTGCACCCACAGAGAGCATTTAGCCTCGTTATTAAGCCTTTGTAGGCTGCAGCAGACATACACCACATTATGTGAAAAATACAGGAATTAATGTAATTGTTTTTGAACAGGGCACAGTCTCCAGCATCAATTAAATGCTTAAAGGAGAAGGTATGCATGGGAGATAGTGGTAGGAGTAGAAGAATGGCATCAGGCAAAAGAACATGTATTTCTGGTTAAGGGAAAAAAAGGCATCAAGAGAAGAAGCCTGAAAGAGTCCTCACCATATGAAACATCCCCAAAATAATTTATGATACTTTTCTTGTGGAAATTAATATAATACATAGAGATTTGAGGACTTAAAAACCCTTAACATTCCTTATTTTTATCCATTTAGAACGTTTGGGTGCACATGGCAAATTGTGTATTTATCTTGAGATTCTTATTGTGGTGACCCATCTTTTTTTATGATCACTTAGTTCGCTCCCACCTTTGGATTGTTCAATCCATTTCTATTAACCAGGAAGGATACTGAAATAGCCAGTCCATTATTAGCTGCCTCCCATTTCTGAGATGAGCTGTCTCTCCCATGTTGGAGGAACCTGGCCACACAACTCCTTCTCCTTTTGACTTATCTTAGGTTCTTATCTTAGGTTGACCTTGTTCTCTTGACCTTTGGGAGAGTGAGATGTCTGTTTACCACATGGTCCCACCCTCAGACAGTCATGACAGGGATTTTTATTTTTTTTTTAAATCACCATGCATCCCTTTCCATACTGTAGGGATCTGTTACAGACCCTCACATCATGTTACCTTGGTTTTCCCTTAGGTATCATCACAGAGTGAATGGAAAAGAATCAAAAAGTGGGAGGACGCATAAAGAGAACAGGTTTCTTTTTGCTAGCACACAGTAGGATATATTAAAAATGCCAATTAAAAATGGAACAGGAAGAAGAACTTTGTTTTCATGAAATGAATATAAATTCTGAACAAATTACAGGTTTTGTCCTTAAAATAACCATCCCAAACCCACCGTAGAAATGTAACCCCATCTCCTCACATCATCCTCTGCTCTTTCTCCCCAGAGATGATTTGGACGTGAATGAGGAATTTTCTGGCCACAACAGGTGTGGGAAGTGTTTTAAAGGTATGAGGAAGCTCCAAAGAACTGCAATACTGAGAGAAAGAGAAATGAGAGAGGTGAGAAGACTGGAAAATACATCCCTCAAGAGAGAAACCTGACCAAGTAACAACAAAAATGTGCTGGGGAATGGGAAGCTGACTTAAGCTGTGAGCAATGATGACCATTTCCAATGCCTGACATTTACAGTCACAAGTTCAGCTCAGCTTTCACTCCAGTGTCTGTCTCCCCAGCTGGAAACTGAGTAAAAAACCAGCACATTTCCTGCACAGTTCACTCGGGAGCAGCATTGGTTATTTATCACCAGAGCTTTTATTTAGACACAGAGTAACAAGCTTGTCACGTGAGTGGGTCAAAGGCACTACTTGAAACACAAGTATTGATCCCCAAATATCCCCTCCCTAAAATGGTACAGCTAAATATTGACATATAGAAAAAGAAACTGAAAAAAGCTGAATCTGAGACATTTTTCATTCCTTAAGTTGCACACAATTCTTTTCATCCCTTATATCACTTTCTCACTGTCACTGAAATACACTTTTTTTTTTAGCTCATCTTTTGCTTTAAAGGCCAGCTTGACTTCTCCTGCCTGTTCATATCTATCCACTGACTGGCAGATGATAAAAACCTTCTTCCCACCTCTGCTCACTGACAGGGCAGAACAGCCAGGCTCCTCTGCACATTGACAGCCTGAGTTTAGAGGAGGAAAAAGAACAGAAAGCAACAACTATCACAAGGACACAGCATAATGGCATTTGGAGAAGGTGATTTATTTCCAAGTTGTGCAGAATGAGGCCAGTTTGGGCACCAAGCTCTCTGAAGAAGGGTCAGTTTGAGGGATGTGATTTCACAGAGCAAAGTATGGAGCAGTGAGAAGGGTAAAAGGGGAAGGGGCATCCTGAGAACCACATCAGAGTCCCCACTACCAACAGCAGGACAAGAAAAGCCTCAACTCTGACAAAGAGAGCAGAGTTTCACCTCCCTTTGGGGCTGGGATGGTCCAGTGGGGAGCCCTGGTGTCTCTGTGTGCACTCACAGCCACAGAAGCACCGAGTGTGCGTGCACAGCCCTCGGCAAGGGCAGCTTATCAGCCAGGCAGCCATGAGGAAATGATAAAGGCCAATATAATTACACCTGCTTGTCTCATGGCTGGGTAAATATTGTGGGACTCACGCTTAGCTGTGCTGAGTCCCATAAAATCCATCTGAAGCCACCCTGCAGCTCCCAGGCAAAGCACTGGGCACTCGTGTGCTGCATGAAGGTGATCCCAACGTCTGAGGGAAGAGTTTTCTACTAAAACAGCAAAAAAAGTAATTTTAAACAGAATTAAATTTTTTTTTCAGAATTGGTTTGATATAAGTGTTATCAAGAAAGCAAGGAACCAAACAATTTTTCAAACAAGAAAATTGTTTTGATAGGGTGATTTTTTTAAACTATGATCTTGCTGTTAAAGTCTGTATGAAAGTAGAGTATAAGACACCTGTACTATAAAAATGAAAGATTTCTTGAAAATTTTAATTAGGAATAATTGAGTTTTGTTTTGCAAGAAATGCAGGCTTTTTTATTCCCACACAGCATTTAAGTGTCAACATTTGACTTCAGAACAGAAGTACTAATTTCTTAGCAGCCCCACCACTAAAAACATGCTTCCCCTAATTAGAGTTTTGTGGTAACTCTGTAATAAAGGCAGGAACGAGATAAAGATACTTTTCCTCAAAGAGAGAGGGAAAATTCTGTAATCCATACGTGCTTGGAAAAGAATTAAAGTGAGTACATCTTTCCACAATGGTATATTCCTTAGACTGGAAAAAGAAAATTCAAAAAAACCACAAAGAAGAGTCATGCAGCACATACCAAACCCAAGTAACTTCTCACTTTCCCACAGAGAAAATTGGCCATTGGGCATTTTCATCTCTGCATCACCAAGTTATTACATCCCAACCACTCACAGGATAAACTTCAGCTAATTAGATCACAGTCTCCCAGGTTTTAATCCTTGGATATAATTTAACTTTACACCAAAAGATCCTTGACACTGACAGCTTAATTTGGTGTCACTGATCACTCGACTGCCACTTTAATCAGATAGGCTGCAGTGTCAGAGACCCACTGAATTACACCTGTGGGGTAATCAGGGGTGTGTAATACTGAGTTTTATATTAATAAAGGCTGATATCACCATGATGCACTCCTGAGGCAGATAGGAGATGCTGAAATGAGTGCAGTAATAAGGAACCCCACCCTTTCCATATATACCTGTTAATAGCTGGTTTCCCTTAATAAGACTCTCCCAAAGGACAGGCCTTTTCCTTCCCAGCAGCCACACTTAATACCCACACAAGCAGAAAGGGAGACATTTCCTCCCACAGCATTGCTGTTACACATGGTCAAAAGCTACATCTCCATCTTTTCTAGTTGAAGGTTCCCTGCCCATGACAAGGGGCTGGAAGGAGTTGATCTTGAAGGTCCCTTCCAAGCCAAACCATTCTGTGATTTTATGGTTCATCAAGCCAGGGGCACATAAAGAGAAATAGAGAAAATCACTACTGAGCACAGGAAAATGAAGTCAACCTGGGAACTGTCCTGTCTGTGGATGAGTCCTGCTAACTGGCCCAGAAGTCCATCTTGCAGCCTCCTTTTTTCTGCAAATCAAATCCTTTTTCTTTTTCCTTTGCTGTTGCCACAGAGCTGGACGTTTTCTCTCAATCTCTCCCTGTAACTTCCTTTCCTTCTTGCTGTGCTAGCTTGCATTTGGGCTAATTGGGGACAGATCACCAGCCAGGTGAACACAGCTGTGTGTCATATCTCTGTCTGTCTCTGAGATAAAGCTGGGTGGGGCCCAGGGAGTAAAGGAGAGCAGAGGGGAGCTGGCCTGGGGCAGGTGTGAAGGACCCAGGAGGGAAATCCACGGTTCAGGAGAGGGGCAGGTGCAGCTCCTTGCCCAGGAGTGAGTGGGGAGCAGTGGGAGGATGATGAGAGCCCCTGGTATTTAAGTTAGGAATGCAATCCATTCCTGCAGGGAGATGGCAGAGGATGGGGGAAAAAGGATGCAGGGGACTGAAAATGCCTGAAATAGGATAGGGACACAGTGTGACACAGTTTAATGTCTAGCCGTGCTTGTTATACTGACATTAAGCTACTAAAAGGACTGCAGCCACCAGAATCCTACCCCTCAGAAAAAGCACACCCACCCTCTCCTGCCCTGTGGAGATCAAAAACTACTGTCCAGATCCTGAAAGCTGACCCAGAATAAGGGAACCAGACCAAGCCATGGACCTCCAGGGTAAAGACAGGCCCTGGAGGTGGGCTTTGAGGAGTAACACTGATTCAGGGAGAAGTGTGAAGGGTCTCATCCAGGATTTTGACCAAAACCACCACGGCTCTACCATTACAGATCTCAAGAGAAGACAGGAGGAATCCTCAGTGCATACAAACCCCAAAAATGTACAAATGGAGCAAAAACATACACCTGCCTCAGGACACTGTGAGGCTCAGGGGATACAGCAGGGCTGTCAGCAGGGGCCCAGGCACCAGCAATCCTCCCTCAGCACCCTGAAAAGACCAGCAGAGCTTTTGGATGAAGGGCATGGCACGGAAAGGCAGGGAAGGTGAACAATTGGCTGTGACACTCCCACAGGCAGCATTGTCTAATCCCTGTGGCAATTTTGGTAGGCACAGGGATGGAGGGGCTGGCAGGAGGGCAATGGGCAGAAGCCCACGAGGTTGTGGTTCCTCTCCCAGAGGATGGGTGATGTCCAGGTGTGGTGCCAAGCCTTGCCTTGAGTCAGCAAAGCCCTCAGCGTGAGACACGCACCCGGCTGAGGGCAGAAAGCGCCTGGAGCTCCTCACATGGAAAGCACGGTGGCAACTGGGGGCAAGCACAGGAGGGACAGATCCTGAGCTGATTACTCTGACCTTACTCAGTGGGAATTTTTGCCTGAACAACAACTGAGTAATCACTTTGCCTGTTGGCACACACATGACACACCGTTGCGTTTTATATGGGAGTTGTCTAGATTTCTAATTAGTTTGCACTTGTCCTGGTTGTATTTTGACAGAACAGCACTAGACAAGTGCTGTTCTCTATTTTCTTCTTCCCCCTCCTGTGTTTAATAGCACCTTTGATGCACCTGGGAAACATCTGAGAGGTCCAGCTCCCTGCTGCAGCCAGAGCACAGCTTTGAGGTGCACAAGTGCAAACTCACTGCAGGCTTTGGGTGTGCTCCAGGAATGGTGGCAGGGACAGTCCAGCTCTGCTGCTGGGCTGCAGGATGGACAGGGACTCTTCCACCAGCCACAGGCAGCGTTGTTCATGGCGGGGTCTCGTCCACCATCTCCTGTCCCATAAGGTGCTGTGACTATGACAGTGGAGTGCAAAGATGTGACCTTGTGCTGTCTTTGCTGAAGGCTGTGGGGCAGCTGGGGTTCATGGGGCAAGGAAAGCCCTTGAACAGCCTCTGCCCCCCTGATTTCAGCTCTGCCCACAAGCAGACATTCATCATCTAGGGCACAGGTCATGAAGCACCTCTCTGTCCAGCTCTCAGGACAGCCCTCTCCAGCACTGCCCATGGATTGACAGATGCCCCATCCTGTTTGTGGTTTAATGCTTCTCCACAATCAGAGTGTTTGGGAAGAAATCCCACACAAGCAGTGTCTCCAATCCAGCTCTGCTCCAAAATCCCGAGGCTGCCTGACCTCCTCCCCACTGCACACCCTGACACAGGCCTGACCCATGATGACTCTTCTCCCCAGCCCAATTTCCTGGCCAAAGTGCTCCAGCTCCTCCGAGCACACACTTAACTTGTTATATAACACCTTCTAAGTGCTGTAATGTGTTTCAGCATCATCACAACATCATTTCTGAAGATGAAAAATAAAACCCCGGCACCTTCACAGACCTCTGCCACCAAAGGTAATCGCAGAATTCATTCCAGCTGAGGCTGAAAGGAGAAACAAGGCAAGTTTTACAAGAGGGCTTATTTGTTTGAATTGATAGAGATGCCCCTCGCAGATGCCTGCAATTTTATTTCTAAACCCAAAGCGAGACATGTGTGGGTAATTACACAGCAACGTGCTTTTAGTTGTGGATTTAATAGTAAGGCACAGGAAAGAAAAACACCACGTGTGTCAAAATAAATATTGTCCTTATGAAACATAGTGATAACAGCCCAAATCAGAGACCAGAGTGCCATGCACACTGCAAAGAGCCCCCAGAGTCACACCTCTGTATTGGAGGGGCTCACATCCCTCCCACAGCCTCCCTGAAGCTGAAGGAAGTGCAAAGAGCAGCCAAGCCCAACGCTCTGTTCAGTCTTAAACCTTCACCTGTTACAACAAATGTGTTGCTATAGGAGATATCCTGCCAGCATTTAGCACTTTTAAAACTTATTTCGATCTGCAGATAAGATCAGCTTACTAAAACAAGCGCAGAGATTGCAAAGGTCTCGTTAGAGGCTTAGAGGAGAGAGGTTCCAGCAAAGCTTTGCAGGGCATGGGTCGAGCAGGCAATGCCAGGTCTGATAGCTGCAATCTAGGATGCTGCTACCTGCTGAGGTGTTTGCAAGCCAGGCCATTGCACTGCAGGGCCAGCCAGCAGCAAGGCTGTAAAACAAACCGGGGCTGAGCTCAGGCTGGGTCAGACCCTGTTAGGGGCAATGCCTTAGGGTTAGGGGCACCAAAACAGCCAAAGCACAGGCGCACGATCTCTGCCACTGAAGGCAAAAATCTGCCGCTGCCAAAAGCCACCCTGACCTTAAACCACCGAGGATATTTCTGGTCCAGATGAGTTTTTAACATCATTTAACTGGTGCAATTAGAAGTGTGCTCAAATAAGGAAATTGGGTAAGAACCCAAAAGCAGACTGGCATACAGCACTTGACGGGTTCCTTTCCAAAACATGAAGAAATTCAGATTTCAAAACGGACCAATGAGTTGACATAAGGCTCCTGCTCATTTTGAACAGTGGCCACATTTGCTATCCATCTTGAGTGCAGGATTGTCCTGGTTTAGGGTAAATTTGGGAGAAAACTACAGACTCACCAGATTTTTTTTTTTTTTGCCCGTTACCATTGGTCTTATAGAGCTTGCTCTGTAATCTGGCATTTTACTGAATAAGTATGTTGACATATATAACTTTCCTTAACTGGCAAGGAAGTTCACGCTGAATCTATTTCTGGAGTTACCACACAGGATAACTCATTGCAACAGGATATATAAATCCCTGCACACATAAACCCTTAAGAAAAAACCCCATTACTCACTTGAACTTTGTCATTGTGTGACTGCTTTGCAGACTGCATACAAGAGGCAACAAGTCTACGTGCAGAGTTACACAAAAATAATCTCTGCCATTTTCATACATTTTCATACACAAGCTTGAGTTTCCTGACAAAAATATTTTTGAATGAAAAATATTTTGAATGAAAAATTACTCTGACCTCAGGGTTTTTTTGGTGCGCTTTCAGGTTTTTTTGGGCAGCTTCACAGGACCTTTCTAAAATCACCCACACAGCACAGA
The DNA here is from genome assembly GCA_013399835.1 of Leptocoma aspasia. Classification (NCBI taxonomy): domain Eukaryota; kingdom Metazoa; phylum Chordata; class Aves; order Passeriformes; family Nectariniidae; genus Leptocoma; species Leptocoma aspasia. Next base: position 167,062 of record VXAX01004212.1, on the reverse strand, counting down.
AGTGTCCTTATTGTTTCCTAATGAGCTGGATTTCTTAGAACGTTTAGACTTTTATGGTACATTTTCTACTCATCCAAGCTGTATAGTATTTCCTCAGTGGAGATATTTTTCGACATAGAAGCTTGATCCTAAAAGAAGAGAGGACATGACATGCCCTAATTCCAGTTCTAACTGGACACGTGAAAATCCAGTGGCAGCAACTGACACGCTCTAATCTGAATAATTTATGGACCGATTTTTTTTTTTAAGACAGTTTTATAGTTGGCATAAAAACATATAAACTTTTCAACTGACAGGAATTCCAGGTTTCATTTGCCTGTAAATATCTTCTTATCTACTACTCATATCTGTAGAGATACAGAATATCACCAATCCTAAGCACTGACCTCTGCACATTTTTCAAGATATTCCTGTGCTGACAGTAAACTTGTGCTTATATGAAAGGGTCCCTTTGTTCCACACCTTTATACAACCCAGTACTGTTGATAATCAAAGACTATGATAAAAACAAAACAAAACCAAAACAAAACAAAAACAANCCCAAAAGTCTCTCCTCCCCTCAAAAAATCCCAAGTATTTTAAGTGTGGATGAGTACTTCAGGAAGCAGGAAGACAACATGTCAGCAGACAAGTTACAATCCCAAAGCATTCACGTTTAGTGCAGAAAAACAGATGGGGCAATAATAGTCCTTTTGAGGGCAATTAATTCTTGAAATTCAGATGAAATACTTGTCAGTCAGGGGATCTTCTTAGTGCAAGTCATCTCCCTCTCTCCAAAAAATTTCAGTATGAAGAAGAAAAAAAAAGTAGTAGAATTTAATGAAAGAATCGCCCCTAAAACCACTCCCCAAAAAAGCATTTCCTTCCTTTATTAGTTGAAAAGTGCCCTCCTACAGATTTTTTGGGGGTTGCTTTGTATATGTACTTTTTTTCTCATTGTGGCTCAGCACTGAAGTAAATAATTTCTTCTGCAAGAGGTTTAGGAAACAATGGGGAGGAGGAGTGGCTTGTTTGGAAACATAATGACACAGCCGGACACACTCAATGTCAACAGAGATTTCAATGCACTTGCACAAGACAATATTGTGGGAGAGGTCTGCAGGGTAACTGGGTGAAATACTTCTTGTATCAATAATGTATCATCCTTACAATGCAAATCTGTCTGTGCCAGGCTCTACCTCGTGGCATTGGGACAGACATCACCAAGTCACCCTTGGTTACAAGAAACAAGAGATCATTTCTTTCAGCATCCCATGAGTGACCTGTCTACAAATACCTGAATTCTCAGCCCCAGCACACAGCTGGCACAACAGCCTTAGACAGGATTGCTTCATTTATGAAGCAAAATCAGTGTCTATTAATTAGATTCCTGTGTCGAAAGATGCATTGATTTTAGAATCATATTTCATGAAAGTTACCAAAGGTTCTCCCTGACGGACTTTGTGTGTGTGCACTTCCCCCAAAAAAATGTTCTTGAAATAATTGTCCCGTTCTCCCAAGAAATCCGGTGTTTGGAAAATTATTTCTTTAGTGAAGATATTTCAAATAATACCATGAAAACAAAGACAGACTCAGGAAGAAAACACAGATCCTTTTTCTGAGCACAGATTCCCAGATCTCCTTTGCAGCTCAGGGTCACACCCCAGCTCCACCCCCACCACTGCTGCCCCTGCTCTGCCCCTTGTGCTCCATGCCCTGCTCCCAGTCAGGAGTTCATGGCAAGGCTCAGCTCCACAGGTGGAAGCTCCTGCTCTCCTTCCTTCCTTCCTCCTCCTCCTCCCTCCACCCACGCCACGGCAGGGAGCCAGGCTGAGGACATTGGGGTGTGCAGGGAGAGGGCAACCAGGGTTTGGCCTCTGAGCAGTCACCTCTTCTCTGCTTGCTTCATGCACACCTGGTCTATTCTCTGGTCTTTCTTTGCGTGAGAAGCCTGATGGTCATGTCTAGCTTCTCCTATTTAAGCATCAGTTTCATTTTTGTGGACCTGATCTTGCTGCTGATTCAGGTGGGAGTCAACTCAAGTGTGCCATTCACTTAAATAAGTTAGTTTAATTCTATATTAAAATATCCTCAAACCAAATGTTCTTCAGCTTCTTGTTCACGCTGCCCACTTGGTATAACTACACCTGTAGCTGGACTTAATTTTTTGTTCTAGACTCCACCTGGAGTGCAAGCAATCCCAAATTTCATGAAAACATAGATGGATATTTTTCTGTATCTATTTCCACGGATATTAAGGCTTAGGGGGCCAACTAAATATCAGTCCCAGTGCTACTGCTACACAAAAAGTTAAGCTCCACAGAGATCAGGAGATGTCTGTGCAGAAAGATAGCAGAGCATGTGGTGTGTAAGCCTAGTTTGCTCCAGGTAGAAACCCAGACATTAAGTGCGAGTCGAGGGTTGTTTTGCTTTTCCCAGTTTTTAGTGGACAAGCCTCCAGCCCTTGTTTGTCACGGGGGACCCCTGCCAAGATAAAAAGAACCAAGCAGAGACAGTCCCACACGCCCGAGCTTGCAGAGGTCTCCAAACAATGACTCGGCAGCCAGACCTCTCTGGGGCACCTGGCAGCGGGCTGAGCAGCGATGACAGGTCAGTGTCAGCACTGGCTCCTCAACACCTGATCTTTTCTGCAGGTTAAGCAAAGCCTGCGGTAGGTGTGAGGATCATAACCTGTGCAGGGAGGGAAAGGCAGCAAAAGGGGAAGGAGAAACCCAAAAGTGGAAATGAGAGGGTTGGAGCATGGAGGGAGAGCGAGAAGGAGGCAGCAGAGTCAGACAAGTGAGAAACAGCAGCAACCTTAAGGGCTAGCCTGCAGAGGAACCATTCAAAAATCCCACTAATTAAAGACCAGAGAAAAATTATATCCTTGCTCCCTCTATGCTTCTTGATAACAAAGTTTCTTCTACCAGATGAAGCCCTGACCTTAGAGGAATCCATTCCTATAAAGGAGCTACAAATAAAAATTAAAAAAAAACCAAAATCTGCTGCCCGTGAGGCCAGAGAGGAGTCCTGGGCTGAGACCCTCCCTGAATTGCCAGTACTGTAATCAATGGGGAGCAGCCACAGCACACCTGGTCTGTCCTAAAAGCTGCCAGAGTCTTCCCAAAGAGTGCCTTGGACACAGCAGACCTCCTGCAGGCAGGTGATGTGCCAACCTCCCCTGGCAGGGGAATTATCCGTGAGCTAATTCCCCCCAGCAGGAATGGTGGCTGAGCTTCCTGCTCCAACCTGATGTTTGCTGGGGCTTTCAAAACACCCAGATATGTGATAAACGATTTATCTTTCCCTAGCACAGGTCGGCTCCCCTCCCACCTCACAATACCTCAAGGGCACAATTAAAGCCCTTCTGGATAACAGGAACACTCCCTGGAGTGCTAATCATGTGGAAAGAGGTTGCTGGAGCATTTAGAAACCTAAAGCTTATCTTCTGCCCCATACAAAAGAGGATCTGCTTCTGCAGACATCCTAATCTGCAGGATTCTATTTAAATTTCAGGTGATTCCCAGTGCCACACCGGAGAAGAAGAAAAGGCTGATTAGAAGTTGGGTGAATCAATATGTGCTGAATGGCCCAGAGAAGCAGGAGCATTCATCTTGGCAGTAATAAAACTGGGAAAGCTGTGGGTGGATGACTAAAAGGAACAAAGGGCTGCTTAGCAGCGTTGAGCTAGGGTAAAAAGGCCAGGAAGAAAAGCACTCATAAAACTTTATGACTAAGATCAGAATGAGATGAGAAATGCTCTGGGAGAAGTGTTGGATCAGGAAACATGTCACTCCAACCTCCCGTGAGTCACACCAGCTTCTGCCCCGACTCCTGCCTTTTAGGACACCAGGTCTGCCTTGCTGAAAAGGTCAAGTTCCCCTCCTGGATGTCCCCATGGAGGGACTGGCTTCCTTCAGGGAATTCATGGACTGCTCAAGGGAGCTCCGACCTCCCATTCAGATATTAGCTCCATAATATTCAGCTTATCTCAAGATAAGCACTAAGGTGCCAGAGCCGCCCGCTGGCTATTCCAGAATTCTATAAGGAGCACCAGCATTAGGACAAGGGGGGAAAAATTACCCAGAGGAGGTTACAGGGCCACAGATGTGCCCTGAAGGACTCGAAACGAGGAGAAAGAGCAGCAGCCCTCGGGAAGAGAGGCTGAGCATTGAGCCAAGCTGGAAATGGGGCGACCTGGGGCCAATGCTGCAGCACTTTGCTTTATTTGCCCCGGGGCTATATGGGGAACGTTCTCCTCCCCAGTTATCAATTTGCAAGTCTCATGAGCGCTTAGCTCGCTTAATAATCTGGTTTTTGAGCTTGCAGTCTCTGTTCATTAAAAACAATTTTCTTGTAGAAATATAGGAGAGTTTCAATATTTTGAAACAGCAACATGTGAGGTCCCAGGGAGAGCTAGTGTTCAGACTTATTAAAAAGATTACTGAAACATTCAAATTAAAAAGATTACTGAAACATTCAAATAAGATTGTTTTATATTATGTTTCAGAAGCAGAATTCAATATTAAAAACAAGTATAGCACTGGGATGGATACCTAAGGGTACCTGAGTTTGTGCCTTCTAATGGTTTTGCTTTCCCTCTCATCCCCCTTGAAATCTAAAATGCAACCACCTTTGCCAGTGATGTGTAGTAGACCATAAACCACACTGAGCACAGATTTGTAATTAGAAGTTTGGGCATGAGGTCACAGTGCCCCTCACAGAGCTTCAGTCCAGATTTTGATTACTTTTAAAGATTATTTACAAAGCTCATTAAAAATACTAGCACAAAAATTCCAGAACTACACAGAAAAAAACCACTGGGATTTTGAGGTGGGTTTTTTTGGGTTTTTTTTTTTTTTTGTTGGTTGGTTTTTTTGTTTTAATTTTTTTTTATTATTTAGTACAGCTACATTTGGGTTACAGACACTCTTGTCAGCATTATGATTTTCTGCCTGAAAGGCTTCAAACACCTCCACTTTCTACAGAGATTTTGAACTTCTGCTGTCCAAAAAGGCAACCCAAAAGGCAATGAATGAGATTAAATGGGCTTCACTGAAGTGAAGCAGAGATGCACTTGGAGTCTTCTACACCCTTCCCACCACCTCCAGCAAAGCAAAAGGAGAGATCTGAGGCAGTAGCAGCACAGCAGTGCTTGGAGTATTCCTAACACCACAGCAAAAAATGCACCAAAAAACTCAGAAAAAAGTCTTCTGATTGCCAGGTCACCTTCACTGATTCAAGAGGTTTGCAAGTTCAGGTAAAATCTGGTTGCCTGAACACACACTTGGGTATTTCCACACTGATGCTGATAAATACTGAGGTTCTAAATTGTTCTAATTGGATTTCTGATCCCCTTCTGAATACACAGCACATCTACAGCGTGTGTGTCAAGCCACATCCAGAAGAACACTCATTTAAAAGTCTCGTTGCAGCATGGAAACACAGATGGATGCCTCGCTAGTGACACAGGCATGTTCCGGGGTCAGAACCAACTTTCAGGGCTGTTTTGGGGGCTTGAGGAGGAGGAGGAGGAGCAGGGAGCCCGAACCCCCCAAACCGCACCGGGCTGCTCCGGCTGTGCCTCCCACACCTCGGGCTCCAGCTCTCCTCCGAGGAACCCTAACAGACGAGGGACACCTAGTGGGGTTTTGCTTAAGTGCCAACACCATAAAAACTCTTTAAAACCTCTTTGTTAAAAAAATATTATCCCGCAGGTTTTTGGTTTTTTTTTTTAATTCATAATGCTACAGAAAAAAAAAATCCCAGCCTATTTTCCCAAATTTTTTCTAAGCTTGGTCACGCCACCCACACTGCTTTGGTTTCTTTCCCTTTCCACATTCTTTTCCTGGTGTTTCTCAGGGTTTGAAGTCAAGAGATCACTGCCACATTTTGAAAGGGTTTCATGCCCTAAACCCAGAATCCATTGGCATTAAACAAGCTCATCAGCATTGCTGGCTAGAACGGCTCCGTGGCCAGCACAGCTCCAAACTACAGGACTGCAACCAATAATTTAAACTGGAGACAGGCAGAACTTTTCATTTTTATCGCTTGTAATGACTAGAATATTATCCTGTCAACAGAAAAACAAATACCTGCCTAAAATCTTAGTGTTGACTCACCAATACGTTATCAATGCAGTTGGCAGGGTTTTTACAGTGGGCACTGTAAAAATCAGTACACAATTTCTGTTTTAATAAACAGGAGCAACAACATGAAGACATTGTAAGACGTAGGCTGATCCTTGACAGATTTTTTTTTTTTTTTTTTTTTTGGTTAAATNTTACAGATTTTTTTTTTTTTTTTTTTGGTAGGCTAAAGCACTTCTGCCCTCTGGATTTCTCTAAGCTGAGCACGTCTGGTTTGGATTACTGCAGCTGCATGAGAAGGTTTTTTTTAAAAAGAGTCATAGCTAAGTGCTTTGTGTCACTTTGAGATTCTCAGTCCATCTTTTAGTCCTAAACTTTTATTAGACCAGAACTCTGGAAAAGTTATTTCCCGTTTTTATCTCTCTCTCAGAGTATTGATTTGGAGCACTATCTGAAACCGTAAGACATTGAGCAGGTAAAGTAACAACTTTATCCACTTCATTGCAGATTTAGCTAAAAGAGAAGTACAAAGAAATCCCCAGACAGCCCCTTTTCTGTACCTGCAGTACTGAATGTGCTGAGTACCTACACAGTTCTTTCATGTCTCCAGGTAGATCTTGCAGTGATTGATAACTCAGCCTGTGCTCCAGCCTGCTCCTTAATTGCCTTAAATACCTGTTTCATCATATTCCCTCTGCTGGCTCCCAAATTTGAGAGGCAGACAAAGCCAGGGGAATGATGTTTGATGGCTTCAAAGTAAAGCAGAGTCAAACAGAGACAGGAGAACCTCTTCCCACCGCTCTCAATCAAAGCTAAACATACTTTAAGAGGGGAGTGACCGGGGTGGGCCATTTCTCCTGCTCTCTCAGATGGGAACACAAAGCCAACAACTTCCCAAAAAAGCTGCACAAGCCTGAAGCAGGTCAGAGAACGTGGGGAGGGGAAGATGAATGGAGAAGCAGCACCAATACAGTCTAAACTCAGAGAGAATTTCAGTTTTTCATACAAGGAAGATACCAATGTGAAACTGGCAGCAGACCCCCTGATTAGTCTCTCTCTGGGTGGATTCACCAAAACGAGCAGGACAATTCACTGGTACAACAGTACTGTTGGAATCCAGGGACAGAGAATGTTTCTCTGCCTGTTTTAGGAAGCCCTGATCCCCAGCTGAACACTGCTTTTAACCTTCATCCCTGGAAAAAAATACCAAGGCTCTGAGATGAGTTGGAGCATACAAGTGTGAATTAGATAGTAGTAGTAATAGTTTATCACAGGGTGAAGAATTTAGGGTTTTAAGATTTTAATATGAGAGTGAATAAGAAACAAAATAAAGGATTTTGGGCGTTGTCTCATCTCCTTCTTCTCCTTCTACTCTGTTTTCTGTAATACTAGTAGGACAAAGTTATTAGCTAGAGAAAGTAGTGGCATAAATACTACATTAATAAATTAATAGAAGCTATTAGTAGAAAAGTAGAAATAAAGTATGTGTTAGAAAGTAATTAAACCAATTAGTTTTAAAAGACCTTAATTTTAGATATTTAGAGTCCATTTTGTGCCTTGTTTCTTATATGCTAAGTCTAGTGTGCAGACAGTGTATCAAACTCAAGATAAGAAAAAAAAAATAGACCAAAGACAGAGAAAATCCAGAGTCCTACTCGTTTTTCATCCTTAGCAAAAAACTCACAAGAGAACCCACTCCAAAAAACCCAAGAAGAAAGTTCCCACTCTTGTCAAGAAACCCAAACCCCAACACAGTACTGTTCATTTTTTATTGTGTGAAATCAAACTGCCTCCATTTTAAATTTAATCCCTGAGTGAAAAGAGGCTACGGGAGCACACAGCAGTACAAGGGACAGACCAAGGTGACAGGGTGAGCCACCAGCTTGGCTCCCACACCACAGCCCTGTGGCCAAAAAGCTGGGTCGTGTCCCTGACTACCAGGCAAGCTGGAGATAAGGATGCTGCTCCTTCAGGGAGTTGAGGATGACGCACTTCCCATCACCTGGCTGCCAGCTCAGCCTTGCTGAAGGAGATTTCCCTCCTGCCCACACTGCTCTGTGCTCTGGCTGAATGGGCTTCCATTGTCAGATAAGAGCTGCACAGAGGCTCCATTGTTCCCCCAATTCTTCAATTCTGACCGAGGGGTTTGTGTTACACCGAGTGTGCAGTTCATGTTAGGACACTCTCTGGCTGTCCCTCTGGAATGACAGGCTGTTGGAACCCTGGATACTGAGAATTTTAGACTTTCTGTGCTGTGTGTTTGGTTGGCTGAGCCTTACACCAGTGTGGAGAGAACTTTTGAAGATAGGCATGTATATGTTGATTGTCATAATAATTATCAGGGTATTTGTGTCTTTTCTACTTCAGTGTATCCAACAGATGTTTGAGAAAGCTGTCAAAGCAGTGTTCATGGTTCAAACAAGAGGGGGAGATGTTGGAGCCCTGGATGCTGAGAATTTTAGACTTTCTGTGCTGTCAGGCACTGATCCCCAAGAGAACACTGCATTTGACCTGAGACTGTAGAGAAAACTTCCAAAATGGAATGACAGCACTGGGATTGTGGGTGTGGAGTTTGAATAGAAGTGTGTGATATCACAGGGTGGAAAACTTAGAGTTTAAGGTTTTAGAATATAGCGATATATATAAAGCAAGCTGGAGGTTTTTAGGGTGGTGGCAAGTCCTTCTTCATGGGTTTGGGAGGTATTGTGTGATTGGATAGAAAAGTCCACATTGCGGGCCATGGGTGGTTGGTTATTGGGTTAAAAGTAAAAATAATTTAGGTGTCATTTCTTAATTGGACAGTTTATCCTTAAAAGGCATTGTAGAGAGAGATATGGGGCCATTTTGTAGTTTGGTAGTGAAAAGCTGTAGAACTCAGGGTTTGTGAGACTGTTACATAGATAAGAACTAATAAACATCCAAGTCCAAACAAGAAATACGTCTCGCGCTTTTATTCCTGACCCAGGCAGAAAAAGAAGATAAAATGTGACAACAGGCTATGAAATTCAGAGCTTTGAGAGGAAAGCAGAGGCTGGATGAGCTGTCAGAGCATGAATTAATACCTCTCCACACTGCTGAATGCAATGAGCCCTGGTGCTGTTTCTCTGACCAGACATGCCTGTTCATGAAAAGAGGAGTCACAGCAGTGAGGCATCACCAGGGTTTTTCCCATCACCCAGGGACACCCTCAGCTGTGTGACAGGAAAGCTCCCCTGTAATTACACCACAGTGAAAAACCAGAGATCTCCTGGGTTACCTCCTTTCCAGTGCTAAGTCTTTGTTGAGTGCTAAAACATCACTGACCAGCTTGTACCCTCTTCCTCTTTGAAGGCCAGGACTTTCCCAGACTCTTGGTGTTGGGGATAAGGGTCCTTTGGGGAAAGTGAGCAAGCCTTTCCCAGTTCCATCATTTTAACCCTACTGACAGATAAACAGACAGTCACAGTCTCTGCTTTTGCCCTGAGCCTTGGGGATCCTCCCCAAGCATCCCCTTGGCACAGGGCAGAGACTGCCAAAAAGTTCCTGCAGTTCAAACGTTTATCAGGATAAAGAAAGATTACCAACAGATAAGGAGCTGGGGAGGGGAGGATTAGCCTAGCAAAGGCCAGGAATACAAGGCAGACTCAATGGTTGAATATTTGAGTTTTCCTGTGCTTGCAGTGGGTAGAGTGACCTGTAATCTCCCCTCTGCATCCTCTGGACACTCGTTATTCCATGGGGTTTCACCATCAGGAAAATGTCTCCTGCCAGGCTGTTTTCTTCTCTTTTACAATGCTTCCCTACCTGGCTTCAAAGGTTAAAAGAGTCCAGTTCTTTTGATTTTATTGCAGTAGTCCCATGTTGTAGTTTTTTTAACTAAAATATAAACTCCCAAAGGCAAGCTGTTATGCAGAAATTTCAGGTTTCATTTAACAGCAATAATAATATTTAAATACTTCCAGATGTCAGAAATGCTAAAAAATATTCTGAAGATTAACAGTATAGCATAAGACACAGAAAACCAAACTTTTTTAAGAAGAGAATGAGCTATGCCAAACTTTTTCTTTTCCCCAAATAAAATTATTTTCCCCCACCTGGAGGGAATAAAAGAGGATGAAGCTTGAGTCAGTGTTGACTGTCTGGGATTGCTGAGTTTTACAGTTAATTTTACAAATAAAATCTGATCAGTCTAACAAGGTTGAGTCTCCTCATATACAAGGAGGAGAGATTACTCTAAAACTTATTTATTGTTCTAATCCCTGTTACAAACACCTCAGATTTACTGAAAATTAATTCTGCCTTGGTTTTGCTATTGTTTGCACTGCACTAGGAGAACACCAGACACTTCACAAACGCTGGAGGCTGACTTAAATAACTGAAATATGAGCACATGACTTTTATATGAGGGGTGGAAGCCGAGAATTCTTTATTTATGATCTCTGACTGGTCCCAGGCTGTACCTTTTGCTAAGCTGAATAGCATTAGAGGTACAAAAACTTGCTTTGTGCAGCACTGGCACCAGAGGAAGGCAGGCAGGTCCAGGCCCACAATAGCTTTCCTGTTCCTCCAGGACAGCTGGTGTCTTCACCAGCAAAATGCTTAAATGCCATCAATTCCTCGCGTGTGTCTCTCACACAAATGCATCACTCACATCTCCTCACCCGAGGGACTCCTTCAAAGAGTTTATTTACTGCAGCCCCACAAAGGCACTGTGAACCTTCAGGTGAGGGCACACCATTGTACATTTTAGCACCTAAACAAGCAGCACAAAGACTCGACCTTCCAGAGAGGACCCAACACTCACAGCCTCAAATTCAGGCAGTGATGTCCCAAAGTGAGAAGTGGGCAAACAGGACTAGTGGAGGGGGCAAGTTCACATGCTGGTCTAGACACAATGGCCACTAAGGAGTTTAGAATTTTATTTATTTATGTATTTAGTTAATAAGGTCCACTGAAGAGGTGCATTTGCAAGCTTCCACAAGTCCTGAACCCTTCAGCTCTGCCATTCACTATTTCAGTGCATAACATTCAGAGGAGAAAACACAAAACTACTCAGGGCACAAAATCAGGCTCTCAAAGTGAGACTCAATCAAAGGAATTCTCATCCAGGAGATGCCTGAAAAAGGCATAATTACAACCTCAGTGTGGTGTTTATTGAAGATGAAGTTCTACAATATTCCATTTGCCTGTTAGGCAGTTATGCACTAATTCATGAATGACAGACTTTTAGTGACAAAGGAACATTGGAAGCCTGTGAAATCCACCACTCCCAGGACACCCGTTGCAACTTTGTCTTTAACCTCCTCCAATCTACATAGAGTGAAAGACAAATACTTGAATTCATGAGTCTGGACCCCACTGGGGTGAGCTGAGGGCACCTATGGCTCTCAAATCCTGTTAACCAATGCTCCAGGTCAGAGTCTGGAGGCAGAATGCCCCATATCCACCTGCTCTCCCCCTTCCTGCAGCTCCCAACAGCCAGGCAAAATCACCAGCCACACTTTGATCCCTCAAATCCAGCAATTTCCTTTCACTAAAGCAAAAACCTAACCTTTTCACCCCCCCTCCCACCTTATTTTGAAAGGTGCCCACAGGCAGGTTCATGGTAAAAAGACAGAAAGCAAAACCAAGCAAACAAAAAGGAGAATAACACTGAGCTGCTTTCATTCTCACCTGCTGTCTCATGGAATAATCTTCCCAGGTGAGGCCTCTCCTGGCACTGGGAAGTTGCAATAATTGCATCTCTTAGCCCAAAATGTACATCAACTTTTAAGAAAACAGCAACACACACAATCAAAAACAGCAAAAGAAAAACTCCCCCTCCAACCTCCTCATTTTATATAGATTCTGAAAGGGAAACACAAAGCACCTGGGAGGTCTTTAAAAATCACAGCTGCAGGAAACCTCCTCGCATGATTGATCTATAAAGGTCTGACTCTGGAGAAAAACAAAAGTGGTTTCAGCTGTGTTTTAAGGCAAGTCACAAGCTTGAACGGGGTTGTTGCTGCATGGAAATTTTGTTTTTTCTGTGGTGAACAGGATGGGTGTTTTTCAGTAGAGGAACAAGTCCAAACATCTTTCAGGATTTGTCCAAATTAGGATGTGTCAGTACAGTGTGTGTCCCCTCCACACCCACTGCTCCAGTGCTCCATCTCTCTTGATACAATTAATGAGACAATTAATTAGATTACAATTAATAAAGGCAAAGGAGCAGCAGGGAATTTTCTGTGGCAAGTGACTGATAAGAGGTGGCACCGCAGCCTCCCTGCTGCTTCCAGGAAAATTGAGAAGATGATGGCCCATCCCTGGAAGTGTCCAAGGCCATGTTGGATGGAGCTCTGAGCAATATCCACTGGGATAGTGGAAGGTGTCCCTGCCCACGGCAGGCATGGGTTGGAGCTGGATGATCTTTTAATGTCCCTTCCAACCCAAACCATTCCATGTTTCCTTGTTTCTATCATAATGGTCCATCAGAAGTCACTTACAGAAGTTTGGGGTATTTTGCCTTGCTGAAGACCAGAGTTGGTTGTGCTTGGTGAAGTCCTTGGTTCTGTAACCTTTCAGTACTGGTAGGTCAAATCACTCCCTTGTGTGAGAAGTTAAAGCCCTGCTATGGCTCGAGGCAATGGTTGAAATTCTCTGTTCCAGGTCTGCTCCAGAGGGAGCTGTTTCACTCTCTTGCTCTGTTCTTCCTTCTCTGCTTTGCTTCACAGCCACCCTTTATGCTCCCACATCCTTTCCCAAATTCTGTCTCCTTTAGAGCATCTTCCTTTCAATTCACCTGCTGCTCCTCCACACAGCCACCTTACCCACAACCTTGCTCCCCTGGAAAGTCCCGTGTCTTTCAGCCAAAATTTTGTTATTTGCTCCTCTACTTGCCTCTATCATCTCTGTTGCTTCAACTCTCATCCTCCCCCACTCACTCTGCAGTGCCTGTGGAACTGAAATATTTGATTCCAGCCTGTGGAACTGAAATATTTGATTCTGAGGTGAAGGGTACAGTTCAAGGCATCTTCAGTCAGACGAGGGCAGTGTGACAAAACAGGTCGGTTCCCAGAGTCGCCCTTCCCTGCTCCTCCTCCCTCTGCAACTATTGGTTGGTGTTCTGAAATTATCTAGGCTGGAAGTAAATAAGCTAAAAATAAAAAGGAAAAGGGAAAGGAGGAGGAGATTTATGCCAACTCATTGCAGAGTTTACATCAAAGCCACACTGGCACATCTGCAGAGGAGGCAGCAGATGCTGTGGCCAGGGAGTGACCAGCCAAGGACAAGGTGGATTCCTGAGGCAGAACTTCTCTGCCACAGGCAATGTGTTCCTGCAGCCCAAGATTTGTGTGTTCATTTTTAGGCCTGAAATCTGAAATTGGATTGATCTGGCACCTACTACTGCAAATTAGAATTTCTTTGTGTGTGCATCACTCTTTTATTTGAATCTCTAGCCCCTTCCTCTAAGTCCTTCCAAATTGCTTGCCACAAGTCCTTGGAGGAGTAATTTCTTTCTTTGAACAGCCAAGTGACAAAGATGACAGTTCCTGCCTCAGTGTAGTGGTGGAAGCCAATCTCTAGCACATGATAAATGTAACATATTTAGTGAACTTCCTTGGAGAAGAGAGGGAGTTGGTCAAATCTAACAGAGCAATCTTTGCCAACATAGGAGTGAAGTGGTGCATATTCAGGATATTTAACTTTTGGAAAAGCTTATTTATGACTAAGAGTTCATTTTCTGTGCAGTACTCCCTGAAGCAGCCATGGAATTGCCATTGGTGGTAATATAAAAAATTGCAGCTAATTTCACAGGGGACATTCTTATTCACCAGGTTAATTCAGGCTGAGGATATTTAATTCTGCCAGTCGAGTTCTCAAGTGGCTTATTCCACGGGGAAGGAACTGAAAAATACTAAGAAGTGTACTCAGAAGGAGTGGGTAACTGGAATATAAACTAAGGAGAATGGTAAAACTCATCTAATAATTCTGCAATGGACTACAGGTTGGATTAGCAGGGTCCATCCATGAGGATGACATGGCTGATCTGGTGTTTAGGCTGAGTTTATAGGCTGGAGCTGGACTTTACCAGAAGCCCCTGACCACAGTTTCCACAGACATGAATTTAATTCAGTAATTGAGCAAAATCACTTTCTTCCTCTTTCTTCCTCTTTCCTCTACACCCAGACCCATGCTTCCAAGTTCAATTCCAAGCCAGGGAAGCAAACAGTGCTTCAGTTTTAGCAGTTGCTTGATCAGTTTATTTTAATGTCAAACTTCATTTCAGCATGATTTTTCTTCCACAACAGCAGCTACCAAATGCTGGAATTCAAATACTCAAGATATGAAATGGATAGGATTAATAGTAACACAAATAAGAAATGAAATAACAATGTGGTTGTTAATCAGGGGGATTTTTACCTAACAATTCACTCACAGGCAGAAAGCTGTGTCTGTAAATTTCATATAGGCAATCTATTAGCAGTATCTCCTCTATGAAATAGTGATTTGAGATTATTTCTCCATCATTTGCTAGGTGGTCTCCAAAGGCCCCCTTGGCAGTTGCTAGGGAATGACTCCATAGCTCAGGGAGGGCAGCCCTGACCACTGTTTATGTGCACAGTGACATGATTTGAGTTTTATAAACATTTATGCAGTTTGTGTGCTTTCAAAAGCAGAATTATTGATTGAATTCTGTTTGGTCTGCAGATTGTGTCCAGGGTAGGTACATCAAAGGAATAAAAATGAACATGGTTTGGATGCAAAATCCTGAAGTGCTGCAGAAACTACTACACCTTCCAGCTTCTATACCCGAGAAGAATTATCAGAATTTACACTCCTCTTTGGCTTCAACAGCTTTAAGCTAGACAAGGCTACAGTATTTCCCTGGAGGTCCTGGGAGGGAGGTTTTGCTCCTGATCTTTCCCACAACTCTCCTTGGGGCTTTCTTGAATTGTACTCAGTTCCTGAATATAAAACTCCAGTGATGGAGCAGGGAGGAAAGATTCCTTCCCCCATTTCCAGGCACTGCTCTTACTTATACTTCCAGCCTGTGTTTATTTCATTTTCATAAATCCATGGCATTGCTGACTGATGCTCCACTTTTCACCTCCTGTAGACTTAGAAGTCTTTTCTACAGAATTTGCCACTGTTTTGACAGTGAACCACTACAAATTGCTCATGGCATGGCATTCCAAGCAAATTTTTACTCCCAGTCTGCAGCAGTAGATTTAGCAAGATTAAAATGTTTTAATGGATTCCCTATGGAAATGTAATCAAATAAATGGTTAACAATAATGCCAATATGGAATTGTCACAATAAAGCAGTGCCGTATCTCTGCCTGTACCCTAAAGTAGGATATTAATCTTAAAAGAAGAAGAAAATATGAAAAATGTAGCATCCAAAAATTATTTCAAAAGCCTGACTCTGGTTAGGATAAAATACTAAAAGGGGGAATGAGTCCCAAATGCTGGTGTCCTAAATTACTTTTATGGGCTAAGACTCCACTGTACAATGTGCAGTATTGGGAGGGAAATTCAGCTTACCCTGATGTAGAAGCTTAGCTCACATGAAGTCTCCCACACGTCAGGAAACGAAATTTAGGCATCTCCAACCCCTGTCATTCTGTCTGTCTGTCAATGTCTTCTCCAAAAAAAACCTGTTCCCCAGTCATGAGAGTTGCCATGCAGATCTCACAATTGTTGGGTTGAAAGGTGGAATTCTCTTTCCTAAAACCCAATCCCACTCCCTGAAAATGCCAGACAAACTAAACCAGTACTGAGCCAGAAGGAAATCACAAAACCAGCAACAGAAACACCACGAGCTGATGTGTTTTTATTTAGATACATACCACCCCCATTCTTCTGGCTGGAGACCCTTCCCTTTGTTCAGACCTGGAGCAATCCCCAATAGGGATGCAAAGGGCAGCAGTGTGGAGGCAGGGGAGGAGATGGAGAAATGTAAATCCCCCGTTAACCCTCTTCTGGGAGGGGGAGGGAAGGGGCTCTGTAGGCAGAAGCAGGAAGCAGGATTTATCACCTCAGCTAAAATTCCATTAACCATTAACTCAGGGGAGAATCCAGGCTATAGGGGCTCTCCAGAGTCACAGAAAGAGGGAAAACATAGGCCCCAACACAGTTATCCTCCAAAGGGCGTGGATATGGCTCCACACAGAGCTGGGCAGAACTGAGGAAATGAATGGCATTTTGAAAATTTTTTAGCTTTTTATTCCCCTAATATTTCTATGTTATTATATATTTATAGCGATTATTTGCAGCTATTTTTATAGCTAGCCTGCAGTTTAAGATAACATGTTTTACTCATGCTCCAGAGATTATAAACTATGCTATTTGTTCTCCCAGTTGTGACTTGAGCAACACAGAAGGAGAGGAAGAAAAATGGAGCAGCTCCAAAAACCCCGATGCCAACAGTCCAAATGCACGCGATAAAATACAGCGAGATATCTCCAAGCTTTTTTCTTACCCATTCTCCCACGCATCAATTTAGATTAAAATACGGGGGAAAGCAGCACTTGATGGATTTCCCATCTTGTGGAGAGAGAGCACTGCCTGTACAGCATTTCTGGATGAGAGGTGCTGCCATAAGTCCTGCTGATCAATAACTGCTTGTTGGCACACTGGCCACGTTGGAGAGATGCAAACACCACAGCACTGCTGTGTATAACACACGTGGTGTCAGGCCAAGTGTAGTCAAATTTCTGCAGTCCTTATCTTTCCCTTTTTTATTTTTTTTGCTAGAAGGCCTAGCAGTTCCTTATTTGTATAAAGGATAATCTACCTTTCACACCGTGGGGTCTGGATCCTGTTTATTGCGCTTATCCTCACAAAGCCAGGCAGGTAACTACTGTCTGCTCCCCATTTAACAGCTGAGAGAAGGAAACCAAATAAGAATGGGGTCAAGCCTCGTGGAACCAAACTCAAATCCAAATTTTTAGCACCACTGAAGCCCCTCCAAGCCCCTATCAGCTGCCATCTCTGCCTCTGTAGCTTTCTCCTCTGTGACCTGGAGCCCTTGGTCATGAGGAAGTGCAGAGGTTCCCTGCCAGTTTCCATGCATACCAACATTCTTCCTGGGCCAGACTGACTTTTTGCAGATAATCTGATCCAGGAGTTCAGTGAGGTGGGAAAAGCTAGCTGGGACACAGACAGGCACAAAGACTTCAGCCCAGCTGCTGTGTGATTTGTGGCCGTAACTTGAGTGTGGATTTTCCCTGTGCCAGGATGGTGGTTACTCCCCAGGTATAAAGAGTGCTCATTCTCTTATCAGTGACCTTCCTTAGGACATCTTCATCCTCATATCCCGTGTTTCTTTCCTTTAGATTCCTGCAGAATCTAGAAGATTCCAGCTGCAGCCACCTTCCATCCTGCTTTCCTGTGAAAATGAAGACAAAGAGAGAGGAGAAGAGGAAGCTTAGGCCATACCTTACCCCCTACATGGGAGCACCTTGGCACTCACTCCCACTCCTAGAGGTGTCTCCAGACACACAATCCCATGTTTTCCACTGATATTTGTGCAGTCCACTTGCACACATGACCTCCTAGCAATGACTTCACTTTGTTTGAAATGTGCATTAAATTTGTTCCCTGTAACTTGAACTGCTGAGAGCCCCAAAACCCAGCACGTGATGGGCACAGTTGGCTGGCAACATGCCTGAGAGGAACAGAGTTGTTGTGCAAGTTCTAATTATAAGATTATAAAAGAAAAGCCCTTTAGTAGCAAAACACCTCAACGGAAATGTCACTGTTCAAACTTTTGATTTATTCATATGACGAGGCATGAAAGGGCACCTTCAACTCAGTTTTATGTTTAACTGTTAATATCCTTTATCATGTTATGGTAATTCCTTGGGCAACCAGACAGATGTGAAAAACATGTTCCCTTCCTTATGGCTGATGGTGAAATTTTGTTCCCTTAACAGCAGCCCACAAACAAATTTACTGTATTGGATGTGTAAGATAATATGCAAAATTATTTTATTATAATGAGGTTTTTGCTTAACTTTGTGCCTAAACTGGGCTGCTAGGTGCTTTGCCTTCTTAATTAAATGAATTTGGACAGAAAACTGATCAGAAAGAAAAGCTCTGGAGAGATTATATGCTAAAACAAGAAAGATCTGCTTAGGTCCTAAAAATATAATAGATAAAGGAAACATGAAGAAAGGGATTTGCTATTTTCCCTGAAACTCAGATTAAGTTTTCTGCCTATTACATTCCACAGACATGTCCTTGCACCAAGCTCTGCAAAGACCTCCTGTCCATGCCTTTGATACTGTCTTGTCTTGTCTTCAGATTTATGCTCTCTTGAATCCAGTAATTCTTGGGTTGTTCTGTACAGGGCCAGGAGTTGGACTCGAACCTTGTGGGTCCCTTCCAACTCAGAATATTCTGTGATTCTGTGAAAGGCAGGTCACTGAGCCTTGCCTATTGGGAGAGTCAGTCAGCCCTGGCTGCTCAGGGCTTGTGCAACTGAGTTTTCAGAATCTCCACCCCACACCTCTCTGGGTCCCAGCCTGACCAGACTCATGCTGGGATTTCCTTTCTCTGGTGCCTACTCAGAGATTCCAGTGTTTCAACCTGTGCCCATTGCTCCTTGTCCTGTCACCCTGCCCTTCTGAGAGGAGCCTGGCTCTGCAACCTCCCGTGGGCTGGGCCTGGGCAGTGATAAATTCCTGTGTGCTGGGAATTTCAATTCTCTTCTGCAGTTTGAACAGCCCCAGCTCACCCTGACTCTTCTTGTACATTCTGTGCTCTTGCTCATTGACTGTTTTGGTGGCCCTGTGCTGGACTTTCTCCTGAAAGTCTGTACCTTGACCTGGGAGCCCCAAACTGCACACATGGCCTCACATAGTGCTGAGCCATTTTCATGGTCCTTTAAATAGCAGCCCAATGCATCGATTTCCTCCACAGTGGGAACTTTTATTGCTCTCTGCTCTGCTGTCTTGGTCATTAATAAAGGCTTAAACCACTCCTGGTCTGAGTATTGATCCCCCAGACACGCTGCTGGTAACTGGTCACTGTTGGACTTTGGATCACTGACGGATTACAAACAATGCTCTGAGCCCAGCAGTTCAGCCAGTTTTCCACCCACCTTATCATCCATTTATCCAGTCCATATCTCACTAGTTTGGCAATAAAGATATCGAAGGAAACACTGTGAAAGGCCTTCCTGGAGTTTAGGAATACGGTGTCCCCTTCTCTCCCTTGGTACACAGAGCTTGCCATCACTGGAAGTGCTCGGGCTGGAAGGGCACAATTACCCCTGGCTACACCCATCTCAGCTCTTCCAAATCAACTCCTTGTCCTTCCTCTGTCTGGAAATGGCTTCTTAAGAAGATTTGTTGTGTGACATCCCCAGGGACTGAGCTGGGGCTGAACATCCTCTAGTTCCCCAGGTGCTCCTTGTCCTTCCTCAGGTTAGGTGTTTTATTTGGCTTTTTCCAATCATCAAGAACCTCACTGTGAAGAACGACAGAGAGTGGCCTTGCAGTGACAGAGGCCACTTCCCCAGCTCCATAGATGCCTTCCATGGGCTTGTCTATGGCTAATTAGCCCAAGCTCTCACTAACTCTCTGTTCTCTCTGTGTGGTTTTGCTCCCACAGGCTCTGCTGAGAGGCTCAGACTCCTGAAGTGCCAGAGAACCAACCTGAGCAGTGATAAACCAGGCAAAAAATGGCACTGAGCACCTCAGCCTATTTTTTATTAGGCATGGAGTCTCAAGCCCCAGGCCAGCATCTTCCTCAGTCTTCATTTCACTGCAAAATGTGCTGAAAGGAAGAGCTCTTGTCCCTCACATCCTTTGCTAGATTCAACTCCAGCTGAGCTTTGGTTTTGCCAACCACATCCCTGCATGCTCTCCAATGCCTTGGGGCACCAACCAGGTAGCCTCTCCCTGCTTTCTCCTTCTGTGTACTCCATCGTTTTTTTCTGGTATCTCTTTGAATTGAGATCACCATACTAAGAATTTGAGCTTTAAACTATTTTACACAAGCACCCCACTGCAAAATCACAGTCAATAGACTCTTTTCATCCCAAGTTCCAGCAGAAGTAAAGTTTTCTGATTTTTTTCCCTGTTCCATTTCTGATTACCTCCCATCTTAATTTAATTCTATTATTATTATTTCATGTCTTCATTTTCTCTAAGCCTCCTACTATCACCTCTCCCCTCAATGTTTTGCTCCAAATAAATCCTTGTATAATTGCATTGCCTTTATTTGGTTACCCCTGGGGTTCATTTCATCTGGTTTCCCACAATATGAATTTACCATGTTTAACTGCATACATCACTATTAATAAACATAAGTTTTTAAAAGCTTGTGGTGCTATCCAGTCTGATAAGTCTTTACCAGCTGTTTTCTTTCTATGTAATTTTTATTCTTCAGCATAGTTACTTGTGTAACCTTTGCATTTTGGCCTTATAATTTTAGAGTTCCTGAACATGTTACTGAATGCAGGTTTTGGGGGAAACAGGAAGATAAAGTCCAATCTCCTCTTCCCAAAATGTCACTTCACTGTTCTCTCACACACACCCATCAAATAAAGCAAAATCTCTCCTTTCACTCTGGCCTACAGTTATTATTCTGATGCTTGTGATTCATTCAGTTTACTCATGCAACAGCATGCACATGCATTTGAGATGTAAATGTATTAATCTTATAAAAACTATTGCTTTATAATTTAAAGGACTTATGCCCAAACAAAGGATCTACAATACTAGGAGTGGTAATAGGCACTCTTTTCAAAGAACTATAAATAGTGTATGTAGCAACAAAAGAAAAACTGAATAATGAATGAGAGAGTTCACACCTCTTGCTGTCTTTTTGATCATTAATTTTTATTTGCTATCAGGAGTTAGGTGGAGGCAAACCCACACACTTTCATCCTTTCAGTTTTCTTTCTGGTATTAAATATATTATGTATATTTATGCAGAAAAGCTCTTTCACTAAATACTATTGAGCAATCAGAATAGCAAAAACTTTTACACTAAACCCACATACTTTTTTTCCTTCAGAAATCTGGATCTATGTGTCTACTTCAGTAGCTATCCAGGATTCAAACATGCAAGTATTTTGTCCTCTCTACAGCCCTTTTTCATATTCAGTAAAACAACTGACTTAACTTTTTTCTAAATAGCTTTCCAGTTCAGTTTTTAAAACCTTTTGCACCTTAGGTAAATCTTAGTACTGGTAAGTCAAACAAACAAGAAATAAATTTTAGTGAGAAAAAAATGGAGAAAATCCCACAGAGTTTATTTCAATATTTGGGAATTAACTAAATGATATTAAAATGTTTACATTTCCCAATTATCTTTTTGGGTTTTGAATTAAATTTGACTTTCTGAAGTCCCTTTTCTGAGAGCTGAATCAATCTTAAGGATTTTGACCAGAAAACAAAGTGGAGAAGGGAAAAGATACATGAAGCTGAAGTTCTTAACTTTGTAAATTATATTCCACCTTCCAGCATTTAAGACACTTTTCTGAGAGCCCTTAAATCTTATAAGTAGCCTGAATTTTTTTGTTATGGCTTTTAATTAAGCTGTGTCTGCCCCAGCTCATTAGTCACAGAGTCACAGAATCATCAAGGCTGGGAGACACCAGGGAGATTTTCCAGTCCCACTGCCAGCCCAGAGAGGTCTGGAAAAGTTTGGGAAGCGGGACCACAAGAACCTCACGAGGTTCAACAAGTCCAAGTGCTGCACCTGGGATGGGGCATTCGTGGAATCATGGAATCACAGGATCATTGAGGTTGGAAGGCAATTTCCAGACCATGCAGTCTCACCACCAACCCCATCAGCACGCCTAAAAGATGTCCCAAAGTGCCACATCCTCAGGAACATTTCAGCAGTGATTCAATGTCTTTAAACATTAAATTTAAATTCCAAGTCTTTAACAGGGATTTTGCTCTGAGCACCTCGGATTTTTGTGTATGTTCAGCATCTGAAAGGCAATGCCCGAGCACAGCGCTCATCCCAAGCTCCACAGAACCTGTGCCAGTAAGATCCCACCTCCCAGTTCCAGGCAGAGGAATGTCTGGCACCTTATCTATACCGTGAAAAAATTCCCGAGGCTGGAAAGGAGAGGTCTCAGCAGGCTCACCTGATTGCCCCCTGCATTCCCCACCCAGCCCAGAAGGGCTGGCTCAGTGGAGCCCCTCGGGGGCAGCAGCCCCAGCAAGGGGTTTGTGTTCATCCCCAGAAATTTCAGTTCTCAGAGCCCGGGCCACATTGCAGGTATTAACTGTACTTCACCTGTGTTGCAATCAAGGGCAAAAATGAGCCTTTGCAATCCTAAACTGGTGCTTTTAGGCAAGATGTTCCACCAGATTAACTGCAGGAGGAAAGGGTCAGTTATAAACTATGCATGCTTGTCCTCACTGAGCTATGTAAGGTCAGCCTTTGCTGATAAGGATGAAGATACACTGTATTCCTTCAAAAATGGGGTACCTTTTGAAGAAATAAACTGGATTTTGAAGGAACTGCCCGCTGCCATTCATTTTTCAATGCATTCATTGCTGTCATTTCAGCACAGTCCATGAGAAGCTGAGTGCCCACTGCAGTTATACAGTTGATCATATGAATAATCTCTAAGATTTAATATTAAAATGTTGTTATATAATGATAAAAATGGACTTGGCTGAAGTTCACAACGAAATGTAAGTGAAGAGGGTTCTGAAACCCCCTCTCCTATGGACATCACACTCAGAGAGAAAGTTTCCTTTCCTACATTCCTTACCAATGTAGGTGGGTTTTTTTATGGAATTACAATTTTAGAGGGGCCAGAATGAGAAATGGTCTCGTATATTTAATATCAGGAAAACATGTTAGGAAGAGAAAGAGGTAGGTCAAAAGAGGAGGAAACTGGACAGTTCTCTGCTGGTTTTGTTGGAAAAGCAAAAGGTGGGCGTGGGTCACACAGACAGGCACACACAGAAATGAGAGAGGTGTTCAGCTCAGCAAGTAGCTCACATCCACATCCAGGCAACTCCTGCCAGCACCTCTCAACCCCTGTTAACACAACCAAAACAGCTCCTTTCTAAGGGATGGATGACACAAAAACCCCGAAGAACCAAAGTGATGCAGGCACCAGTGGTACCATGCTGTCCTGGCATCTCACACCCCGGACAAAATTGTCTGAGGAAAACCTCTACAAGAGGGTGTCCTGCAACCTTGTGTTTAGCAGAATAGGTAAGACATGCACAAAAGAGCTCACACTAGCTTTAGACTCACTAACCCAGATAAAAACCCAAAAAACAAAAACCAAGCAAAAAGCCCCAGCCAAAACCAAGGAAAAAAATCTATCACAGGACACAAAATAACTGCTTTTCTGTTTGTTTCTCACGTAGCTTTAGTGAAACAAGTTTTTCAAGTCGTGGGGCAGCCTGTTTTATGCAATACCCCATTAAATGTTTTTCATCTTGTTTTTTTCTTAGCTGCTGCACTGCCAGTATGAAAAACCTGTTGCAACTGCCTGCCCTTTTGAAGCTGATAGAGCCAGGCTGCTCCCCCAGGAGTGTATCTGCCCATCAGTTAGTCTCTGGAAAATGTGGAAGATTTTTTGTAGTCAACTCTTTATGTCTTCCATCTCTCAAACCATCCTGTGGGAGCCTGCTTCCTAATTTCACTCTTGTGTATTGTTTTGAGGTCCTAATTTCACTGTTGTATGTTGCTTTGAGGTCAGATGGTCTGGGACAAAACTAAGCAGAGGGCACGTTTGATGCAGGAGGTGTCAGAGTCAGCAGGGCTCTTCCCTGAAAAAAAAATATTTAATTTTTCTCTCCAAGACCCTGAAAGCTGTATTTTTTTGCAGTGGTGTCCTCCATGGATTCTGTCACTGCAGCTGTGAAAGGCAGCACGACATGAGATGGACCATCCATGAATGTCCATGGGGAAAAAATTGAATTTACCTCCATCTTTAACCTGAGGAACTGGGCTTTAAACCAGACAACTCCTTGAAAAAACCCAGGTTGTGCTTGAGTGTTCCCTTCAGGAGATCTCAGATTTAGCTCTGGGTCCTTACACACTGAACAGCACCTATGAGGATAAGATCAGACAATCTCTTAATTAAAACAAGGAGCATGATGTACCTGAGCTTTCCCAGGCATTTCAGTAACTTCTTAAGTCAGGCCTGAGTAAATGTCAAACTGGAACAAGGTACTGGCACTCCTGAAGAACATGGAAAAGCAAGCCCAAGGATGAAGGAGGATGCGAGCTCCACGCTTGATCTCAGACTGAGCACAGCTCTTAATTTCTGGACACACTTCTTAAAAAGCTTCAGGGGCTTTACAGTTCAGAGCTTTCCTGGGTGCAGTCATAAAAGCATTGGCAAAGGTTTCACACAAGTACAGTGACTGCTCTGTGTGCACCAGGAAGGAGAACCAGCTCCTTCTTGATTTGGCGTGGATTTATGGCCCTGAATTGCTTGTCTGTTTTCTTTTTCCAGGCAAGGTTTCAGTAGGACACATTCAGCAGAGTTCTTTAATGCTCAGTCTTGGGAGGAAGGGGTTAAAAAGCAGAAGACTGGAGGAGGGTTGTAAATCAGCCCAAGTGACCTTGCAGCTGGAATAACCCTTGATAAGCCTGTGCAAACAGCAGGGCCAGAGATCCCCTGGCATGGGCATGGGTTTAACAATGCCTGTGTCTCCTCCTGTGTGCCTCTGCTTTGGGGATCCCCTGGTGAGAGGTAATGGAAATCAATTTATTATTTGTGTTTTAGTAGTAAATTCGTGGCTATTTGTGGTTGTTCTGGCTGCCTGCCTGAGCTGACTCACACACACACCCCCGAGCTGACATAAGCCTGCCTGGACCACACCAGGGTAGGGGAAAGCTCTCGATTTCAGGTTTAACATCCGCCTGACTCTGAGCACTTCCATTGGCTAAACCAGGCTTTTTACAGATCTGCCAGGCCTTCCCACCAGCTTTTGAACATACCTGAATTCCCTTTGGTGCAAACTTGTATTTCAGGTCTGTTGTTGTTAATGGCAAACACTCCTGGGGGGGAATCCCATCGGAGCCTGTGCCATTTCCTAGCATGATTTGCAGCAGTAGTGCACGGCTGTACGCTGTGCCCCTCAAACTCCTTTCAGCATGCATTTTATAGTTCACTCAAAACACCCTGCTGGCCCAGAACTTGTGGGTGGCAGCCAGTCACCCTGGGTGGCTCAGCCTGGAGGCTTTTGTGTGTTCCATGCAGAACCCAGGAGGGAAAATCAAGCTTCTGATCCATAACCCCTAGACAATAGTCTCAATGGAAGGTAATTTGCAACTGCTCTGCTCCCAGGGGACAGAAATAGTGGCCTGAGAACAGTATGTGCTGTGAGGACTGGAGTGTTATGCATAAGTAAAAGTGCATTTCCAGCCCTGGCTGGAACATTGTTCCTTCCAGGGACTTCAAGGGATTCCCACGTTTAGGAGGTAGCTCCAGACAGCCTGGAGAGTGTAACCTAAAAAAAGCATCAATGTTCTTTTGGAAACTTGACCAGAGAGAAAAACAAGAAGAGAGAACCTCAAAAGCATCAGAGTGAAATCAGGGTGCCTCAATATATATATATTTTTAATGTCCCTAAAGACCCATGCCTTACACAGCTGCTCCTCTACTCTGGAATTTCAGGCTCTGTAACCATTTTTCTATGAAGCTGAGCCAATCACTTCTTTATGTATCACAGGAACCCTTTTTCTGAAAGCCACGCCAAAAAATTGCCTTCTTGCAATTTTAAAATTTTAATTGGTTTTAAACCAATCTGTGTCCCAGCAAGTGCCTAAGCTCCTGCTGTTAAGGAAGACTCAATCTTTCAGGCACCTCTGAGAGGGATGCAGGTTTCCTTCTTAGCCTTTTATTATGCTCACTTCCCTTTTATTCAGGTGATGTGAGAACAATTGGGACATCTCTCTGAACAGTGTTAGGGGTGTAACCCACTACTTCCACTTTTCAGTTTTAGCTTTGGGTGTATTTTGTGCACAGCAGCATCCACACGAACGGACACATAATTTCAGGGGTGTTCCACAGGACTGCTCACCTTCTGGACTGGGTCACTGGATGTCCCCAAGGCAAGAGCACTGTCCCTCTCTCACAAGACAAGCTCAGCTGGCTGAAACAATTTCAGCCTGCTTTCCTCCTGCAGAAGGGAGCACCTGAAGAAGCTGTTAAGGGATTATTGCTGCTGCTCCTGGGAGCCCTTTGAGGATGACGGCGATGAATCCATGTAGAAACACCGGCATTAGGCTTCCCTGTTCACATGCAAATCGGTGAAACCCCACCACAGCCAAAACCTGCTGTTCTTGCCCCATTCAGAGCCTGACAAACAGCCTGAACTCCCACCTAGGTGAGAGTCAAGGCTGCAGCTTTTGCAGCCCCGACACACGGTGCTACAATTTCGGATTAGTGCGGATTGGTTACATTCGAATTACATAAAATTTACCTACACTGGGCGCACAGGATGCAGGACATCCAGTGGCCTCCTTTAAGTCCTTTCCTAAGTGACTAACTCTGAGTGTTTGAAGGTCCAGCAGTTTGTGCTGATGGAATGACTCATGGGCATCTGTGCCAATTTGTCACCTTTAGCATATCTAAAACAGAAATCCCAAGTCTTCTCAGACAGGCATCAAGCAAGTGCTGAAGTACAGACACTCTCCTGAATGGTTAGCTCCAAGACTGCCTTTCTGGGGCATGTAATGGGATGCTAAAATCTGGCTATTTTGTGAATTCTTTCCTTAAGGTCTTCTGATAGTTCCCAACACTTGAAGGGTAACTTCCTCTCTAAGCCGCAGCTCTGATCTCTTCGAGGATATCCTGAAAATCGTATTTTTCTTGTGGAATCCCACAGTCCTTATTTTAAGTGTCGTCCACTATTAAAAGACTGTGTATTGACTAGGCTTTTCCAACAAATCTGACTGGTATCAAGATACACGAACTTTATAGGATAATTTTAAACAAGAGGGTTATTTTGTATTTAAAAGCTGTAGGAAAAAAAAAAATACATTAAAACCCACCCAAATGCTGCCAACATCTACGACATGCACTCTGGAGAGGCGTCCACCTTGGCCGTCCTGCTGCTCTTTGAGGGATTATCCAACCCACACCCTGGGAATTATTATTTTCCAGGGTCTGGATTTCACGTGTTTACCAGCTGACCCTCCCAGCTTCGGCACTGGCACTCCTGATAAGCCAGTCTCCCTTGGGAAGGGACAGGGGACACAAGCACCGAGCTCTTGCATCACTCCTGAGCAGGAATCTGAAGTTACAAACTCTCTCTGCCACTTCAGCCAGTTCAAGAAGAGGTGAACTTGTTTTTGTGCCACAGGCACCTTGCAGCTGTGTTCAAAGGTGTGGAAATCCTCTTTATCCGGCTGGAGTAGTTCAGTAGAACTAAATTCACAGGGAGCAGGGGATTATTTTGTCTTGAAGATACAAGGGCAGAGAAAAATAAAACATGGTAGAGATTTAATTACTGGTGGTTAATATTAACAGTTGCCACATGTACATAGGCATGAGCAGAAATTGCAAACCCAGAGTCATAAAGGGACAAAAGAAAGGAAAATTTTTTTAAATAAATCGTAATGTGCCTTCCTCAAAATCAGATAGGGGAGGATGATCTTGAAGTAGACTTTAAAAAATAATGCAGGGAATGGAAATACAACTGCCCCACAAGAAATACAACTCGTTATGTATTAGGCAGCATGAAGCAGCAAAAAAAAAGTGGCAAAATAAAATTCCTGACTACAGACACATGTTCATAAAATTAACTATCAGTTGGTCAGCTTCAGCTACCTGACCTCCATTTATGCCATCCATTCTTTATTTTTTCTTTCAAAACCTGCCCACACAGACAGCAAGATAATCAGTATTCTGCAATGACTGACCTGACCAGTTAGTGATAGTGATAAAATGTAAAGATCTAAAGCACAGGCTTTGTCAGATTTGGGTATTTGTGGAAATATTCATTTAAGGCCATTTTCCACAGTGCCCATGCAATGTTGTTAAGTGGTTTTTATTGCACCTGCACTTTGAGCAGTTTTATGTGCAGCAGCAGTGCAGATGCCAGCCCTAGCTGGTATTTATGAAATTGTTGCTGTTGTGCACACAGAAATATTGAAGAAAACAGGCCCATCACCAGCAGAAACTCGTATCAGCCAGCTTGAACTCCTTTCCGAGGATGGGTTCAAATTACTTTCTGAAAATTACTCACCTGGTGCTTGTACAGGAGTCTGATGACCAATGTCCAACCAATCCCAGAGAAAACAAACACTTCCAGCTAACTGTTTTTAGCTTCATATGAAGCTTTGATATCTTTCAGCGTGGTTGGGTTTTGACAACAAAAGAGATCTATGAACCAAAAATCTGGAAATCAATTTGGTTAACCTAGCACAGGAATTTCCTCTTGGAAAATTCACTTGCTTAATTACAAAGTGTTGGAAAATAGGTAAAGGTTGAATTAAAGCATCAGTCTTTCACCTGTCAGAGGAAAACTGTAATGCCACAGCTCCTGGCGTTGACCAGAAAGGATCTCTTTCCTTGTGCCACCTTCTCTAAAGATAAAAAGTATTTTGGCTTTATTTGTGCCTTCAAACACAAGGCTTCTTTCCATAGGCAGCAGGCAAGCAAACAAATTCTTTCTTAGGCAATTCAAGCAGCCACTGAACCAGAATAAAGAGACTCAGACCTAAATTAAGACTGATGAAGTAAGACATATTTTAGTCATTAACGAGGAAAATGCAACAAGAGTGATGAGTGTGTGACATCCTACTACAAGTTAATCATTTTTATTCCAACACATGGGAGAGTGGTAACTGTGATCCAGAAATAATTTCAGAAATCATCATTTTTCCTCCACTTGAAATTATATTCATAGGGCAAATTGGGTTTAACTGAGCCACTTCAGTTAAAATTAAAAAGAATGGTAAAGTAAAATAATTTAACATATTGGAATCAAAGTGTAAAATCTTGCCTTAGTCAGAAACAAAGTTGTGTTGTCAAAAGTTATGGACAACATTTTTGGCTGCTTCTGTGGAAAGCACAGCTGCCTGAAAACTGCATATGCAGACAGCACTTTCTCATAATCACAATTAAATATATTTGGTCCTCAGTGAATTACTGGCTTGCTGAAGAATATAAAAAGATGAAACTGAGCTGCATTTTTTCCTCCTTTATTACCTGCCTGATCCAATGAACTGGATCAGTGCTTTGTTGGTGACCAATCAGTGATTTACAGTTTTCTGACTTCATCTGCTCCATTTATCATGGAATTAAAACAATGTCCAATTGTTGATAAAAATCAAGTACTTTTATACCTGATGCAGACACAGGCCATAAAAGCTTGTCTAGCTGCAGGTAAATATAAAGAGGACACTTTATTGTTACCCTTTTATAACAGGTCAATCAACAAGTCTCCAAGCACTTTTACAAATATTTGGTTAAATGTGAATGTAGCTGTTCCCCTCCTGACACTGAATACCATTAATTCCCTTTTGCAGAGCAGGAAATGCAGGCAGATAG
Source organism: Leptocoma aspasia (assembly GCA_013399835.1). Classification (NCBI taxonomy): domain Eukaryota; kingdom Metazoa; phylum Chordata; class Aves; order Passeriformes; family Nectariniidae; genus Leptocoma; species Leptocoma aspasia. Next base: position 137,527 of record VXAX01004212.1, on the reverse strand, counting down.
AAACAAATTCGCTGAAGTTATACAGCAAAACTAGAGTTGAACTAGTATGGAAAGTGAAAAAAAACCCCCTCTCTTTATTATTCAGACAAACAAAAGGCAATTCTTTTCAGGTTGGATTTATCTCTAGTTATCTCATGCAGGTATTCAGAAAATTCAGCTGTTCAAAAGGACTTGTTAATTTTTTTTTAAATCTCTCTAGCATAGAATTATTACCAAATAAATTATAAACACTGATCTTTCTGGAGCTATAGAAAATAAGATGGTTTTGTTGTTTGTTTTTTTTTTTTTAATATATATGAGATAGCATGGTTAACAGTCAACATTTAAAAAACTTATTATGATTAAATGATCAATTGAAGAAACCTGGCTCCATTAAATCAATGTTAATTTTGTCCAAGATTACATCCAAAACATAATTCTTGATTTCTAATTTAAAAAAAAGTTCTTAATTTAAGATTTATTGTGCTTTGTTTCTTTTTATTTTACTGATTTTTTCTGTATGCATCAGGAAGACTAAATGTATTTGTTTCTAACTTGTACTGAAACAGTTCTTTCACTGGTTGTTTGAAGCCAATCACATAAGAACTGAGTAGCTTTTCTTTTGTAAATAAAAAATTTTAAAATGTTAAATTAAAACACATTTTTGACATTTGTTTTTATGAGAACAGTGAGATCATTCTGCATTGAAACTCAAATTTACTGATGCATTGTAGTTGCTTCGACCAGGCTGGCATATGAGTAATTAAAACCTGGCTTAATTGGCTGAGCAGTTTGGATTTATTGCTGCTTTGTGCTACAAGTGCAAGACAAAGCTAAACTACCAGATCAGTGAGGGAAAAAAAAAGTCACAAGTGTCAGGGAAAAAATCATACAATAAATGAAAGTTGGCTTTCAATTTCTGTGCCACAGGAGTAGGATTATTTTAATATGGATAGAAGGTCAAATTTGTAGGTCAAATTCTCTTCTGATAGGGGAAAATGAAGCTGTATTTGCATGATACACCCAGAAAAATCCAACAAAGAGCAAGGATTTGAATTTCTATTCTCTCTTGTTATACAATAGCAGAGGAGAAACCCATTGAAACAACATGCACCTGAACTAAAGTGAAGATCACTTGTTATTCCTGTCTTCCCTCTGAGAGACAAACAAAGAATTAAATTTTGTAACTCTCAAACTTTGCCTCTACACCACAAAACTGAATTGGGAGGAAGAAGGAAAAAAAATTGAGAACTAAAAAGCATCTGGGCAATTTTATGGGTTTCCATCTGTGTGGGGTTTCAAACTGTTGCAGTATTTTCTGAAAGGCTGGCAGAGAATGAGAACGTTCACAAGGACACACCTTTCTAATCTACAGGCCCATGAGACCCTCTCCTGCTTCCCAGATAACAGGGTAATTGGTTTAAGGAGTTGTGCTTTTTCAGCATATTTAGTTAATACCCTAACAAAGGACCACCTCGTGCTTCATTCAACAGCTGGAATAATAATAATAAAAAGACTATATTTGAAGATGTCTGCCCATTTATCTTGATTTTCCACTATACCTGCAGCAGGTAAATGTATATGTGTGTATTCGTGGTAATACCAGTGAGATGCAAATGTACTTCCAAAGTCAACATACATTCAGTTTAAGCTTAGTTATTAAATGACTAATTATGTTCCCAGGTTTGGTGCAGTTTTATGGGTGAGTGGGTACCTGTAGTTTCTGTCAGCCACAGAGATCTTTCATGGTACCAAGGGAAGAAAAAATTCAGCGGGGACACCACCATTTGAATATTGGTGGGGTTTTTCTCCCAGTTGTAGGCTTTAGCACCGAAATTCCCTGGAAATGGCTCTAATTGTAGTTCAGTTGGAATGGTAAAAGGAGGTTTTTGTGCCTGAAGTGTCAAGGGCAAGCTCACCCTGAGTGTTTGGAGTAAGTACTGGATGTTTGGATTTAGGGAGACTTTATCTCCCCCTGCCCTGGGGTTTTGATTAGACACCTGAAACAAAGGCAGAAATAAGAATACAAGGGAGCATATGGCAAGTTGGGCATTAACTGAGTGGGAAATGAACTTTGTTGACAAAGTCCCCGCAGAAACAAAGGGAGTTATGACAAATTACCCCATTGTAGTCTTGGCAAACGCAGGGGCAGGTACCAATCCCCCACTCTTGTGACTGGTGAAACATCACAAAGCTGAGTCTGGAGGTTTAGGCTGGATTTTAGGAAAAGGTTCTTCCCCCAGAGGGTGCTGGGCACTGCCCAGGCTCCCCAGGGAATGGGCACGGGCTGCCAGAGCTCCAGGAGCCTTTGGCCAGCGCTGCCAGGGATGCCCAGGGTGGGATTTTGGGCTGTCTGGCCAGGGCCAGGAGCTGGACTCGATGATCTTGATGGGTCTCTTCCAACTCAGAATATTCTCTGATTCTATAAATGGGTGGGCAGAGCTACCTTAAAGAACATTGAGGAGGTACCATAGGAAGCCAAAGGTAACCCAGGGTAGGATGCACCATGTAACTGACGCCAGACACCAAAAAAGAGCAATTTATTCATCAGTTTAATTTATTTATTCAGATGCTTAGCACCAGTCTTTGAGAAGGTTAGCTTACATTCCTGTGAAGAACCAAAAAGTACACATCCAAACATCGTTTTGCTGCAGAAATACGGAGGAGGAAGTGGTTTGCTAAACTTCTAACTTACTAATAATTTTATTATTAATACCATTGAACTTGTTCGTATTTAAGTGCGATAAAGGTGTTTGGAGCAATTGCTGGGTCATGCTGAAGGTCTCCCCACCCTGAATTCTGGGCAGTAACCTGTGGGCTGCCCAGCAGGAGCACATCCCTCTCCAGCAGACACTGCCTGCTCCTCCCAAAACATGCAGCCACTCGGAAAAACCAGACCCTGCCCTGATCTGTCCTTTAGAGGTTGTTTATCATCCATGAATAAAACGAATGCTCCGCATCCCGCTCCGCACAATTTCAAACACGATTACACGCTCGCGGAGCTGTTTCGGATGAGGCGACAGGGACAGGGACAGGAGCTCAGCCCTCGACCAGGGAGGACAAGCTGAACAGACCGGGCAGCTTCTGCTGCCAAGAGGAGGCGATGACCCCCTCCCCAGCTCTGCCAGGCTCTCCCGTTCCTCTGACCTTTGTCAGCCAGCTGAGTTAACCTCGGGGAATATTAACCCAGGCTGGGAAGAAAAAAAAAAAAAAGCAAAAAAAAAAAAGCTTTTACTACTCCAGAGCCCTGCAAGGCCCTTCAGTGAGGCAGATGCCAGCCAGGAGGGAGGGAATAACTGGGGGAAGGAGGGTGGGAATGCGCTGTTCGCTCAGCAGCTCAGCCCTCTCCGAGAAGAAAAGGTGTTAACAGCGGTAATCAACGAGCTGCTGGCGAACGCCCAGGTCTTCAAGGCTGTAACTAAGCAGAGCTCCATTCATCTGAACCGAGCTGCCCTGGATCTCCCCCCCAGCAGCTCTGGTGTTGTTTCCTAGCGCACAAAGCAACGCCGGGTCCTCCTAAAGGGTTTAAACTCCGCTGGCAGAGCAGCACAGAGTATTTTTTACCTCCTGCCGTGTCCTTCTGCCCAGTTCTTCTTGTGACACCTGAACTGATGTCATTTCAAAGTGGCTTCATGCAGACAGACAGGAACCAGAGTATGCTTTTTAAATCTCTCTCCTTATCTGTAGCCATCGTGCAAGACATTTGGAGAAATCCAAACTGAAGTCCAGGATATTCTAAACTCAAAAGAAGTACAGCTTTGAATTATAAGTTATTAGGTTATGTCTTAAGAGAGGAACGAGACACCATCAGTACAGGAGTACATAACCTCCAAACGACTTTCAAAGAAAAACCTACGTGAATTTCCAAAGAAAATAAGTGTGCAGGTTCTCTAGTAGACTTGAACAGATCTTGAGGGATTTTTTTTCTTGATGCCAAGTAAAAATTAGCAGGGCTATTTCCCTCCATTTTGGTAAGGAAACTTAACAGGGAAATCTTATGACCAGGCACCCTGCTTCAAACCCAAAACATCTCTAAGGTCTGAAGGCCATCTATTGCTGTAAATTAAGGACATGCCACACAGGTGGGCATCTTAGAGAACCACAGAAGGTGACACAGCGGTGTTTTGGTTGTGTCTGGGATGATTTTACCTTTTGCTTCAGATGAAATTTGAGATCAAATTCCTGCAGCTGAATTCATACTGGAAAATGACTGGACCTCACTGATTACTTTAGGGAGCTCAGGAGCAGAAGTAGCCCCCCAAAATGGTGCAACTTAAAAACCTAAGCTAAAGTTTAAAAATGTTTTAGACAATACTCCTTATGTTTTTGTACCAAGGGGTCTGCAGATTCATAGTTCTTTCTGAACAAACACATGGACCTGGAAAAATACTGAAGGTATGATCTTGGTGCCCTTGATATAATTCCTTGATATGCATTTGGAGATATAAACAAACCCCAGACCCTTGCATGCCAAACTTGTGTACTTTGCCTTATCTGCAGTCTCCCTACAGAGATGTTAAGCATAGCATGGAGCAATATTGCAGCTAAATCGGAGCTGTTATTAACAGTAAGTGGAATTTCTTCATTTGCGAACTTACTTTTCCAGTACTACTCTGAAGTTTTGGGATATGAGTGGAATTTTTTTTCTTAATTTTTTTTTTCCTGTGGAGCTCAGCTTTGGCAGAGAAAAAAACTCTCCCTCACTGTAGGTCTGCCTTACAGGTGGCACTACAAGTCACCAGAGCATTGTAAGTAAAGCGACGATTGAGATCACAGTAATTTTCCAGAGTGCCCCGTTATTAAATGGTCCTAAAAAACTCCCAAGAAAACGGAAGTCATTTGCCCCGGCCGGTATTTTACGAGCAATCTTTATCAGGTGCTGACCTGACCTGTTCAGGGAAGTGTTTCGAGTCCTTATTTGCCTGCAACATCCTGAAACAGAGACCAACAGGGACCCATGGGCGAGTTCAAAAAGCAGAGCACAGCCACAGCACGCTGGGCTGGAGCTGCCAAAGACCAAACCGGGGGTCTCACACGGGGAGGAGGCGCGGCCACCGCTTCCACCTTGCCGGGCTCCCTTGGCTTCCATGCGGCTCGCTGGCTCCGCAAACACCCGCGGGAGGAGGAGGAGGAGGGCTGGGGCACGGGAAGGGAAGGGAAGGGAAGGGAAGG
>VXAX01004212.1:97777-131206 GCA_013399835.1 Leptocoma aspasia | reverse complement strand
AGGGAAGGGAAGGGAAGGGAAGGGAAGGGAAGGGAAGGGAAGGGAAGGGCCGCCCGTGTCCCTGCGGGGCCGGTGGGCTGCGGTGGCTCGGGGCGGGCAGTGCCGGGTCCCGCCCGCCTCGGGAGGAAGGGGCCGGGCGGCGCATCCACCTGCGGGCACCTGCCCCTGCCCCTGCCCCGCACCGTGACTCCTCCCCGGCCGCGCCGCCCGCTCCCCGCTCCCTCCGCCGCCNTATGACCAGGCACCCTGCTTCAAACCCAAAACATCTCTAAGGTCTGAAGGCCATCTATTGCTGTAAATTAAGGACATGCCACACAGGTGGGCATCTTAGAGAACCACAGAAGGTGACACAGCGGTGTTTTGGTTGTGTCTGGGATGATTTTACCTTTTGCTTCAGATGAAATTTGAGATCAAATTCCTGCAGCTGAATTCATACTGGAAAATGACTGGACCTCACTGATTACTTTAGGGAGCTCAGGAGCAGAAGTAGCCCCCCAAAATGGTGCAACTTAAAAACCTAAGCTAAAGTTTAAAAATGTTTTAGACAATACTCCTTATGTTTTTGTACCAAGGGGTCTGCAGATTCATAGTTCTTTCTGAACAAACACATGGACCTGGAAAAATACTGAAGGTATGATCTTGGTGCCCTTGATATAATTCCTTGATATGCATTTGGAGATATAAACAAACCCCAGACCCTTGCATGCCAAACTTGTGTACTTTGCCTTATCTGCAGTCTCCCTACAGAGATGTTAAGCATAGCATGGAGCAATATTGCAGCTAAATCGGAGCTGTTATTAACAGTAAGTGGAATTTCTTCATTTGCGAACTTACTTTTCCAGTACTACTCTGAAGTTTTGGGATATGAGTGGAATTTTTTTTCTTAATTTTTTTTTTCCTGTGGAGCTCAGCTTTGGCAGAGAAAAAAACTCTCCCTCACTGTAGGTCTGCCTTACAGGTGGCACTACAAGTCACCAGAGCATTGTAAGTAAAGCGACGATTGAGATCACAGTAATTTTCCAGAGTGCCCCGTTATTAAATGGTCCTAAAAAACTCCCAAGAAAACGGAAGTCATTTGCCCCGGCCGGTATTTTACGAGCAATCTTTATCAGGTGCTGACCTGCCCTGTTCAGGGAAGTGTTTCGAGTCCTTATTTGCCTGCAACATCCTGAAACAGAGACCAACAGGGACCCATGGGCGAGTTCAAAAAGCAGAGCACAGCCACAGCACGCTGGGCTGGAGCTGCCAAAGACCAAACCGGGGGTCTCACACGGGGAGGAGGCGCGGCCACCGCTTCCACCTTGCCGGGCTCCCTTGGCTTCCATGCGGCTCGCTGGCTCCGCAAACACCCGCGNCTGCTCTCCCCTTGGCCTCGGGAACCGCCTGGGGCCGGGCAGGGAGGGAATCGCCATCCCGGCCGCTGCGAGCTGCGCCTGCTGGATTTGGCTTTTCAACTAAGAAACTTGGGCTGTGCTCCCGGGGGGATGAGGAGGAACAGCGGCGGCGTTTGGGAATTCCCGTCCTGCGGGGTAGGAGGCGCCGGATGGTTGAAAACCGAGAGGGGACGTGGCTCGCCCCGTTCCCCGCTGCTTTCCCCGGTGTCCCCTGTCCGCAGCCGGTTTCTCCAGTGGGAGATGCAGCGCGATAAAGTTGCGCTCTCCCGCGGGCCGGGGGGTAAGGGCAGCCGGGAGCCAAAGGCGCACGGAGGAGGTGGATGGGGAAGCCGGGATAGCCGGGAGCCAAGGGCGCACGGAGGAAGAAGGAAGGAGCTGGATGGGCGCTCTGGATTCAGTGGGAACGCGGTCCGAGGCGGTGCGGAGGGCTCAGCCAGCGCCGGCCCTCCCCGCACCGCTCCAGGCAGAGCTTGTCCATCTCTTGCCCTGGTGATGAAGGGTAAAAGATTGGGCAACTTCTTCAAGGTCACCGAGCGAGCAGAGAGAGTAAACCAGAACAACGTTTAGTTCTGGGGCTTCTTCAGTGTGTATTGATGCATTGGGTTTTAGCAAAAGCGCTAATTTCGGGTGAAGGTTGGCACAACTTCACAAGTGATTTTGGAAAAGTAACTTTTGGAAGAGCCGTACCGTTGAAACTTCTGCGCCAAAGCTTTGCACGCTGTAGTCAATCCAGTCCACACCTCCTCGCAGGTGGCTTTATGTTCATTGCTTACCTGGACCTCGAAACTCAACCTCAACTTCCTGGGTGGGTGCGTGTCTGTGAATTTAAGGGAGCATTGTCACGCTGAGCCTTTGTCCGGAGTTAAGTGACACTAATGTCCCCACTGCTTTAGAAAGAGCCAAAGGAAGCAACTTGGATTATTTGCATGATCTAGGGCAATAGGAAGTGAGGAAAGAGGTGGACATTGTGTGTGGCATAGATCAATGAACTGGGAAAATGGCAGGTTGTGCCATTTACCTACAGGTGTAGATGTAAAGCCAAAAGACAGGTGGGCTAATATAAATGTTGACGTCAAAGTAGGACTTCACGTCCCTTTTTGGTTTTCATCCTTTTGTTGTTAAACTGTTAAAATTTATTCTGGTTCATAGGACAGTCAACCTAGAGCAAATCTATCATGGTAGCCTAGCCTGAAATCGGAAATAAGTTGGAACTACATTCCTGGATGTCGATAGAAAAACAAAGCAACACGTTATTCTGGGATGCTGGTCAAAATATTTGTCTTGGAGTTGCCAGTCCTGAAGATAATGGGTTTTTCCTCCTGTGCCAGTCCAGGGCTGGTCCACACTGAGTAGCTCCAGTGCCACGGTGGTGGCTCAGTGGTGTCTGTGCTCTGCAGCAGTGCTTCCCTCACGGCTTTGCTGTGTGCATCCTGAAACCTGCTTCTGGCAGCACTTCCCATGGGGCCTCCCCGTGGAGTGAATTCAAACCCCTGGCCAGCAAGATTTGATTTTCACTCTTATCTGCCATAGACCTCTTAGAAGTGGTTTCCAGCTCCTCAGGACCTGTAGGTCACAGGTTAAAAATCGCTGACCTGGCCAAGTATCTAAATAAGTCTGGTTTGTTAACATTGCTGGGTTTTATTTTCCTGCAGTGTGGGTACCTAGTGCTACCATATTCGTGTCATATTAATTTGCAGCTCAGATATGGTGAACAAGTGTTCTTGAGACGTTTATTTCCTTGCCAGCAACTTTCAGTGACGTAGACAGACACTTGAATTTAGCCAGAAAGTAGTAATCAAATATGAAAATGATTTGCAAACATGCTTCTGCCTGAAAGTTATTTGCTTACACCTTGGAAGAAGGGCAAGGGCAGAACCTGGGATGTAGTGTAGGGGAAGTAAGAATCCAAAGGCCAAGCTGGCTGTTGCTGCATCCTCCAGCTCCTCCTGTGATCTGGGTGCTGTGCTTTGCAGTTGTTGCCTGAACAATGGGTCCATCTCCTGCCACGCCAGAGCCTCTGGTTCTTCTGGGCTCTTGGTCCTTTCTGTTGCAGAAATGGCTGGCTTCGTAGGGTCTCGTGCCCCTCACCACCCACTCAGTGAAATGAGAAAAAATGAGAAAAGAGCATTTCAGCCTCCTTCCTCACCCCACTGTTCCTAACAAAGTGTGTGATGTACTAGTGACCAGGCTGAGTTTGAGGACAATCTGTTTTCAGACAGATGACAATAATAATAATAATAACAATCATAGACGATTATTTGTAGTATTAATATGGCAGCCTATAACTTTTAAAAATGTGACTGCTATGCTCTGAGATTTTTAATGCCTCCTTTTATTTTCACGTGGAAGTAGAATTAATCTTGGTTTCCTGGCCTGGGGAGTACTGCTGTGGACTTCAGTGAGCTGCTGCTGATAGTGCTTATCAAGGGGTACTGTTTTTTAACACCTCTTGATAAGTAGTTGTACAGTATAATGGCATTTTAGGAGCTAATCTAGAATAGCTTCAAAACTATTTCTTAGGAGCTGTGAGAAGGACAAGGTTTTATTTGTGGTAAATATTTGCATAGTCTCACGAAGTTCTCTGAAATACTTGTGATGTTACAGCACAGGCACGCTGAGTAGAGCTCACCTCTGTTGAGAAGGTTTGTTGAAAGGCCAGGACACTGTAGGATCCTGATTTTGATGACATTGAGACATTCAGTCAATTTGTCTTTGATCCCTGCCAGAGGATAAATGGAATAAATTAAAATCACTTTTTAAAATCGTCACAATAAAACCCTCAGCACCACTTCTTGAAGAAGTGTCAAGGAAATCTTGTTAATTAAATGGGATGAAAAATGTTATTTAGCTCTTTTCTTTTTTCATCCATAACTGAATTTTTTTAAACCTTTCTATACTTCATTTGCAAGTCATGGTAATTTTTAGTACTGATTGTTAAACAGGAATCTTGACCATGTTTCTTTCGTCTTGTCCAGGTGACAAGGCAGGAACTGTCCTGTGAAATTGTTCTGTGAAAAGATCATGAAAATAAATCTGGAATTCTGGAATCACCTCTTTGCTTGTTTTCCCTCCTTTTTTTTTTCTTTTAAATTTTATTGCCCCATTAACCTTTCCTCCACACCATCATATCATGGTTATATTATGTTAATGGTTATGCTGCTGAAACTCCTGGGTGGTCATAAAACGGTTGGAAATGAAAAGAAAATGAAATCATAGTTCCTTTCTAGCATCATCAATGCCATAATGTGTTGGCTTGCTCTTCTTTAAGGTTGAGCTTTGCACTGAAATTACTCCTTTGCTGTCTCAGTGAGTTCTGTTGGTTTGCTTGTTTGCTTGATACAGGGAATTTTCTGGATGTGATGCAGTGTGTTAGGTTCATGTAGACTGTTTGGATGCTTTTATGCTTCCTCCATTTAGAAGATGAACTTGACTTCATTAATTTGTTTTTTGACTGTTCTGTCCTCTTACATCTTTCTTGTTTACATGTGGTTGCTTTTATGTAGGTCTAACTGTGAAGAACTAATTTTTTGTTGTTGTTTGGGTTTTTTTTTGTTTTTGTTTGTTTTTTGTTTTGTTTTGTTCTGGGGTTTCTTTTTCAATTGTTGATAACTATCACAGAGCTCAGCCAGCAGCTGATGTTGTTTCTCTTTCAGGAAATAGCACAAAACATGTATTGGAGCAATATGTAAATGCAGGAAGCAAGCTGTTGCCAATATAACTCTGGCTTCTTTGGCCAGTTGAATTCACAGTGTTGAATTAGGATATCTGGAGGTAGTTATTCCATCCTATTGACTTGGGCATGGAAACAGCCTATAGGGATCTCTGTGTAAAAGCTTGTGGAAACCAATTCACAATTATGACATGGTGTCATGTCATAGCTGGGGAAGTCCTGTTATTTCTTGCATGGAGAGCCAGGGTAAAAGGCAGCAGGTCTGGTGTCATTACAAAATCCTGCTTAAACCTTTAGGGTTTCTTTGCCTTTCATTCTGTCAGTTGCCTTTTTGGGATGTTGGTTCCTGGCCAGCAAAGGACACGGGAGGTGTGAAGTGGTCGTGAGCTGATGCTGCTGTAATGAGGCAAAATCAGGGTTTCATTTTTGCCCAAAATTTATCAAAATTCAGTGAGGGGTTTAGGAGCACGTGGTGGTGAGGACCATGTACAGCTGAGCAGCACAACTCTGTGCTTGGTGTTTCCTGTCCAGGGCACAGAGGGACTGTCACTGTGGTAGGGAGGTGGACAAGCCTCTGGAGGGCTGAGAGTCTGGAAAGTCCATTTTTGATTAAATAGGATGTTGTCAAATGAAGTACAGACCAACTGTGATGCAACTTTTACTTAAAGACCTGATTTGCAGAAATCTGCAGAAAAACATAAAAAATGCAAAAAACGATTGGATTGAATTTGGTTTGAATTAATCTAATATTTTTATTTTTTGTATTGTTGTTTGGCTCTCTTCCCTTTTTGTTTCAATTTTTGACAAATTTACTGGAAATAGCGATGCATTTCTTTAATCTTAATGACCCATGATTAAGATAACATAACATAACATAGAGATTAACACTCCTAAAGCATATGTAAGAAGCTCAGATACTTCAAGTAGCAGCTGCCAGCTGTGAGCCAACACATTTTGCTTTATTCATCTGTGAACTGTGTCAGTGGTGGCTTTTTACTCTTTGTCTCTCCTGTCATTAGAAACAGTGGCCTTATTTCTGTGCTTTGAGTTATGAAAGAAAACACACTCAGTTTTGGACCTTCTGTGTTGCTGGAGGTCTAAATGCTGCTTCTGCTCCATCCACACTGGAGTTTTTGAAATTTAGGGGCTTGACTGCATAGGACCTTTCATTATTTGGATGCACTTTTTCCCAGAGCTGGAAGGTGTTAGCAAGCCAACCCTCAACCTCTGGTACCCTGTGACACCTTGAAGCCTGCTCTGGTGGGGACCTCCATCCCAGTTCCCTTGCCTGGGATCTCCAGCTCCCTTTGAAGGACTCCTGAAGCTTCTTTTTTCAGATGCACCCAGTAAAGTGCTATAATAGCTCAGCAGACATCAGGAGAAATGAGGGCAGTGAGAGGGAAGGACAGCTGTCCATTCCCACTGAACTCCTCTGCATCATCAGAGTGGGTTTATGACACTTTTAAATGGTCTATTTAAATTTGTCTGATGTGTGAGGTGAGTTAGAGGCCAAAGTCATGGCTGAGATAAGGCAGAGCAGTCCCTTCTAGCTCTCTAGTTGTTGGGATGGGGAGTGTTTGGTCAATTTGGTTCTCCATGACCCAGCTTCCCTATCTGAGAAGTTGTTGCAGTTCCCTTGATGTGTTTGTAAAACGTTTTGAAGTGTGGGAGAGATGTGTGCTTAGGAAAACCAGATTATGTCATTACTGGATGCTGCAGATTGATTTTTGCCTTAAACATTTGCAAAACTGACAGGAGTTCAGTGATTATGGTTTCATGTAGTTTTTAAACACTGGCAAATGTGTACATGTAATACCATGGAAATCTGTATTTACCTATGAGTTCCTGTATTTTATAACAGAGAAACTGTTATTAGTCAGAAGCTGGATAGGAAACAGAGTAACAAGAACTAAATTGGGAGTGATGGTGGAAAACCAGCTAAGCAAGAGTGATATTTTTTTCCTCAGTTCATTTGAAAAAAAAACCAACCGAAAACACTCCCAGAAACTCCAAAAAAGAGTGAGGGACACTCTTCCCTGTTAATTTGCAAAGTCTTTCAAATGGTAATGTAAAAAAAGTATTTGGGATTTTTTTGGTCATAGTACCTGTTGGCTTACCTCAGAATCACCACTTCTCTTTGGTATCACTAAAGTTGCTAACCCTTTTATTCCATCTCCTTTTCAGGGAACAGAAATACCCTCCTGTGATTTATTTGTTCCTAAGTCTGGGCAGAGCTGCACTTCCCAACTCCTGTGAAGAGTGGGGCAAGGATGGATGGGACATAAAGCAAAGCAGGAGTCCTGGAGCCTTAGTCATCAGTCTGATGGACTTCCAGTAAGTACAAGTAAGACTAGTTTCTCACCTGTCTGCCACACAAACAAGCTCACTGGTGCATTATTTACACCTGTTTGCTAGCACTGATAAGCAAATACCAGCATCAGCCTTGCTGGAAGTGTCACAAAGAATTGGCATGCTTGAGGGGCAGAGCAGCTGTTGAAATCTGCTCCAGTGACATTTGCAGTTCAGTTTTGGATGAGATGATGCCTTGATAGAGGTTCTAGAAAATAACCTGTTACTTTGGGCTGAATTAAGTCGTGTCTTTGCACAGCTGCAACGTGCAGGGTTTTGCTCTGCAAGGCAGAGAAAGGTATTTCTCAGGGCAGGACTGAGGCACTTTCTAGGCTTTTTTTCTTGTAGAGCAGCATGAGAGGACTCAGTAGATAGCAGCATTTATTAGAATGATTGCTTGTAGAGGTGTACAACTGCAAACATTTTTGTATTTCTTGTGTCTGTGGCTATCAGTGGTTTTGCTCAACGTTAACGTTTAACTTTAAAATAAACTGCTGGATGCTTGAAACATTCAGTGCAGAACCTCTCTTTTACCCTGTTTGCAAAACTTTCATATTGTTGTGGCACAGTGCTTCTCTCCCTGATTTTGGTGCAATGACTACAACACACACAGCCAAAAAACCAGCCAAGAAAACAACTCTTTAGAACACGTAAGAGTGAAAAAAAGTGGCCCGTGCGGGCTGCAAGTTGTGCTGCTATAATGAATTGAATTTGGATTTCTTGGTGTTCTGGTTTCTGTGTCATAAACCTCAGAGTGACACATGAGTAGGTGTTGAGAGAGGACCTGAACGTGGCACTGACACCGTGTGGGTCGCTGCCAGGATATTCTTTGACTCTGGTTCTGCCAGCGAGAGTGAGCACTGACTTGACCTTCTCAGTTTGTGCTGCCCTCGTGCTAATGAATAGTTGCCACTGTATAATCCCCAGGCTTGTATTGAGAGGCTGCTGAGATCTCATTTCATGCTGCACCTTAATTTGTGTCCTCTCTTCAAATGCTTCCGCTTGGTTTGGAGTTGGTTTTTTTTTGTTTGTTTGTTTGTTTGTAATTCATTTTTATTTCCCCCCTCTGCAAATCTGGCCTTTTTCCAAAGGGAAAACTGACAAGAAAGCTGGACAAAGCCTCCAGTTGTGATTGTTTTCTTTTTTGTTTGCTTGTATAGGTTCACATTTTACTCCCCAACACTTGAATTGTTTCTGTACTGTTGACAAAGGAAAAATGACCTCTCCTCTAGTAAGTAAACAAAATATTCACAATATTCCTCTCTGATTTTTTTTCTTTTGATATAGTTTTATTTCTTTACACATAACAGCCCATTGAGTGATGTCCTGATTAACAAATCTTTTAAAACATGGACTATTTGTTGTGTTTCCTTTTTGGCAAAAAGGGGAAAAGATGCTGTGAGGCAGGTGTAAGAGGCTCGGATTAACCAACATTTCAAGTGCTCAGATACTTTTGGGGGAGATTATGCTTTTGAGCACATGCTTTTGATTTATTTAAGATTGTTTTGGTGGGATAGGTTAGAATGGCTTGTAACTGGTTCTAAAGCTCTTCCAGGATAAATATTCCACGACCTTTTTACAGGCCAATGTGTGTCAGAAATATCTTAGGTGTATCTGGCGTTGCCACAGCACGAAATGGGGCAGTAAGCATTTATCCTGGACCTGGACAAAGGCTGTTACTTGTCAGCATTTCTTTCTGTGATGGTGTTGCCCACAGCTGTCCTTGCTGTTTATTTCTACCCTGTCAGATGTCCCAGGGCAAGTGTTTGTGCAAACAGCTTGGGAGGGCTGGGCTCAGGAATCCTTCTTAGGGCTGCTATGGACCAGGAAACTGATCTTGTCAGAGGTTTCCCAGGCTCACTCTGTGTTGTTTTTATTATTCAAAACATGAGGTTTTAGGCATGTTCTGTGAATCTCCCTGTTTGTGTAAAGCAGAGTCACAAATAAGTGTTCTGTGTGTGGGGTGTATTATCGTGTTTTTGTCTTCTTTTTCTTACCTTGGTCAGGGTCAGGATTAAATGCACAGAGAGGGTATTTTGTGTTTGGAGCCAGATGTTTATTAGTTCTTATCTTTATTACAGTCTTACAAGCTGTGAGTTCTACAGCACTTCACTAAAAAACTACAAAATGGCTCTGTCCCTCTCTACAAGGCCTTTTAAGGGTAAACTGTCCAATTAAGAAATGACACCTAAATTATTTTTACTTTTAACCCAATAACCAACCACCTGTGCCCTGCAATGTAGACTTTTCTATCCAATCACACAACACCACCCAAATCCACGGAGAAGAAGGTGGAGAAGAAGGACTTGCCACCACCTTGAAACCTCTATCTTGCTTTATATATGTTATTATTGCCATGGTCCGTGCAGTAACAAAGGACTCTTGACAATAATATCAGAAGGCTAAACATGATTTATTAACATGACTCCATAATACAAAGGATTTGGGCTATTATCTGCCCAGCTCGGAGCATCCCAAGCTCTTGCCTCCAGCTCCATCCAAGGAATGCCAGAATAGCTTACACAATCAGAGATAACAACTTTTCACCTCATAGGTTGAAAGGAAGAAAACCCCCATCTCCTGTATCAGGAGACAGGCAGAGAAACCATCTGTGTCCTTGAACACAGCTCAGAGATTTGTTTATAGAAACTTTTACAGAGTAAAAAGCCAGTAAAAGATGCTTTCCCATGGGAAGAATTTTCTGCGGGCCTGCATGCAGAGAAACTTACAATATGTTCATGCAACATATTACTATATTCTAAAACTTTAGACTCTAAGTTTTCCACCACGTGATATTACACACTTCTATTCAAACTCCACACCCACAATCCCAGTGCTATCATTCCATTTTGGAAGCCTTCTCCACGGCCTCAGGTCTCAGGTCAAATGCAGTGTTCTCCTGGGGGTCAGTGCCTGACAGCACAGAAAGTCTCAAATTCTCAGCATCCAGGGCTCCAACCGGATATTTTACAGAGCAGGGCTCTGAGATTTTGTCCTGATGGCAGCCTTGTTTCTCACCTTCTCCTGTTTCCTTCCTCCCCACGCCTCCCCTCAGGGTCCACCACCACCATACTACGAGAACAGGGGTTTCCAGCCCGAGCCCGCCTTCGCTGCCCGGCAGGCAGCCGGTGCTAATCCCTACCCGCAGCTCTTCCCTGCCAGCGCCACCTCCGTGCCAAGCTACGTCCCAAGGGTTGCCACCCACCAGTCCACCAGGCCAGTGGCACACCCGCCCAGGAGAACCTGTGCAGCCAGTAAGTCTTGGGGGGGATTTCTCCCGGTTTCGGACCCGAGATCTGTCCGAGTAAGATAACAAAGGAAAGGGACTTTCCCTTCCCAGTCGTGCCTCGAAGGAGACACTTCCTTGTGGATGAAGAAATGGCAGCTGGCTGGGGTGCTGGTGCAGCTGGGTGCTTTGGGAGGAAGGAGGGTGGAATGGAGACTGATTTTCATGTCAAATAAATGGTGCTGGTGGGTGGAAATTACTTTGATTTTGAACCTAATTTCTCCTTTCCTCCTTGCTTTCATTTCAGGTCTAAGGAAAACCATAATAATATTATTATCTATGTTAATAGTAATTTGTTGTGCAATTGCTGCTTTCTTCATCTGGTATTTTGGTAAGTTACTTTTTTTCCTTTTTTTTTTTTTAATCCGAAAGGAAAGATGTATTAAGCTTTTCAAGTTAGAAATATCCATTCTCATTTTATGTTTATGCTGAATTAAGGACAGAAAAGTCTTTGTTCCTTCTCTCCTAAGAGATGAGCTAATGTTGCTTCTTAATGGTTTAGTTTTGTTTGTGGGTTGAGGTGGTTTTTTTTTGGTTTTTTGTTCCTTTTTTTTAATGCTGCTGTTACTTTCCAAATTTGAGCTTCACTTAATTTCAGGGGAAGGGAGGGGATTGCAGTAAGTGTGTGAACCTTAACTGAAAGAGTGTAAACGGTCAAGATGTGTTTTGTTCTGCTAAAATGGGATCTCTCTTGGAGCAGAAGTAATTTACATCCATTTATTTGTTTCTGTGGGGCTTTTGTGTAAACATTGCATGAGCCCAGCCTGTCTCAGCACTCCAAGTTGTAGCATGGATGTTTGCCTTGGAAATCATCCCCAGCTGGGGTGACTGAGCTCTGAAGCAGGGCTGGACAATTCTGTTCAGCTCAGGTGAAATTTTGCCTTGTGCTGTCTTAATTTCCCTTTCAATGAAAGCTGCTTTGCTAAAAAAGCAGGAAACTAAAAATCTGCTGGCTTTAGGAGCCTCTCTTTTCTGTTCTGCTCAGGAAAAGAGGAAGAGAGATCTAGTGGAAGATGTCCCTGCTCACTGCATTGGGGTTGGACTAATATGATGCTTAAAGACCCCTTCCAAACTATTCTATGGTTTTAAGGGTTAGAACTACTAGGATGACACTTTTTGTTCTTAGGGGTGTTTTTTTTGACTCATTTTGATTTAAGCAGGGTGAGTGTAATCTTGTTTTAAATGAGAGTAAAAGTACATAATTGAGGCACTCACTCTCTCCCTCCTTTTCTACATATTAACGCTTTGCCAGTGCAAAGCTGACTCCTTTCTGACAACTTAATGGTGACTGATTATTCAGGGGAGGCCAGTGGCTAAAATCCAACCAGCTGCATCAGAGACTTGATCTGACAAGTGATGCAAAGGGCAGAGCAATCCATCTTCTGCTGTGGCAGGCTGGGCTCCCTCCCACCTCCGGGTTTAAGAGCCGCTTCCAACGTTTTGCTCCATCAAAGTGGGAAACTCTTGGAGAGCTGGGCTGGTGTGCAGCCTCATGGCTGTGCTTCTCTCTCCCTGCAGTAGAGAATCACTGTCTCAGCTCGCTGATTGAGTGTGGATCCTCAGGGGTGTGCATGTCCCCCTCCCAGTGGTGCGACGGAGTGAGCGACTGCCCCAACGGGGAGGACGAGACCCGCTGTGGTGAGTGACAGCAGCCAGGGGCTGGGGGCAAAACCTGCATCAAACCTGGGAGCAGATTGCCTTGTCCAGAGCTTGCCTAAGTTGCAACAAGGCTGTTTTAGCCCAAGGTCTGTCCTTAAAATGGTTTAGGATATGTGTTGTATATAGATGCTCAGTTTGTTTCCAGCCCGGTTGAAAAGCTGAAATAAAATGCTTGGCTCAGGGGTTTGAGCTGCCCTGACTTTGAGTCAGTTTTTAAAAATATCACCTTTTAATTTGGGTGGGGTTTGTGCAGAGCTGAATCTAGCATTGTCTCTGGATGGAACAGTCAGTGGTGACTTCTCAGTAAGCTTCAGGTGATAACGTGAACCTGGTGGTCTTCAGTCAGGCTTGTCTTTTTCCATGTATTTTGTATTCCTCGTTCTCCCCTTAGTTCATCAACTCCTTCATAACTAATTTGTGTAGAAAGCCTGGCCTAATCATTGCTTTCAACTGAAAAGATGCCGGGGGAAGTTTTAGTGCAGAGCTGAAGGTAGAAGGTTGAAACATTGATTTGTCCATTCCAGAGGTTTGACATCTTGTGTCGTGCCAGTGCCATGCTGGAAAACTCCAGCTGTGCTTTAAATTCCTTCTGTAAACTTTTATTCAGCACATTCTCATGCAGGTTAGCATTTGCTGGCAGCTGTTCCACTCCATTTGGTTAAATAATGGCTTCTTGGAGAAGCCTGTTTCAATCTGTTCTTTTGCTTGAACAATTTTTTATTAAATTCTTGTGCAAGCAAATGCATAGTGGGATGTGGAATGTCAGAGCTAATTGCTCCTGGTTACATTCTTGCTTTACAAAGCACTTCTCTGAAGAAATTTGGTGTATTAAGAAATAATATAAAGTATTTTTCAATAGATCATATTTTATTTATACACAGTATGTGTTATATTAAGAAATATATGGTTGCATAGAGAAAAGATCAGAAGATTTTCACTATTGCAATCTTTCTCAGCGGTAAAATATAAAAGAGAATTTTGAGCAAAAAATCTGAAATGAAAGGATGAACTCTATCTTGTACATTTGTACTTTAAAATTTTGGTAGTTCTTCCAAATTGCCTTACATGAAAAGAAGTAAGTCATTGCCATATTTCTGTCTA
Source organism: Leptocoma aspasia (assembly GCA_013399835.1). Classification (NCBI taxonomy): domain Eukaryota; kingdom Metazoa; phylum Chordata; class Aves; order Passeriformes; family Nectariniidae; genus Leptocoma; species Leptocoma aspasia. The sequence continues at coordinate 117,747 of VXAX01004212.1, read as the reverse complement.
CTGGCTATTCACTCAGAATTTGAGTAGAAGGGAGCATTAAATTAACATCAGTTCATACATGAAGTGGATATTATGGGTAACTACTTCCAAGCAGAGAAAGCAAAGCAGTAATAATAGAATGTGGTGTTCTTAGTTTCTTTTTTTTTTTTTTTTTTTTCTTTTTCCCTTTCTTCCTTTTCTGGCAGTTAGACTTTTTGGACCAAATTTTATCCTGGAAGTTTATTCACCTGTCAGCAAATCCTGGTATCCTGTTTGCCAAGATGGCTGGAATGATGATTATGGGAAGATTGCATGCAAAGACATGGGCTACAGCGTGTAAGTGCAACCTCTGTCAGCCTTTGCTCAGACACAGAAAGGTTAAAATTTCCCTCTTGCCATTTTTGTGTCTGAGACTTTGCTGTGAAAATGTACTGGCAAAGGCATCTCTTCATCTTGGCCTGTTACACGAGGTGCATGCATATCAGATAAAGAATATTATTTTAACCTAGTGACTGGTGGGAAGTGGAACTTGACAGATGTTTAAAGAATCTGAGACTCTGGCTGGGCTGCACCACAAAGGTTCCGGGTTCACGTAAAAACCAAAATAAACATTTCTAGTGTTGTCATGTCAGAAGCTCTGGCTTGGCACAGCTCGTTGTTATCACTTGTTTGAAAACTGAAACCACTGCTGGGTTTCATGGTGGAATTTCTGTTTTGCAGGGATACTTATTTCTACAGTCGTGGGGTAGCACCTGAAGTCAGCTTTAAGAGCTACATGAAGCTGAACACAAGTGCTGGGAATATAGACTTGTACAAAAAGCTGTACAACAGGTATCTTTGTTTAATAAAAGCCTCTCTCCTTTCATCCAGGGTCTCTCCAAATGCTGTAGGAGGTGCAGCTTCTGCCTGCAGCATAATGCAAGCACATCTTTCAGCAGGGATTGTTGGAGGGAAAGAGACTTTGTTTTTGATCTGATTGCAGCAACTGTTCTTCCCTCTTTTTAAAAACACAGCTGTCATTTTTCCATCCTCCCTGTCCTCTTCTAAAAGAAAAAATGTCCCATCCTCTGTGCTGTCTAGATGGTTGCCATGTCAAAGGTGTTTTCCTAAGGCTCTCTGACCATCAGCAGGAGTTTGTGTATGGTGACAAGAGCTACAAGCTGCAACACATTCACAGCAGCTGGCACAGCCTTTTTTTTCAGTCACATGAACACACAGCATGCGAAAAATGGCTCTTCACTGTGGGGAAGCATCATTTTTATTATCATTAAACAACTCTGAAGTGTTCAGTGTCAAAACCTGTAGACTGCTGTGCCTGCAAATTTCCTGCAGCTCCCTTGTTTAGTTCTTCTGCAATGACTTCCTAAATCAGCTCGACTTTCTCTCAAGCTGTTCTTCATCCTGCTTCTCAACAGGCTTTCAAACCTTTTGTGCTCATGTCTGCAGTCTCCCACAGGACAGTTTTGGTGAATGCCAGGCATGGTGGAGGCCAGATGGTTGCTGGTGGGGTAGCTGGAGAAAGTGAAGAAAGGAGGGAACCCTCACAGGAAGATGAGGCTGAAGGCAGGGCATGAAAGGGTAGAAAGCAGCTGGAGGGTGGACTTTGCTCACCATTTCCTTCACTGAGTGCCTAAGATCCTGTTTGTTTTTTTTTTTTTTTCTCCTGCAGTGGTTCCTGTGCCTCAGGAAATGTGGTTTCTCTGCGCTGCATAGGTAACTCACTGGCTTTTTCAAACTTCTGCTTCTTCATGCTTCAAAGTGCTCTGGCTGGCAAGTCCTTTTGGACCTGTGGCATTAGTTGCTGTCTTTGCATGGGCAAATGATTTAACTCTGGTTCCCAAATAATGCAGTTTTAGCAGCAGGGTGGGAGAGGAGGCAAGGAAGACAGTGGACCCCCAGTTGCTTTTGTCTTTGCTGCCACTGGTTCCTTTAAATGCCTTGTGGTGAAGCTCCATATCCATTCCCCAGCAGCTGTGTTGGGATGTCTGTGGCACATTTGCTCTCCAAGATTCAGCAATTGGGTGGGCAGTGCCTTCTTGATGGTGATTCCTGCCCTGAGGAGTCTCCTGGCTGCTGGCTGCTTTGCTGCACAGCACAGAGGTGTCTGAATCGCCAGAGACTCCTGAAAGGTGTGAAGAGTTTAGGGCAGCAGCTGCCAGATGGGGTTTGCAATTTAATGGGGGTCTGGGCAATGGCAGACTTGGGATTTGGTGCCAGGGCAGGGGATTGAGCTGTGGTGTGTCCAACAGGTCAGACACGGTGACAGACAAGGTCAGACACCTGCACCCCACTGCCAGGGAAGCCTGAGGTGCAGAATCCATCTCCCAGCCCACTCTTTGATTAACCTCTGTGTGTGACTGACCTTTCAGAGTGTGGTCTGTCCAGCAAGAGCGTGAGCATCATGAACAGGATCGTGGGTGGCAGCGGGGCCGTGCTGGGCCAGTGGCCGTGGCAGGTCAGCCTGCACGTGCAGGGCACCCACGTCTGCGGGGGCTCCATCATCACCCGCCACTGGCTTGTGACAGCAGCACACTGTGTGGAAGGGTGAGTCCCTCTCCTCATGGCTGTTTGCCCCTCTTCAAGCTGAAATGCATAAATTTATTCGATTCTCCCCACTTTTTCCCTTAAAACTGAGTTCTTCCCCCTCGCCTGGCATGCAGGTGGTCAGGACAGTGTTTTATCTGTATGGGAAATTTGAAGTATTAAGGGAAGGTTGGTTCTGGAGGAGGCTGGCTGAAGCTCATCTGTCTGCTTTCTACAGGAAGGCTTATTTTATGTTTTGTCTTATTTACAAAATGAAATGGGCGATGTTGAGCACAGATACCCACCCAATTTAAGATGTAAACTCAAAGCACCAAATTTAATGCCAGCCAGTACGATGTTTTCATGAATATGTTGAATTACACTGTGAGAAAACCCAAAGGAAACTCCCCCCCCCCAAATTCTCAAATATCACACTGCTGTAGATATGATCAATTTAAGATGCCTGTGCTATTTATTTCTTCCTATCTTCTTGCCACAGGGTAGTAAAGTCCCAGTCAGTATGAAATACAGATTTATATCTATCCAAGGAGCACTTTATGTAGCCATCAACAAGAAGAATAGCTGGTGCTTTGTACATTTTTAACCTATAAAAAAGAGTTGAGGGTTCTGTGGTACCCTCAGAAAGGGCAGAAGTTGTTTTAAAGGTGGCTGCTTCTGTTGGAGGGAAAACCCACAAAGCAAAAACATTTTTAATGGTTGGTTGGCTGGATCAGAGTTTGAGGCTAAGGCAAGGAAGAATATTTGTCCTTAACCTTGAGAAAGGAATGCAAGTGTTGATTTATACTTGGAGATCTTATCCCTCCTTTCTTGTCTGGATTTGAGCTCTGAAGTTCACAAAAGCTTTGGGAATGGCAACCAAGCTGCAGCTGGCACAAACCTGGTTTTCAGCCTGATCTGGGCTTGTTTGGACATGGGGTGACTTGCAGGCACAACTGCCTTGGAGGGAGTTTTAACACTTGTGGCAAGTTTTCTATTAAGCTTTTGTAAACTGTGCTGGAGCACAAGAGGCTACTTAAATAACATCCAGCAAGCATGCTTAACATTAGAAGAAAAAACCTACCAAACCCCAAAACCAGCCTAAAAAAACCCTGGCATTTTCAAGATAGTGAAATTCTTTCACTAGATCATGTTTTTACTAATTCTGGCTTCTGCTGATAGCACTGACATGTGAGACTTCAGAAATACCTGCCTGATCCCTCAGTCATGGAAATCAAAAGGCTTCAGTGTTGCAGTCTCAGACTTAATTTGTTGTGCTGAGTGATTTAGGGGATGGACAGTGATACTTAACCCACTGCAAAGATTTTTTTGATATATTCTTGAAACTAGAGCCAAGCTTTCCTCAAGTTACATGTCTGGCAATTTGTTTGTCTTATTCTTCAGAAAAAGTAGTCAAATGCATGTGCATTTTTGGTTACACAAACATTTGACTAAAAGCTCTTGAAGACAATTTTTTGAAGGTCCTAATCCTTGTCTTGTCACCACAGAAGAAAACCTTCAGACCTTTTCTTTGTTCTGTAGGAGACTTTCTGACCCACACAGCTGGAGGGTTTATGCTGGGATTCTGAATCAGGATGAGATGCTCTTTAAAAGTGGGTACAGAGTGCAACGGATAATTTCCCACCCAGATTATGACACAGACTCTAAAGACAATGATGTTGCTCTTATGAAGCTGGAGACACCTCTGAGTTTTACTGGTAGGTATTCTGCTCTTCTTAAGGGAAAAATCCAGTGGCAATGAGCACACCTTTTAAAACTTCTGAATTTCATCGAGCAATCCTTGTAGATGCTTATTGGAAGAACACAAAATTACCCTAGAGACAGGGTATAGAGACAGAGGGCACAGCCTCTGATTTCCTAAGCAGGATTTATTTAAATCTATTACATGGATAGGGGGTTTGGGCTCATCTCAATAATGCACTTTTACCTCAGAATGCTCTATGGTGCTTCAGTTCAGCCACAGCCACATGTGCAGACAGCTACAGGTGCAGTGGTGGAGCACCTGATTAAATCCCAACTCAAGTCAGGTCAAATGATGGTCAAAAAGCCCTTCAGAACTCAACATTACAAGAAGTTCCTTTAATAAAAGCAGATGTAGGTTGTTTGTAAGCAATCCGTACAAAATAGAGAACAAGCCATTGTTTAAACTTGAAGTGCTTTTTGTGTACAGGCCCTTTGTGTTTCTGTGCATCAGTTTAAAGCTACCAGGAGTAGTCTGAAAGGGATTTTCTGCTGCTGAGAGCAGGGACATTGTCTGTTTTCCAGGCTTTTGTGCTGCACACTTCTTGTATATATCAGTACTGAATCCTGCTTGTCTTGTGATTTGCAGCAGAGTTTTGCAAAGAGAATGCAGAGCTGTAGTTTTCAGAATTTTTTCTCCCTGTTCTACTGCTCAGAAGAGCTGGTGTTAATTGTTCTATTTAACCTGATGAATTAAGGTAGAACCATTAACTGCTTGTCCCTCACTTTGAGGTGAAGATTAGGTAGATTTGAGGTGAAAATCAGGTACCCCTCAGGGAAAGGGCACCTCATGAACTTTCTGCTGCTTTCTGCATTGTCTGCCTGCAAGGAATGGAAAGTACAGAGGGGATGCATGGTGTGTAAGTGGTGGCAGTTTAAATTAATTTTGAGTTCTGTCTGAACATCTGTTGTTCTGTTTGTTTTGCAGAAACTGTGAGGCCAGTTTGTCTGCCCAATCCAGGAATGATGTTCCAGCCTAACCAGCAGTGCTGGATATCAGGGTGGGGAGCAGAGTACCAAGGAGGTAAAAAGTGCTTCTGGAATATTTTGATCTTTCACAAAACTAGTCCTCTTCATCCTATGAATATTGTTGCATGGGCTGATGGGGCAGTTTGAATTAGTTCATACACTATTTCTTACCCATTTTACAGCCCCCAATATTTACCCAGGGCATTCTGTCTCAAAGCAAGTTGTGATGTGTTGAATTTAGCAGATTGCAAAGGACCCTCAAATCACTTCAGGGCGGCCAGAAATAGCCATCCAGGAGATAATTCTGTGTCCCTGCTGGCAGGGCCACCTCTCCTGCAGCAAGGGTTGCTGTGTGCCAACCCTTGGGAAGGAGCTGCTTCTTTCCACCACCTCAGGCTGAAAGAGTCCTGTTTGTTGTAGATTTGCAGAAGTAGATTTGCAAGACTGGAAAAAGGAAAGGGAGGAAAGTGTTTGTTTTTTTTTTGTAATAAGGAAGGTACTTGGGGAGGTCCTCTTGACCTCTTGTAGACTTCTTACATCTTATATTTCCATCCCTCTGCTTCTAGGAAGTTTAGTTCATCTTGGCTGCTGGGATTTTTTGTAACAGGAAAGTAATGTGATGCTTATTCTGATTTTGTCTTTGCACGTTTGTGCATATTTCCATTCTAGGTAAAACATCAAATAACTTGAATTACGTTGCAGTGCCCTTAATAGAACGTTCAAGGTGTAATTCTGTTTATATCTACAATGGCATGATTCTGCCTACCATGATCTGTGCTGGAGACCTAGCAGGGGGAATTGATTCCTGTCAGGTAATTATTTCTAATTAATAGCTAATAATTATATAAAAGATGAAATAATAATTATCTGATTACTTTTGTGGCCTTGCTAGTAGGCTATCTATCTATCTATTACAAATAAATATATTATTTATATATAATAAATATATCTATTACAAATAAATCCTATGCCCCCCCAAAATTAAAAATTTGCATTACATCTCATTGAGCTTCTGGTTCCTTTGGTGGTGCATCCCTTTAAAGAGGAGAGCTTTTGTTTCATCATCTGAATGGCTGCCAGTGCTGAGTTTTCACTAAATTCCCAAGGAGGGTGAGGCTCCTTTTTAATGCTTCAAGGATGGTTTGTTACCTGGTATTTGAAAGTGATCAAATGCTCCTCATAACCACAGCATTATTATCATTATTATATTAATAATCACAGTGTTGTGCTTGTGAACAAGAAAGTCAATAATGCCAATCTTACTTAGAGGGCTCTGGGCAAATTATTTTCATCCCTATTGGAAGCAGGCATCATTTAACACCAAAATTGCCATCATATCCTGTTTTAGTGACTCCCTAAATGGCAGGTAGGTTTATATTGAAACTGAAGCTGTGTTCCTGGGGTGAAATGGGTCGTGCTTTTCCTGGTGGCTGTGTCACTAACAAGGTGTTTGTGTCCCTGCAGGGTGACAGTGGAGGTCCTCTGGTGACTCACCACCACTCTGTGTGGTGGCTGGTTGGAGATACCAGCTGGGGCACTGGCTGTGCCACTCCCAACAAGCCTGGAGTGTACGGGAATATGACTGTGTTTACAGACTGGATTTATAAAAATATGCAGGTAAAATATTTGGAGGTTTTTCATAAATTTTAAGCCCCCATATCCTGAAATGGTTTTACTTAAATAAAAATTAATAAATAAATGTGACTTGCATGATAACTAAGCTGTTTTGTTGGGAAGCATCCAGGTGATTGTTAAGACAGAACCTGAACCTTTGTTTTCTGTTTTGTTTTGTCTTTTAAACAGGCAAACAGATGACAATGCTCTCCTTGCTAATCGATGTTCCTGAGGACAAGAATAAATGAAGCCATGGGGGCCTGGGATATTTATTCACTTTGCCGTTGATTTTATTTTTCCTCTTTGATTTTTCTTTTTAAAAGTAGCATGAAGGATTGCACACTTGGTTCTGTGCTGGCTACAGTGACAGATCTTGATCTGTGAAGGATTATCACAATGAGCACCTTTCTTCTCCTTGTGGTGCCTGGCAGAGTCATTCTGTCAGCTGCTTCCTGAAATGTCTCTCTTCTGTTGAGTAACTTTCACTTGATGATCAGGCTTATAATGACTATTTAAATCACAATCTAATTTCAGATTTTCGTAGCAGGATGCTGAGACAGTTGGTCTAGTAGTTTTTAAATTAAATGTTAAGTAATGTGAATGTTGAATCTCAGAGCTGCTGGTTGGCAATTTAAAAAGAAATGAATGTTTTTTTTAGTATAGGATTACAAAATGGTTTGGGTTGGAAGGGACCTTAAGGATCATCCAGTTCCAACCCCCCTGCCATGGGCAGGGACACCTTCCACTATCCCAGGTTGCTCAGAGTCCCATCCAGCCTGGCATTAAACACTTCCAGGGCTGGACCATCCTCAACTTCTCTGGGCAACCTGTTCCAGTGCCTCACCATCCTCACAGGGAAGAATTTCTTCCTGAAATCTAATGTAAATGTGCCCTATTTCAGTCTGATGTCACTACCCCGTGTCCTGTCACTCCATGTCCTTGTCCAAAGCCCCTCTCCAGGTCTCTTGTAGGCTCATTAGGGACTGGAAAAGGTGCTGAGGTCTCCCCAGAGCCTTCTCCAGGCTGAACAGCCCCAGTTCTCTCAGCCTGTCTCCATAGCAGAGGTGCTCCAGTCCTTGGCACACCTTTGTGGCCTCCTCTGGACTTGCTCCAACAGGTCCCTGTTGGGGATCCCAGAGCTGGATGCAATATTCCAGGTGGGGTCTCAGGAGAGCAGAGAGTGAGGGATATATATGAAGGGAATTTTTCATGCACTGCAGTACAGTCACAGAAAAGAAAAGAATATACTGTACATTCAGGTAGTTAAAAATCCTCAGGATCACAACACAGCCCTCAATCAAAGTCAGACTGTTGCAGTCTGGCTGCCTCAGACCTTACAAAAAAAGTGCTGTTCTGCCTTAAGCTGCTCTGAACCCAAAACGGGAGCTTTGTCGATGTGGGATCTGGAGATCTGAGCCCTGCACAGGGATGCCCCAGAGCTGCAGCAGGAAGAGTGTCAGTGCTGAAGTCCCTGGCTGAGCACATTGAAGGTGACTCTTGACCTCTCCCTGCTGTGGAAGGCAAAGGGCAAACGTGTCGAGCCAGGCTGTGCTGCACCTGGAGCTGCACACACACAGACACAGCCGGGATGTTTTGTACAAGGAAACACAAAGCTGCGTTTCTGCAGGACGAGATGAACTACCTCATTTGTTAAATTTGGCTTCTGATTCCTTACAGCTCTCCTTCATGTATCCACCTTGTGTGTTTTTAGCAAAATGTAATTCGTACCTGAGTGCCGCCTGAACGAGGATTTTGAAAATAATTTATAATCGTGGTAGAGGATCAAAAAGCCATATCAAGTCACTTTGTTAAGAAGGATAAATCTTTATCGAATGAAATGACTCCACTAGTCTTGTTTTCTCTTCTGGTACTGAAATGCAATTATCTTACATGTAAACACTGCACCAAATAAATTGGGTTTTTTTTGGTTTTTTTTTTAAACAAATAATTTTCCTTAGTTGTGCTTTATATCTGTGTTTTTTTATTTTTGGAAGCATTTTATTTTTGGAAGCAGGTGCTGGATTCATATGAAGTGTTTTGAGAGTCTGATTAAAAAAAACAAAACCAACAGCAAACAAAGAAAGAAAAAGAAAAATAACTCAAGAGGGTGAGCCGAGGGATTATTTTAATTCCAGTGTTTCAGGGAATTTTATATTGAAACTAAAACTGTATTCCTGGAGTGAAATGGGTAATGTTTTTCCTGGTGGCTGTGTCACTAACAAGGTGTTTGTGTCCCTGCAGGGTGACAGTGGAGGTCCTCTGGTGACTCACCACCACTCTGTGTGGTGGCTGGTTGTCCTTGAACAAACCCAGGGAAAGAGAGTGGGATGTCCAGGAATGCTGAGTGTCTTTGGTGGCTGGGTCTGATGAAATCACTCTGACTTAATTGAATTAAATAAGGAAGTTTAGCCTGCAGGCAGTGGCTTGAGGGAGTTGCACCCTACTTTGTCACTCCACCTCCTGCTGCCTGGAGCAATGTGTCCTTGCCTCTCCTCTCTAGGTGTCAGATGGGTGTTTTTGTAGCACTTGTGCATCAAGTGCACCCTGGGGGATGGGAGGATAGAGTTTAAAGTACTTTTGAAACAGGAATTTAAAAATTAAGTTGTTACAGGAATGAGGCACTTTTTCTGTGGCTTCTTGCAGCACTGCAAGTCACTAATAGCAAAATAATGTACTGGAAGAAAGGGGAAACTGGCTGCAGCATTCAAGATGGTCAAGGAACCTGGATGTTGGGGTGAATGCTGTACCAAAAGTCAGGTACCAGCTGCACTTCCATGCCATGGGCAAACCCTTTCTGTCATATATTGCTTGAGGAGAAGGCTTCTCTTGTAAGAAACTTGGAAATGACTACATCACACACTGGTGTAAGCACTTTTTCTTCTAGCTGGATGCAGATATTACTTTTGGTGCTTTTGGTTATTAAACCAAATCTTCCATGTGAAAAATGTCATGAACACAGTGTGTGATATATTTTGCATCGGCTTCCACGGAATGAAAGAGCTTTTGGAAAGGTTCTCCTTGCCCTGGGGAGGGAAAGGAGAAAGGCAGTAAAACACATGCTGAGACACCCTTGTGATGTTTAACATCCTGAGAGAATGTCTCTTTCCTTTTGGACATCCAAATCCTGCTCTCTGAGTTGCCCATCAGTCCTGAAATTTCAGGTGATGCTGCAGACATCTGAGAGGAAGAACCTCTTGGCCTTCTGCAAATCAGACAGCTGGGAAAGGAGACTGAACAGAGCCAATGGCATCCTCTGGATGCACCCATCACATAAAGGAAATTAACTTTCTTTCCCTTCTAGGCTGGAAGGGTTTCATGCCTGCTGTGTGCTCCCTCTCTCCCTCCTGGGCTGAGACTTAGTGGTGACAATTTGCAGAGGTGTCTTTTAGGTGATAGCAGGAAAGAGAACAACCCCAGCAAGCCAAAAACACAAAGGGAAGTGGGAGATCATGAGTGTAGTGCAGTAAGATTCATTGAGGAAAGCTAGATAATTTGGTTTCTGCAGATTGTGAATTATACAGCTTCTATCAGTAAAAAAGAGAAAAAAAAAACCCCAACAAAACATATAATCCTCATAGTGTTAGCTTTTTAATGATTATTGCAGTGGTTACACAGAGTTCACAAAGATAATATTTATTTAATCACAACTCCTCCAGCGGAGCTCTTTACGCAAAAACTGTTTGCATATGATTATGGAAAATAAAGAAAAACTGAACACTAGAAATTAGTATTAAAGGTCTGGGCTGACACTACATTTCTATGGGATCATTACTAAATTCTTCAGTAATGCTAGAAGATGAGGAGAAAAAAAAAGCTTATGAAAAACAAAGAAATTACACCAAGCTGAATTCTCTCAGGTACTGGCAGGCTTTGGTGAGACGATCAACTCTTTGGCTGAGGTAATTCCTGATTTTAGCAGCTTCAGAGTCCTCCTCAAGGAGGAAGTTTAAGTTCTCTTTATCTTGTAAAAGTTGCAGCATTGAGGTCTGCACATTTTCTCCAAAGTCATTAAGGACAGAAGACAGGATGATCAGAGGTATCTGATTGGAGAGGCGTTTACTTGCTCCCTGCAAGATGGGGGGAAAAAAAAAGGCAAAATACGAAATCAGTAAAAAGGACTGAAAAATGAAGGGTCTATAGGTAATCTGTTAAAAAAAGATGTTCCAAGGTTTTAAAATGTTGGACTGAGTTACTGTTCAATAAGGGAGTACTGCTATGAACTAAAAAATGTTTCAATCAATGTCTGTTGTGCCTGAAATCTAAAAATTAAGAGTCATGGGGATGTCAGCTGTTGCTTTTCTTCCCTCAGCAAACTAAAGCCAAGGCAGGCTGTCCTCTGCTCAGCTCTGTCAGCTGTCACTGGGACAAGTTATAGGAGGACATTTCTGACAAACAGAACTTGTGCACAGTTCCTGGTGTCCAACTTGTCTTCACTGAATGCTCACGAAATCTTTTGATGCAGGAAATCAGAGAGTGACTTCTCCTAAAGCTGCTAAATTCCTCTATTAGATGGTGGTATTTAGGTGGTATTTCTGATGTGGTTGTCCTTTTTAGACAGCTTTGGAGGAAGCTTTAAGCCTTAAAGGGAAGATGTCTTCAGCAGTAGTGAGACCACACTGTGCCTGCATTACATCTCCTGTCTGACCTGACCGACTGCCTGGCTGATTTATGGATGCAAACTGAAACAGATTGACCCAGAAGAGCTTGTGGGGCCCTTTTCCCATGGGCATCCACAGGGTTTGGGGGCCCACCTGGTGCTTTTGGGCAACATGAGGTTCTAAACCTCTCCCAGCTCTGGGAAGTGGCTGCCTCCAGCCCTCCTAATGCTGGTTGAGAACTTAGACCTAAGTGCCTGGCTGCAGTTGAGAGGTTCTGTCTTTCTTTTAGTGGTACAACTTGGAAATGGCATTTGTAGGCCCTATAGGGTGTAGGCAGACATGGACATTTAAGAGCTTCCATCTCATTCAAATTGTATTTGGCCTTGCATAAGTCATTCCCATGGAGCTATGGTGCCCTGGCATTTAGGGGTTTGTTGAAAATGGCTCTCAGAGCATTTACAAAAATATTTAACTGCAGATAAGGCATATAGCAGAGTGTGTAGCAAGGGGAGATGGAAGTGCTTATGCACTTCTGGCTTTGTTTCTTGTTCTATGAAAGCCAATGGTTTTGTCTTCCTCAGCCTGAGCAGCCTGACCATTTAATTGCAGGAATTTGTCACAAAGCCTGCTCCTGGAATTCAAAGTGAGCTGCTACCTACCTTCCTGAATTATTAATACTGAACTTGTTGCTTTCTGATGGAGTTTTACAACAAAGCAAATCTTGATACTGCATATTCTCTTTTCTTTCTTTAACATGATCCTTTGTTAAAACACTCCATTTGTCTTCAGAGACTTCACTTACAGGGTGCTATCACCAATACAGCAGATGCACTCTGATCTCTACAGACAGCTGATAGATTTTAATGTAACATTTTATTATTGCTCCTGCTCCTGTAGTAGTTTAGGATCTGACTGCAAGCCACTGGCCCCACTTTGTGCTGGCTGCAGGAATGTGCAGAGTGGCTTGAGGCTGACCTGAGCCAGACTGGGAGGCAGCTAACAAGTGGTTTAGGAGCCAGCTGTCACTTTGGTACCTTCAGGCTTTTCTAATCACCATATCCTGCATCCTGCAGCCTGCTGATACAGCCCAGCTTTGCCCTGACACTCTCATCACTGGTCAGAAGCTCCAAGTGCAGAAGCTGAGCATGTACCTGAATGAGACACTGAGCTAGCCCCTGGCTATTCCCTGCACTGGCCATACAGGGCTGTATTGACTCCAGCAAGATCTGCCTGAGGGCTATCTGCTGTAGCACTCAGGGGGCAGCAAATCTGCCGTGTCACAGCCTGTGAACTCACAGAGAAATAGGCCTTGGTGTGAGAAACCATCTCCACAACAACAGAGGGCTCCTTTGAAGCAATCTGAAACTGCAGCTCTTTCCCTGGGGACGCGTTGAGAGAGTTTTCTGCCTTAACATTATTTAATTCATCAGTGTAAAGGTCATCCTGGCAGTACACGATTCTCTCCATTTTAAACTGTGCCCGGATATGTCTTTCAGCCTCTGCTGCTTGTTGCTCTCTAATGTCTTCAATTTTCACCTGGAAAAGAAAGGAACAAGAAGTTCTGAGACATTTGCTTCCTTTGGGAAGGTGCCAGTGCTTAGCAGTGTCCCCAGGGAATGGCAAGGACAGTGTTCAACTGCCCTTGTGCAGCACTGTCTAATCCCAGAACATGGGAACATGGAGTAGTGCTTTGGATTGTGATCTCTCTGTTGTGAAAGAGCAGGAAAATGTGGCAGTTTTGTCCCTTTCTTACACAGGACTGGGATCAGTCCAAACTTGGTGCTTGAAACCCAAAGGAAAATATCTGTTGTCAGCAAACCACCCCTGTCTTACCCCTCGCTGTCTGGTGCTTTTTTTTGCAGCCATCTGATGCTTTCTGGCCTTTTTGATACTTACACCTAAAAGTTTGTGGGGGTGGCAACGTTCCCTCAGTCATGCTCAAATTCCCTTAAATTGCTTTCCTAACAGCCCTAAGGAAACACCCCATCTCTTTTCTCATGTCCAGTGTTTGCCAGGACTTCTTCTCTCTTTATTCCTCTCACTGTGTTACACCTAAAGAACTCTTTAGGTGCCTCAGAGGTGCCTGAACACCTCTGTGTTTGGATGAAATAATTTATTTGTTCACTGTCTGGTTCGCCTGGGAGCTCAGTAGGGTTTGACCATGCAAGTAAAATAGCAAACCACCTATTTCACTCAGATTTGCCTCTGAGTTTCCTTTTTCAGCAGTACCCTGTGAGTGGACTCTGTTTCCTGGCTGCCAGCATTGCTTCTTGTCTTTCCCTCAATACTTCTCATCTTTTCCTCAAAGCTCATTCTGAGAAAAGGCCTTCAGGGACATCCCTATCACTGAACTCCACCCCAAAACATGCAAATGCCCAAACTGTGAACAGCCACCTTCTAGTTTTTTTCATGGCTGGATGATTTTTGGTTTGTCTGCTCCTGCTCCCTTTCATCAAAGACAAGATTCCTGCACTGGCTAAAACCCTGGCTTGCTTTCAGAGAGGGAAAAACAGTTCAGCACTCTGACAAATCACTGCAGGACTTAAATCTGAAATTAATGATAAACTCTTCAAGGTAGCCACACCAGGTTTTCTTTGCATTGTGTTGCAAACATCAAGAATGTGGGCAGAATGAATAAAGAATGTATATATTAGATCTTGTCAAAGTTATCCAAAATACACTTTCATTAGTGCCACTATAATAATGTCATTATTTTCAGGCTCTTTCTTATTTTCCTGCAAGAAATTCCACACTTGCATAAGGGTAATGCAGTGAGACAGGTACCACAAGCATGGATGTGTTTACAAATGCCATTCTGTCTTCTGAGAATCTCAGGTTATAGTAGTGCCTCACCTTGGCAGCTCTGCTTAGATTGTGAAAATTAGCAAAATGCCTGTTAGCGAGTTCCATAAATTTCTCTTCAACCAGTTCTAAGGGAAGAACAGAGAGACAAAATAAAGACAGGTAAGTAAGTGAGGGTTTTAAGCTATTGTTAGTATGAGACTTGGGAGACTACTCATTTTCTGTATTCATTCAGAAATAGCTGAGCTGCTGTACTGGCGCACTCTGCTTTTATGATGCACGCAAACAAGTAGAAATTTAGATTTCCAGGTCCAAGAGTGTGACCACTTAACACCAGGTACTTCTACTGTACTGTTTCCTTGCTGTGTTATTTATTATATAGTTATTTATTACTTCCCTTCCAACAGCCACTGGGAATTTTTTTTCCAGTGGGAATACTCCACTGGGAGTATTTGTTAATACTGGAGACCATGTGTATAGATTGAAGGCTCCAGAGAAAGAGCAACCCCCAGGCTGAATCAGATTTATTTCCACACTCTGAAGGATCCTGAGAGCATCAGTGAGAGCATCAGCTTCTCCTGGAAAATAAACTTGTCAGGCCCAGCAGTGTCCCCCACACAAGAGCCTCCTGTGGCCTGGGCCATACTCATCACGCTGTTCAGGATCTCAATTGCTGGCTCCTCCAGTTCTCTGATCTGCTCTTTTATAATGTCCTCAAAAGTCCTGTAGTTGCTGAAGCCTGGGAACTCCCGTCCTCGGTACTGGTCCTCGTATCTCCGCACTTTACCAGGGGCTGCTTTTTTAGCTGTAATGGCAAAATAACATTGCTTTGCTACTAAATCACTCATTGTATACGTTTCAGGTTTAAGAAGGAAGTCTATTTCTCCTCTTTGAGTTGTTCTTGAGAAGAACAACACTGAGATGGTTTTTTGTCACCACAGAACAGAGCTAAGATGTTGTTGCTCTCTGAATGAGCCATCTCACACATTGCATCAAACATCTGACTGACAGAAATTATGATGGGCCATAAAAATTCTGGTTCTTCTTGGTATTTTTATGTGGCTGTATTCACACAGCCAGAGAGAAATTTTAGAGTGAGTCTCTGAAGAAGAAATGTGAACAATAGCTAAGTTTATAGACAGTGTCCTTGGAATTACATCAGCTGAAGCCACCAATGGAGTCAGATAAATTACCATAAGACCAATCAGCTAATGGCAGCTATCAGTGTTATAAAAGTCTGTGTTCAAAATAAACTTCTCTCTTCATATAGTCACAGTTAGCTGGTGAGTTTCTGTCTCGCTCTCTAGCTCGACTGTGACATTTTTACCCTCATAGAAGTAGCTGGTCATTACCAGTCACTTCCAAGTTTGAAAAAAACTCTGAACAAAATGAACTCCCAAGCTCACTAAACACTTTTTTCAGGGAATCTACTGTTGACTAATTATTTTTATTTAAGATATCAGAGTCAGTGTTTCTCTCTTGATACTATATAAATTTGCTAATTTCTTTTGTACGAGGTACCACTTTAGCCCAGAGCTAAAGTGGAACAAACCCCACCCAGATTCTAAAATATTGATATCAAGAGTAAGATAAAAACATTAAGAGTAATAATAAAAATTATTATCTAGATTTTTATTATTCACTATTATTTATTGGTGTTGCTGGAGAAGAGAGAGAAGCACTGACCTCTCTGTAATGACAGCATTTAACACAAACCGTGTCTGTGTCCCCAAGACACCACAACAGATGGATGCTCCTGCCTTCTTGCTCTTAATTTTCTTGAAAATAATTTGCTGAAGATGCTGAGTCTAGGTTTAAAAGGAAAGGGAGGGGCTCTCAGGTCAGCTGCCAGGAAGGGTTCTGTGCTTACCCCTGGCAGCACACTCCAGGAGAATCACACCCCAGGTGCGGAATTCCTTGCGGATCTTGGTGAACAGCCTGACCTCATCTCCGAACAGCTGCTCCTCTCCCCGTGCGCTTCGAGAGATGTCTTGGTTAAAGAGCTTGATCAGCTGCAATGAATCCAACAACAAGCAGGCAATTTAGTGAAGTTTCATTTCTTCGGACTAATTTGTGGAGGTTAAGCAAATCTGCAGTTGTTTGATGTCAAAGCAGGGACATAGTTCATTAAAAACATCCCTTTCTTACTTCTTTTATGCTCTTAGCTCCTGGTTTGTTTGGTTTTTTGATTTTTTTTTCCCCAAACTGTCACAGCTAGAGGAGAACAAACTTGATATTCTTTTGTTTTTTCCCCCTGTAGACTTTTAGAACCATTTACTAAATTCTAATAGGCCAGACTTGTATGAAGTCTGATGGGCTTCCATAAACACCTCTAATGCCTACTGAGGGCTTCCTCAGGGAGTAACTCCATGAGATGAGGCATTTAGATGGACTTGAAAACCACACTTTGATCTCAGGAATACATTTGATCTTATGAGTGCTGTAAATAATGGGAACCCTTCAAAGTGTTGAGTAGGCAGGAGTTTAAGTTTTCCCTTGCTGAGATGCTTGATTTTGACCCAATCAACCAAGTTGTTTAGTTTTCTTGTCCCATAATCACAAGAAAAGAATTGCTAGAAGCAGCCATGAGCTCCTGTGGCCCATTATTTTTGCAGGTGTGGTTTGTCAATGTTACCCTCACTGAAATGATGGATACCACAAACTTCCTGGTGGTCCACACTGATGTTTTGATAATTTCAGGTGGTTTATTTTTCTCCCACAGTTACCTCCTTGCTCTGCTCTGTGACCAGTACTGATACTTACATCTGTGAGGAAAAACATCTTCTCAGGCTCTGTTTGGGGTGTGCCTCTATTGTACCTTTGCAGATCCTGCAATGCTTTATGGAGGGTGTCACGAATTTGGCTCTCCAGAGCTGGCAAAGTTTTCTGGGGAGGAGACAGTGAAGAAGGACGTTGAGATAGATTGAACCTGTCTGGTTTTGGAAGGAAAACAAAATCTCTCCAAGAGTGATCTACACCTGCACGGGATCTTTGCTGGTTTTACAAATCCAAGAGCTTGCTGCCAGTGTCCCATGCGTGGTAGTGGGATAACATGGAAGAGCAAATATGGCTTTTATTGAGGGAACTCAGGAGCCAGGATCTCCCTGAGGGATCAGGCTGGACCTCACTGAGGGTTGGGCAGAATAGCTGCAGTCTAGGGCAAGATTTCACCCACAGTGAGCCAAAACCAGTGTCCTCACAGGTTGTGCCAGGAAAGTGGTGACTGCTCAATTCCTGATGATAAATACCTGATGGAACATGGCTGTTTGGTTGCTTATTTTCTGTAAATTTACATAAATAATTTTTTTTCTCCTTTGAGACTGAATTTAGGTGTTCCCTATATTCTAGCATCTTCTGTTAATGGAATAAGATATATTATGTGGAGATATATTTATACCAATATAAACCCCCAATATCCTTACACTTGCATATTAACATAATCTAACGTCTTGATGTTTTGAAGACATTTTCAGTTGAATAGAAATCACTGTTTCAGTAAGCTGACAGCAGTAACTGTCACCCAGGTGATCAACACTCATAAACAAAAAGAAATATCACAGCTGCCATTGAAAAGGCAAGAATTATGAGTCACAAATAGATGAAATAATTTGCTTATTGTTGATCTGCAGTTAAAAGGCTGAGGGACAAAAAAATCTGAGGACAGAGCATGGGGCTTTTTGCCTCTGCCTCTCAGCTCAGTTTGTTCTCTGATCATTGAGTTGAAGGATCATTAAGCATATAAAGATGAAATCCAACTGCAGTCCAAGGTTGAAGGGTTGAACTTGTTTTTAGGTGGCAACTGATACAAACAGCTCAGCATGGGACCTCTGTTACTTACAATAATGTGTTTCACAAGTTCATTGGTCAGCTTCTCTGCCAGATTGGGGATGGTAGCCTTTCCTTCTTCCATAATAGCCCTGTGAAAAAAGAGGAAAAGGTGGGTTTGGATGGCCAGGCTGTGCAGGGCAAGGAGGCAGCACTGATGGATATTCTGCTCTGTTTTCACTGATTTTATTACACAATTTGAGTAAAGAAAGGGTCTCTGAGCCATGCTGGTGCAGGTGTGGCAACAGCCCAGGACACTCTGGGTTTATTCAAGAGCTGTTTGACAGCTACTGACTGAGCAAAGGGAAACAGAGAAAAACCTGAAAAAAAGCAAATTCTAACAACAGATGAATGTGCTGTTCTATTATTTCTTCATGTGTGAAGTTCACTGATTCAAAACCCTTGTCAGCTGCCATTCTCTGTATTATGATTGATTTGCTGCTGAGTCATCTGGGCAGCCTGTGCCCTCAGCACAGCCTTTCTTTCTCATGCTGTTTCTCCACGTTCCAGTGAACAGAAACACTTCAGTGCCTGACTTGAAGTGCTCAGATGCTTTAACTCAAATTCTTTGGGACTATTCGGAACTTCTGAAGTTCATAGCACTTCCCCCACGCATTTTGCATCCAAAAAAAAAGAAAACAAGCCAAAAAAATAAAACCCCAAAGCAAAACAAAAAAAAAAAAAAAAGAAAAACAACCAACCAAAAACATTTTAAAAAGTTTATCCGGTATGTAAAAATTTTCTGGGCTACTGAAACACAACCCTACATGGGCAGTAAGAAAGATTGAGTATAACTAATACCTGTTTGTAACCCCTAAGGTAAATCTCAGCAAATCAACAGGAAGCTTTGAGGTGACTTTATTGAGGTGACTTTACACATGTTTCTGGTGAGAACTTTTCTGTGAGGTGTACCTGAAATGTTTGTGATTCTCAAAGAAGTTTCTCTCCTGTTGGATTGCAGCAGCCAAGGTCATTTTGTTGTGGATGTCCTGCTGCCCACGGCACTTGACAATCATGTAGCCTTTTTTGAGGGGGATTACCCTGTTTTGCAGTATTTTAACAATAGCCTCTTCAGTTCCCCTGTCAACGAGGTCAGGTTTTGTGAGGATTCCTGTGAAGATAAAAGAGAAAGTTAACCACCAAGCAGGAACTCTCTGTACCACGTTTTATAAAGCAATTTTTTTTTTGTATTTTCTCTCCTAGTTCTCAGCTCCTGGACTGTAAAATTCACTCTACAGTTGGCCTCCCACCATGCCTTTTGCTTTGCAAACTTTTTTTTTTAACAGACAAAAAGCAAACCTGTGGATATTCTCAGTTCAGTCGAAGAAAGAACTGAGATAATTTCTCCCAGGCTCAGCTTGGGAAACTTAGAGAAAAGAATTAAAACAATTATTATCTTATCCCTTGCACCTGGTGTTGTGAGGGATGTTTACAAGAAGTAGTTGTTCCCTTCTTGGCCAATAGTTCTCCTGGCAAGAAAAGTCTCCTAAAGACCAATCAAGTCTTAGGTTCATGATGCTTTCTATAAGTGTGTGATTTTCTATTAATAAATGCTTTTATGCCTTCTGAATCCTGGAGTCAATGTGTCATCCTGTCTGTCCCCCATATCACTTGTGTAACAACTGGTGACCCCTCGTGCAACACAAACCTTTTTACCATTAACTTCAGATCAACTACCATTAACTGAGATTTTCAGCTTCCAGTTATTCATAACAGGAGTGCCAGCAAGACACCAAACTAAGGGACTCTTGGAGATACTCAAGAATTGTGACTAGAAATACTTGCAAATATATTCTTTAGGCTGTTCCTTTTTTTTTTAAATTTTTCTTTTTTTCCCCCCTCTTCTTCTAGTAGCTAATTTCACAGATCTGGTGAAGAACACAGAACATCAGACCTCATGGG
>VXAX01004212.1:76145-93417 GCA_013399835.1 Leptocoma aspasia | reverse complement strand
AAAAAAAAAAAAAAAGAAAAGAAAAAACCCTTCTACCTCATCAAAGTGAAAACATGAGAAAGTGAATTCTTACCATTGCCCCTGGGGAGAGCAACACCAGACAGGGCTTCGAGGACAGAGCTTTTCCCAGAGCTCTGGTCTCCAATCACCGCAATCGCAGGCAAGGACAGATCCTTTTCCACCCCAAGAGCTCTCAGGCTGTCAACAAGATCAATGCAGGGTCGGATCTTCTCCTCATATTGGTTGTACAAGGTGTGCTCTGCAGCCTGTTAGAGTTAAACTTACAGTGACTTTTCCATAATTAAAAAAAAAAAAAAAGAAAAAGACCCATTTTCTGTTCATCGTTCTTTAGTAAAAGTTATTTACTGGCATCAAGCTCTATTCATATCACTGTGCATCCTTGCATCTCCATGTAATAAACAGGTGTCTGTAAATATGAAAAAAACAGTTGAGGATGGCTCACAGACCATCCTTAGTAAAAATAACAGATTTTGGAAGCCAGCCTGAAAAGATAAAGAACACATTACTAAGTGTGCTTTGTTAATTTTTTTTTAATAGCAGTTTTTTAAATAACTGCCATTTTCTTTCACTCATCCACAGATGTACTGAAGCATGGGCATGCAAATGAAGACTGATCCCAGAAATCACTGAATTTGGTAAAAAATAGCTTATTAGATATTTGTTGTCAAACTCTTTGGAGTTTGAAGATTTAGTTTGTGCCCAGACACCAAAAGAGATCTGCTGTAACATTCTTAACAGGTGGCTGAAATCTCTTAGATCATCATGGCTCTTCCTTCTTTGCCTCATTTTAGGCTCACATAAGGCATGAATATGAGTGGGTTGTTTTAAATGACTGATTATTGTCATTTTCTGGGTTTGATTCATGTCCAGATATTAACACAGGCTCTTCATTTACGTTAAAACAAAACAAATAATTTACAGTCTTTGGCAAAACTGGTCCATCTGCTGTTAAATATGCTCAGCTAAAGTATATAAAGATCAGCTTGGTCTCTTCTCCCTGTTCCTCTCTCAATGTTCCAGTCTGCTGCATTTAGAGATGCAATTTTGGGAACACCAGTATGTATCAGACATATTGGGCCAGGCACATTCAAACCTGATTTTTTGAAAAGAAAAATTGAAGTTTCGCTCCATCACTTTTATCCAAGAAAAATACCTCCAAAAGTATGTCTATGGATCAGATGCACTCAAACAAAACAGATTTTTTGGTTCAAGATGAGGAAGGCAGCACACATTACTGGAGGCAGCATTTTAAACCCTTTTTGGTAACTCCTGCCCACTCTCTTCACTACAATGTTTAATAGCTAGTAAATTCTCAAAAAACTTCAATAACTGTGTCAGAGACTTTAAAGCCAACCTGTGTTCAGTGCTAAATACCCAAGCAGGTTATTATTAACCTTTCTGTGCATTTCTGTTGAGGGTTGAAGAGCCTCAAGAAAGAAAAACCTCAGCTTTTATGATTTCTGCTCAACATTTGTTGCTAGGATCGAAACAGACACGTGTCACACATTAAATTGGCTTCTAGGCAGCATCCCTCTCTTTTTTTAAACCTGCATTATTAATGTCTGCAGATTAATTGCAGGCACCTCTCTTGCTACTTACATGAATAACTGCTAGGCCTCATCCCAAAAGTTCTCCTTAGACCTAACAGGTGCAGATTGCCCAAAGAGACGAAGGAATTAATTTTGGGGCTCAAAGTGAAACAACAGAGTAGGAGTGGGGAGGATCTGTGCCCTCTCCTTGCCTTACCTTGTCCTCTTTCTCCAAGCCCTGGTCATAGTTAGGTTTTCTCTCAAATGACAGCTCTGACAGCCCAGGAGCTTCTTCTGGTTCTGGTGGGAGAGGCACTGCAGCTGCTTCTGGAAACGGTTTTACAAAAGAAAATGCAAACCCCTCTTTCTTTGGGGCATTTTTGGTTCTTTCAGAAGGTTGTTTGAATGCTGCTTTCTTTTTATCCATGGCCTGCTGATTTACTGGGCTTCCACGTATGTTGTCCAGAAGTGTTTCACGGAACATTGATCTGCTCCAACCACTCTGGGGTGCAGCTTCTGAAACCAAACATGGGGCACTGAGTGACTCCACCTTGCAACAGTGATCAGAGCAGAGAAAATCAAACACCACTTTTATTTCCTGGTCCAAACCCTTGGTAGGTACTGACTGCCACAGCTCTTTTCAAAGCAATAAAATTGATCTCCAGAGGACAGACTTGAAACACTTCTCCCTACCTCTCTTATGATTTTTTTTTTTGGCATTAAAAAAAATGCCACAGTAAAAAACAGCATTTGTTTTTTGGGGAAAAAAATTACACCAGTTTTTGCAAAAAGCCAATCCTCCCCTCTATGAAAAGTTTTGCTGAAAGGTGTTTGGAAAAACTCAGTCAGTATCAGGGCAGGATTGGAGGGAGTGTGAATCCTTAACTTCCTGGGGTCAGGAATGGCCTGGCTCCAACCCACAGTCTGCTAAGTGCCCATCTCACCTCTTTTGTGGAAGAAATACCTGTCAGAGGCAAGTCTGACACCTGTTTTTGAAGCTCTGTATCTTGGTCCCCTCCTCTATAGCTTAAAACCCTCTGCCAAAAGCAGACTCTGCTTCACATGATGTTAGAGAAGGGATGACTAGGACGCTTTTTATTTCCTTGTTCAGCATTTCCTAATGGAGAAGTTTTGTTTTCTATGGGTGACTGAGAAAATTAGTGGCTTTTGGCATGACATTATTCAGGGAAGGTGATTTCCACAGAAAGTGATTTAAGGGAAAAAAAACCAACAAAACAAAAAACAATAGTCCTTTTTCAAAGCTAGATTTTTTTAGCCTCCCTCTGCCAAAACCAAGATCTGCTTAACTCAAACACTTCGGAAAACAAATTACGAGAATCACATCTTTGCTTGAAATAACTTCCTGTTCTGTTAAATTTGTTTTGGTTGAATTAAGTTTACAGATTTTGTAATTTAAACAGATGCCAAAATAGGATGATCAGACACAATGTAGGTTATACTTTCAATGTGTAAAACAAGTTTAGAAAAAAACCACACATTGTAGCAGAGGACTTGAGAGAAGGTTGTGGGGCAGGCGTGAGAAACTGGACACAGTGACTGTGTGGGTATTTATAATTAGATTTATTGCTAATACAGTATGTAAATATTGCCAGTGCAATATCAAAATAACAACTCCATCATCTATTACAATGGATTATAATCAGGTCATGGCTTTTCTGCTGAGTCACAAGTCAGATTCCCTTGCTTCCAAAACTTCTCAGGGCAGTCTAGGTGCAACCTGCTCCCCTTTAGTTCCAGATTTGGTCAGCAGTCCATGTCTAAAGGGTTACAATGTAAGCTGGTTCAGGTGGAAATGTACAGATTTACAGACTTTGGCCTTGCAGAATTCACCACTGCAAAGCTACAAAGCACCTCTGGAGCTACTTTAGGATTTTATGTCTGTATTTGGGTGGACCATTGTGGATATTCTCAGTTCAGTCGAAGAAAAAACAGAGATAATTTCTCCCAGGCTTGGCCTGGGAAACTTAGAGAAAAGAATTAAAACTATTATTATCTTATCCTTTGCACCTGATGCTGTGTGAGATGTTTACAAGAAGGAGTTGTTCCCTGCTTAACCAATAGTGTGAGAAAAGTTCCCTAAAGACCAGTCTGGTCTTAGGTCCATGATGCTTTCTATAAGAGTGTGATTTTCTATTAAAAAATGCTTTTATGCCTTCTGAATCATGGAGTCATTGTGTCATCCTCGTCTGTCCCCCACATCCCTCATGGAACAATTGGTGGCTCCTCGTGTAACAGACCTTGGGTATTTTAACACCTGTCCCAAAGCGCTGGAGCTGGAGGTACCTTGTGGGCATCCCTGGTGGGGAGAGAAGGGAATGGAGAAGAGGGAAAATCAACCCAGAAACTTCCTGACAGCAGTTTGCCCCGTTGGCCCAGTCTCCAGCAGCATTTTATATCCTTTTTGTGCCCAACGTGCACCAAAGTCAATCGCAAACATCTCAATTCCTAATCTCTGGAACGAATTAATTATGCAAACCTCCAGACATCCCGCAATACCCACCTGGTGTGTTTACTCAGCACAAACCCCGTGGCCACCACAGAGGTGGAAGGGATGTGGAGAGGGCTGAGGACACATGGGGAGACCCGACTGTCTTTAGTCACCCTTTACAGACATGGAGATGGGGTGCAGAGCAGGGGGTGCACAGGCACACGACACAGATACCAGAACAAACACTTGTGGGGATTCCTGAGGCTACAGCGCTGCTCTCCCCTGCACCCGGAAAGGGTGAGTGGCTTCTGTGACCCTTCCCTGTGCCACATGGGCAGGCACAGCGATTTCTGTGTGTACTGAGCTGTGGCAACATCGGGTGGAAGAAAGGAGGAGAGGAAAGCAAAAAAGCTGCAATTGTAAAGAGCCCTTCTACAACGGGCCAGAGTCCACATGTGAAACAGGACACCGGGATGACGGGATACTGAAACTCTGCCAACAATTTTCTCACCAGAGCTGGCCCTGCCTCCTTCCCCCTCCTTTTCTTCTAGGAAATCAGACAATCCTGATTTCCCTGAGCTTTACCTTTAGAAATTGCCTGCCTGTGTGAGGGAAGCCTCTCCCAGCACAGCACAAAGCTCTCTGCTGCACACCCACACCTGCACAAACGCCAACCTGCCGATGGTCCTGAAGAGGAGATGCTTTGTTTTTATGTAACAACACTTTGGCTCTGCAGCTGTAGAAGATGAAAAGTCCCTTCTAAAAAATCCCCTCTCAAACCCAAGGTGCAGAGCTGCAGTGCTGAAGCCACACAGCTCTTGGGTTTATTCACTTTCTGTCCAGCCAGAGGAACATATGGACTTCTGGCTGACACATCCTGGGACTTCAGAATATCTGGGTAAACCTCACATTTTCTGTGTTGAATGTTTATTAACTCTAGCTGTCTTCACATAAAGAAAATGAAGCAATGCAAAGCTTATGATCCTACTCATAAATAGTGCTGGCTAGACCATCTTGCTGAATAATGGCTTTAAAAAACAATTAAATGTCATCTCTCAGTTGTCTTCTTTTAAAGAGGAAATAATACTAACGTATTTTCTTTTTTTTTCCACCCCAGAAGGCAAAAAATCCTGCTCCTGGCAACCCTGTTTAATCACACTTACTTTAGACACTTTATGCAGCCTTGCCACATTAAAAGGAATGAAGATAACAGTAAAAAATTGCATTACTCTTTTTAGAAGAAGGAAAGGAGAAACTTACCCTTGTAAGTGTCCTGTAGAAAGGAGGAGCAGTGACCTTCTGAAACGTCTTCAGATGCTTTTACAGGCTCCACCTTCCCATTATGATGAGAAGCAGCAGAAACGAAACTAATTCTCACAGGAGAAATGTTCGGCTTCTGTGGAAATGACCAAGCTGCTCCAAAAGACAGAGCTGCCACAAGTGGGCACCACTTGCTTACTTTGCACCTGGCTCAGTTAAGGGCATGGATATCCTAACATATGAATTATGTTCACAGGGAAGGGGGGACCTCACAGCCAGAAGTTCAGAGAGCCAGAGAATCCTGGAATGGTTTGGGTTGGAAGGACATAAAGATGATTTTGTTCCACGCCCCTGCCATGGGCAGGGACACCTTCCACTGTCCCAGGCTGCTCCAAGCCCCAGTGTCCAACCTGGCCCTGGACACTTCCAGGGATCCAGGGGCAGCCACAGCTGCTCTGGGCACTCTGTGCCAGGGCCTGCCCACCCTCACAGGGAAGAATTTCTTCCTAATATCTAATCTGAACCTACTTCCTTTCAATTTAAAGCCATTCCTCCTTGTCCTATTACTACCTGCCCTTGTAAAAATATCCCATCTTCTTCTCACCAAAGCCTCTCAGAAGAGCAGCCACACCTCTGTGTAGCTATTCAGCAGATGATATCCAGCTGAAGCTAAGCTTAATTATTGCTGAACTTTTAGTGAATTGTGAATTATTAATTAATCACTGCCTTAGGAAAAGGCAATACTGAATCTGTTACAGCTGTCACCTCAAAACACCATTCTTGACAAAACTTGAAAAGTTGAAACAGCGTTGAAAAGTTGAAAGGCCTTGGAGGGGCTCTGTCAGGCAAATGTGAAATTCATACTGTTAAGGGGGCAGCTTTGTGATAGCTCTGGAAATAACAACGCAGTGTGTTGCAATTTTCACTTTCATTTCCCTGTATGTTTAGTGAACAGCAGAAATGAAACTCCTCACAACACACCAGAGCTCCTCCTTCCTTGGCTGTACTCTATAATAGGGACAAATGGCAGAGGTACTTGGAAATATTTCAGCAACAACTTGCCTTTCCTCCCTCAAAAAGGCATCTCAGTGAGACAGTTCACTCACACCTGGGGCAGAACCTGCTGGTTCAAGCTGTTGTGCCCCACTGCCACTGGTGTTGCCTGCTGGGGATGCTGGTCCTGTGCCATCCAGGGGACCCTTTCAGCCTCCTCATCCCTCCATGCAAAAAGCAAGTAGGTGATGGCCCTCTCCACAGGAGAAGGAGTATTTTTTCCACCTCCCAGTGAGACTTTCCATCCCAGCCAGGGTGGCAAACCATGCCACCACACCACTCGCCTGGGCCTGTGCCTTGGCTGCCAGAGGCTGAGGTTGTTGGATGTGGGTGACAAGACAGCAAAGTGACACACAATGTGATTTGTCTCTGTTATGCACTGCTTCAGGACAGTTCCAAGTTGTTTCTCATAACCTTGTGGTGTTTTCTTAACATCACTAGGTCAGGGTGCTTCCTCTTCTGCTGTCTTTGCTCCCATGCACTCTTTTTTTTTTTTTTGTGTGTGTTTTGGGTTTTTTTTCTTTGTTATTAATAGGCTCTAAGCTGTTAAGCAACATCAGTATACTTTGTTCAGTCAGAGGCTTTGCAAGCTGGATGCAGGATTCCCCTTGCATCTCACTCCCTCTGGTTTTGCCTGTTGCCTTCACTGATCAGCTGCTCTCAATTCCTGGCTGTTCTAGTGGGTTCCAAACTGCTTTACTCAGGTACATGGGTCTGACTGCACAGCAGTCACACTTCTCTGGACCCAGCCCTTTTTCCTCACTCCTCACCTGGCAGTGACTCAGAGGACTTGTTCCCAAGCTCTGGCTTCGGGTGGCAGGATGTGACAAACAGCAG
Source organism: Leptocoma aspasia (assembly GCA_013399835.1). Lineage (NCBI taxonomy): Eukaryota > Metazoa > Chordata > Aves > Passeriformes > Nectariniidae > Leptocoma > Leptocoma aspasia. The sequence continues at coordinate 86,268 of VXAX01004212.1, read as the reverse complement.
GGCTGGGCTGCAGCAGGACACCACAGCTCTAAGGTCTCCTGGCCTCTTTCACCATCCCTATCCTTGCACTTAATAGTACAGGAGATCAATCTGAAGGAGATTCTAAGTCACACTCTTGTCCCAAAATGGCTTTTTTCACCCTGTGTGCAAGAGGCTGATCCTCACACAGAGTTGAGGTATTTGGTTTATTTACAGTCCTGCACAGAAAGAGGTGCTGGGTTGGCAAATCCACAAAGCCAGCACAGTGACTATCAAAACTGGTCACTATTTATACACAAACAAAGGCATTAATGTTCACTGGCTACAAGTCACAGAGTTCTCTTATTAACTAGTATTCCATCTTCTATTGATTAAATGATTCTCTCACTTTTGCTAATTAGTCCTCATGCTCAGTTTTCCTCTTCTTTTGAGTCAGTGAGTTTTTTGGGTTGATGGGCGGTGGATGAGTCAGTGGTTGTGATCTCCCCTTGCCAAAATTACGCATTCCTGATTTGATGAGCTGGCCTTGCTTTGTTCCATGCTATTTGGCATTATCTGAGTTTATTTACCAAACGTCCTTGGTTTGTTAGTTCAGCAGTAAGTTATGCCTGGCTGCAGTTGATACATTATCTCAAGGTTCTTCTATCCTTTTTTTTTTTCTGCAGCTGCTGCAATTACTGAGACACATTAAACATAATTTATCTTTTAAAGAGTTGTTCATCATTTCTTCCCGTTGAGGCTACGAAGCCTCAACAGCACTCAAAAGCCTCACTTTTTATGAACATCATACATTTTCCCAACATTAATCACAGGAATGACTGGCAAGTCAATTGTTTCACGATTTTTCAAATGCAAATATTCAGTGCTGCAATTGAGACAAAGCATAATGGGGTTAGCATTAAGAGAACGACAACAGGGTGAAGTAGCTTACTGAAAATCCCTTCAAGCTGTTGTGACCATCTGAAAAAATTGTTCCACCATTGATGTTCTGCAGGAATAGCTGCACCTTTCTTCCTGTTGTCAGATTTCCCCCCCTGAACACTCAGACAGACTGGCTCTGCTCATCCTCCAGAATGCAAAAGAAAGCATCTTTTAAATCCAAAGCAGTCAAATAACTATTTGTCCATGATCATTTGTTTTATTGCTCTTAAATCCTGTACCAGCCTATACTGCTGAGAACGAGGCTTCTTTGCTGGTGTCTGATTCAGACTGACCCTCTCCAAGCAGCATTCAGGATGCCATTCTCATGTTCCTCTGAGCTCTGGTTCATTATTAAACAGATATAAGCCTTCCATGCCTTTTCTTGTGAGAAACAGAGGTTTCTGAAAAAGGTTTTCAAGCATTTAACTTGCAGAGTACCTCTTGTCCTAACAATTGGAAGGGGACATCCTGGCATACAGAAACTCGTGAGTTAGTTTAGTGTCTCCAGCTGTGCATTCTGTGGGTTGTAAGAATGGCTGTGAAGCTCATTTTCCCATTACCCCAACAATCAGAATTGTAACTTTACTTAGCAGACCCTTGCAGTGAGTTATTACTGAATGTCTGGCTCTGCTAGCCACTGGAAATGCCTGGTTTCAGTTGATGTATTATCTTAAATTTCTGTCTTCTATTATTTGTTTTCTATAGCTCCTGCAATTACTTAAGACATTACTTAGACATAATTGATCTGTTTGGGAGCCATACATCAATACTAGTGATTAGCTTATGAATTTTCAGCAGTGCCTTTGTTACGTGATCAGTTTGGTTTTGTTTTAATCACAGGACTATGTTGATAAAGAAAGGGTGGACTTTGAGCAGCATCACTTGCTATGAACAGTGAAATCAGGGCTCTCCTTTCTCCACATGTCAAGAGTTTGGTTCTATTTTCTCATGAAACTGCAAAATAAAAACTTGAACCCCTTAGTGGGGAATTTTTTAGTGTAAGGCATTGAAAACAGTTTTCATGTTTATGTAATGATTTATAACAGCTTGTTTCACTGGCAATACAGTTCTACAGATTAACACAACAGAGATGGTTAAAATAGACTAAGCAGAGTTTCATTCAAATCTGAGAGCACAGAGTATGTTTTTGAAATAATTTTAATAAAAAGAAAAATGGGGCATGATGCAAAAGACGAATGGCCAAGCATTTGTCAAAATCATTTCACATTATAATTTAAAAAGAAATCAAAATACATTTACTAGTGTAAATGCACTAGTTGGCAGGATCATTCTGTGACATAAACCACTAGGAAAAATCTTTAATCATAAAATTATTCAGATATTATACTAGATGTTGTCTAGTCAAACCTTATAAATCAAAGTGATTCGACCATGTTGCCTCGGGCTTTATCCCAGTGAGTCTTGAAAGCCCTCAGTTATGGAGATTCCACAAAATCAAATTCATTCAAATGATTGACTAAAGACTTTTTTTTTCCTTCTTCATATCTGCTTGGATGTACCCCTATGTTTCAGTTCCTACTCAATATCTCTTCCTGCCCCACTGTGCATCTCTGCACAGAGCCCAGGGCCACCCCCTCAGCCAGAGGTGCTGGGGGGCTGCTACAACCCCACCCCCAGAGCCACCCCCTCCCCAGTGTCCTGGCTGGGACAGAGCTCATTTTCTGCCTGCTAGCTGGTGCACAGCTGTGTTTTGGAGAATAGTGTTGATACTACACAGATGTTTTGTTGTTGCTAACTACTGTTACCCTCAGTCAAGGACACTCTTCAGTTTCCCGTGCTCTGCCAGTGAGGAGAAGCACAAAAATCCAGGAGGGAGCAGAGCTGGAATGGCCAAAGGGATATTCCATACCATGGAATGCCACGCTCAGGGTTTAAATGGATAGAGTTAGCCAGAAGTGTCCTATTGCTGACTGGGGACAGGCTGGGCTTCAATCAATGGGTGGTGAACAACTGTACTGTGCATCAAATGGGCTTTATTTTTAAAAAATTCAATTAGTGATTATTATGATAATATTTTACTTGTTCCAATTATTCAACTGTTCTGATCCCAACCCAGAAGTTTTTTTTTGTGATTCTCCTCCCCATCCCACCGTGGGGGTGATAGTTATTCCGTGAATTCTGTGAATTCTGTGAGTTACTGCCTGGAGGAGCTTTACAGTTCCAGGGCAAAGCTGCTTCAGTACAAGCTAGTGGAGACAAAAAGCAGCATGTCCCATGTGGTGGGAAAGAGTGGGTGGTGATTGGAAAGGCTTTAAAATAAACAGAGGAATGGAAAGCCCAGAGAGAAAATTTAACTGGGGTAGGGTGCATTCTTGGGGGTGGGGGGTGTGCATGAAAGGGTCTGAAAAATACAACATCAGTGGGTAGAATGCTCTCCATGGTTCAGAGCAGAGAGAGAGACACTTAAACCAGAGCCATTCTCTTTTGTTCCTGAGCCTTGTTCTTCTCTAGTAAGGGATGAGGTATAGGGAATTGCAGATTTGCTGTGTATGAACACTTCCACCTTTTCCTGAAAATGTCTCAGGTGTATTTGTCTGCTGTTTGACTTGGCTGAAGTTTGGGTCACAGTGTTGGACATGCAGGTTTGATCCTTACAGTGAGAGAGGCAATCCTGAAGAGCGTGAAGAGTGGGATGAAACCAGTTCTTGTTTATGTGAGTAGCCATCACTGTGTGGCTTCCTGGCAGTCACAGAGAGGGAGCCAAGAGTGCAATTTGTCTGCGTGTGGTTTGGTGAGGCCTGACTGCCTTATGTAAACTGGATATTGCAATTAAGGGGATCTTTCTTCAGTACAAAAGTACCTGAAATTTGAGCGATCCAAATTACTTGAAGTAGTGGGAGCTGCTGACATCACTAATACCAGGGTAATCCCATGTGCATTGGACTATCCAGATGATGGGTTTTCTGCAGTCTCAGGTCCTTCTTACCCTTGCCTAGTGGGTTGTGTCCTCTTCAGCTGTGTGCAGAGACTTGCAGTTCCTGTTACCTACTCACTGCCTGGGGGCTTTCCCCTCTTCCAGCTTTCCTGCACATTTGTTGTGCATCAAGCTTTCTGGGCAGAGAGGTGGTTCAGACTGCACAGGGCAGACAGGGGAGGTTCAGGCTGACCACCACAAAGAATTTCTTCACTGAAAGGGTTGTTAAGCATTGGGAGGGGCTGCCCAGGGAGGTAATGCTGGTGTTCAAGAAGTAACTGCATGCGGCACTCAGCGCCGTGGTTCAGTTGATATTGTGGGTGTGTGATCAAAGGTTGGCCTTGTTCTTGGAGGTCTTTTCCAACCTAATTGATTTTGTGATTTGTTAGACTTCAAGCTTTCTGGGCAGAGGGGGTGGTTCAGACTGTGTAGGGCAGACAATATCTCTCCTGTTTTTTACTACAGCGATCCTCCCTTCCATCTGTCTGCCCTCCTTTTTGCCTCCACCCTTCCCTCTTCCCCCGTGTGATCCTTGCACAGTTCCCCCCACTTGGAAGTGTCCACCCCACCCTGGAGCCAGGCACATGGAGCTCATCATCCTGGAGACCCCTGGGGGAATCTGCAGGAAGCAAAGGGACCAGACCCAGCTGTCACCCCCAAGGCTGGCGTGTGAGGACTGCAGTGGCTTCTGTGGTGGGCAGAAGTGTTTCCTGCATTTGAGTGTTGAGCAGTGGTTTAATCCATAGGAACAGGATAGTTTGGGAAACCTGTGAATCTTCTTGGGCTCCTTTACTGCACATTTTGTGTCATCAGAAGTGATTGTGGTAGTGGGTAAAGCAAAGTGAAGTTCAGATGTTCTGCTTGAGAGGCATGGAAGAGACTGTGGTTTCAGTTGATGCTTTTTCAGAGTTTTTAGTAAATATACAAATCTAATGAGGTAGAAACTTACTTTCAACTTTTAAACGTAGAGATTTATGTTTCCTTTCTGCTTTAAACAAAATATTTCATTATTTCTCATCAATATTTATGGAGAGTCCTGTAGTTAGTCCCAACCTCATGTGAATTCCCAGGCTGGTTACTTTTGGCCAGAGCTGGATTCATCAACCAAAGCAGTGATGTTCACCTGAAAATGCTGTATCTGTTGGCTCTGTTCACAAATTGTCTGTGCTGGTGGGTTTGCCAAAGCTTTTTTGCCTGTCTGGACACTGAATCTTGACTTGGGTTTTTCTTTTTTACACTATGAAAATCTCCACTCCTGGCCCAGGAGTAGCTTAAAAAGAGTGTCCAAAGCAAGGCAGTCTGAAAGTCAGTCCAGGAAATGACATTTGAACTCCCTCTTTGTTGTTGTCCATGCTCCTGAGTTTGTTTTCAATTACATGTTGCATTTTTTTTATCTCTTTAGAAAATGATGAAATTTCCTATTGTAGAGGGACAGTACAAACTTCACTGAATAAAGGAGTGAAGATTGGCTGAGAAGCAACAAAGAGCCTAACCCACCAGCAGCTGATAAGGTGAAGTATTTTTCTGTCTCCAAATTTCAAGGTAATCAGAAGCAAAAACTGAAGTAATGTATCAAAAAAGAAAGAAGAGCTTTAACTGAGCAATGGATTGGACACTTATCCAAAGCAAACTCCACGCAACAAGATTCCCTAAATTAATTAAATAACCCCAGCGAGTAGAAGCTATCAAAAAAGGGGAAGAGGAAAAAAATGAAGAAAAATATCCTCCCTCAAAGGGGGGATAAAGACAAAGACAGTGACCATTTCTTCAACTTATATAGGACAGCGTGACTAAGAATTAAAACATTGTTATCTAGAATATGAAACCTATTTGTTCAAGGGGTATTGAAATCTATTAATGATCATTATGATGATGGTATTTAAACAGTTGCCATAGGGACATTTACAAGTAGTGATATTTTTCTCTAACCATTTTTCTACTTCCTTAGTTTCTGATAATGAAATGGAAGAGTGCTATCTGTTACAGATAAGGCAGTTCCTCACAGCTGTTTAGCATTAAAACATTACAATTCGGGTGGGGTAGGGAGAGCCTGAAACCTAAAACACAACATGTAGTGGTGTTTGATTGTCCATGAACTGCTCAGCTGCAACTGGCTTTGCATGACCTTCCTCCTGCCTGTCTCTTTAATCTTGTTACGTTAAAAATTACAGAGGTGAGTTCCTCATTTCATGTGAATTACTACTGTCAACAGGAAATTAAATGGTAGCAAAGGATCTGGCAGAACAGTGGTGGGGGATTTTTGTACGCCTCAAGGTGAATTAAGCACATGTTTGTGCTTAAATGCAGAAAGATTTAATGGACAATATCCAGAGCAGAGTCCTACTGCCATAAGGGGTTCTACAAGGACAGTGCAAAGATGTGGCATGGGCTGATTCCATACACTTGCCCTGTTATGCATTGTGTGAGTGTTGGCACAGGGCACCTCACCCCCCTGGTCCAGCCCCCAGCACCAGCTCTGCTGCCCAAAGGTGGGCCCTGAGTGCTCCCCTTGCAGCACTGCCACCAAAATGCTGCAGCATTTCTTATCTCATCAGCCCGTGGAACCTCCCTCCCTCACAGGGAGCAGCCCTGGCTCCAGCCAGGTTAACCCTTTCCTGTCCTCATTTCCCCCACGCCACATCATTCCTTGGTCTGGAATGACCATTGCTAAGCACTTCCAATTTGAATTATCCCTCCTATGCCATGCTAGAAAACAGGTTATGGACTTAATTACTGCTTGCTCTTTGCTGTGACATACATCAGTATCTCACTGACACATTCACTGCAGCAAAACGTGAATAGAGGTGCAGACACCAAGCAGTGGACTGTGAGAGAAGGAAAATGCTTTCCCCACAGCACGGAGTTGAGGAATACAATCAGTGCAGGTGGCTCAGGGTGCAGCTGCAAGAGCTGCAGGTCGAGCTCTGGAGTGGTGGGAGCCCCAGGCAAGACCTAGCACTGACTCTTTGCCCCTCAAAAGTCACAGGCACCTGTAGCATCAGCCAGAGAACTAAATTGCTTCAAGGATCCAGATGCCTGAGACTCTGCTAAAAGAAAAGGGGGTTTCTCTTAAACCTGGGGTTGAGCTGTCAAGTCCACAAGCAAGCCATGTCATCTCGGGAATAAATATGGGATAACAGCATCATGAAATTTGCAGGGCCACAACTGAATTGCACCAGTTGTGCCTCACAAATGTTCAAGAACTCCAGAAACAGTCTTTTTCCAAGGAACAACAATGATCCCTGACTGATCACATGTATGTTTCACTGATGTTTTCTGGCTAAATTACATTTATATGAAACAAACCTTGTAAAACTCTAAATGAAAATTCCTCTGTGGGAAATTCCTGGGGTATTAGACATCAGTATCAGCAGCATTAGAAAATGATGGTTGTAGTGATATACCCATAAACAAGGAGTATTTATGCTCAGTTGAGCAGGGTGAGGAAGCCTTCCTTTCTTTACTTTTACTGCATCCCTAATGGAGTTAGAGCCAGCCCAGACAGATAAGGGATGTGTTGCATCCTTGCTGAGGTGCCCTGCAATAAAAACTGTGGGAAACTGTATCTTAGGCAACTCTTGAGCCCTCATTTTTAGTATTGTGCCATGAAAGTTTTAAGATAACAACAACAAAATAAAACCTCCCTTTTTTTGTCCGTGGAATTCTTAGGCAAGGGATCAAAGGAGTGCACCACTGGACTGGGGTCCTATCCGATGGGAATGTTACATAATTCAGAAGGGGAGACCTGGGAAATTTACTTTGTTGAAGTTCCCCTGGTATTTAGGGAAGTCCTCTCCCTAAACAAGGTTATTCTGCATCGAACTCTGACCATCCCTCAGCCCCTCCCCTGCAGGGGAGTCTCAGCTGCCATCAGCTGGAGCTCTGCATAGACATGGGGTTTGTGATAGAGAAGCCATGAACTTTCTGTTATCCTGGCCCATTCCCTGAAATGACACAAAAAGCAGCCCTCACATTTCATCCATATGAGCTGTGAGAAGTGGGACTCAGTAATGAAGGAGAGATTGCTCTAAATCAGCTACTGGTTGTGTGCAGAGCTGCTCTCAGTCAGGCCAGTGCTGTAGTCGAGGTGAACAGGGATGCAGGGAGCAAATCCTGTGCTCCAGACATTTTACATATCACTAATAATCACCAGTTGTTTATTTGTGCAGGAGCTGTAGCTGTGTCCCCCAATCCTGTCTGTCAGACTGAGCAACCAGCTCCTAAACCAGGTCTAACTATAACTGACTTGCACAGGCACATATATGATGAGTTGTAAGTGAAGGAAATTAAAAGCTTGATCAGGAAATCCTCCATGTCAGGAGAAAGCAAGTACCACAATAAATGTCAGATTCCCTGATCTTTAATATTGGACAACTGCAGAGCAACTATGGGGTTGTTAAAAAGGTAAAAGGCAGACTCACGATGTGTCACATGGCAATGACCTGTGAAGGGGAGGTGAACATTTGTTTTTCATTTATCTGTGAAAGGGGATTTTGCTTTTAACACATCAGCTCCTGCAGCACAGCACAGAGAGGGCGAACTGATTTTCTGTTCTGATTTATTTTTGTAGCTCAACTGAATAAATACTCCTGTAGATACAGTGAGTATTTGGCCTCCTGTGCCTAGACCAGGATTTAATGGTTGTTAGTGGAAGGGCCTTAAAGATCATCTAGTTCCAACTGATGCTCTGTTTCTGAGATCTCTTTCCTATTTCTTTCTATCTCTCCACCTCCCCTTTCTTGGTAAATAAAATCCATCTTAAATAAAATCCATGTGTTGTCCTCATATGGTCTCCTTTGCACCTGCATTTGGGCAGAGGCATCTCTCCTCATGGGCTCTAACACCTGCTCCTCACTTCCCTTTTCTTCTTTCCTCTGCTTCAAGCTGGGAATGTGCTTGAAAATGTCCAGCAAAGAAGCCTTTGCTGTCTGCTCTGGGAGCCCACACAGCTTCGGGACCTTGTCCCCCGAATGTGTCTGTGTCACCCCAAAACGCCTTCCCTGCCCTACTCTCCCTAAGGAAAGTCCCCCTTTTTGCCCACCCTTGGCAGCACTCTTGCCATCCCATTCTGCCTGTTCTGGATAATGGGGCAGAGCATGCTTTCATCGAGCTTGCTGGTGACGCAAAACTGGGAGGTGTGGCTGACACAACAGAGGGTTGTGCTGCCGTCCTGAGGGACGTGGAAAGGGCTGGAGAAAAGGGCTGACAGGAATCTGGCAAAGTTCTGCACAGCAAAGTGCCAAGTCCTGCACCCAGGCAGGAAAAACTGCAGGCAGTGGCACATGCTGGGAATAGCTGGCTGCAAAGGAGTTTCGTGGAAAGGACCTAGGGGTATCGGCCCACAGCAAATTTCATACAAGCCAACAACATCTCCTTCCAGCAGAGAAGGCTAAGTGCAGCCTGGACTGTATTGGGGGAGTGCTGGCAGGCTGAGGGAAGGAATTCTTGCCCTCTCCTCAGCAATGGTGAGGCCACTCCTCAAGTGCTGCATCTCCACTGGAGAGGGCCCACTAAAAGGCCATTAAAAGGATTCACAGGTTGGAGCATTTCTCAGAGGAAGAAAGGTGGAGGGAACTGCGGGGGAGAGGCTACAGAAGTCTGCAGGGGAATTTGATGAGCTTTCCCCAGGCGGGAGCCCAGGCCCTCGGGGAGCAGCCGGCTCCCCCCAAGGAACGCCCGTCCCGCTTCAGGCGGGCGCTGCGGGGGCTGCGGGGGCTGTTCTGCTGCCTGAGGGCACAGCCGGACAATCAGTGCCCGCTGGCAGCGCCAGGCCGGGCCCGGAGCCTGCCCCGTGTCACACGGGCTGCCTTTGGTGTCCAGGTGCCAGGGACATCGGTTCCTTGGCAGGAGAATGGCCCGGCTGAGGCTTAGGGTGTGACAGGCAGCAGTGATGTCAGAGCAAAGGGCAGGTGCACAAAGCCTGGGGAGGAGCAGCTCCTGCTCAGAGGGGACACCAAGAATGCAGAAGTGACAGCCACAAGTGCCCTTTCCCCAGCTGGAATCAGCTCCAGCTGGGGAAAAGGTGCTTCTGGCACGGGGAGATGGCGACCACCGACTCCTGGCCCAGTGACCCCAGAAACCCAGCAAGAAAAAAGAAGAGACAGACTGAGCACAGAGGAAGACTAGTTAGCATAAGAAGCAAGGAAATCTTTAAGCCAGTAGAACAAAAGCATCGATATTGAGATATTAATGCCATGATACTAATATTAATTATTAAGTTATTGCAAATTAATATTATTCAATATTCAATAATAAGATAAACTATTACATTAGTATTTAATACATGCC
>VXAX01004212.1:53475-67822 GCA_013399835.1 Leptocoma aspasia | reverse complement strand
TAAATAATATAAAATTAATATTAAGAGTTTGTCTTTCTGTATCCTGAACAAGTCTGGAAAAGGAATTTGTACCATGGCTACACCTTGAGGCAGAACTGCAACTCTCAGATCCTGCTTCCCCCTTATCCGTGGAGCAGCAGATATATTTTATCAAGAACTGGAGCTGAAAGTGGAGTCCTACTGCTGGAGATCACAGATATTCTTGCTTTGCTACAAGTCTTTTGTCTAATAAAATACACTTACACCACATCTATGTGCACATTTTCTATTCTCTTTTCCTATATTGATTATGAACATGTTTCTTTTGTTTACCCAGAAGATTCTTTTTATCACCCAGATTTGTTTTTCTTACATTAACGTGAGTCAAGTTTGCAGTATTTTCCTTTCCCTTCCATACTAGCTGATAAAAAACCCCACAAAACAAAATATCCAAGCCCCTCAAGAACCCTGGTAATTTATTGCAGTACAGAAGTATGTCTCTCTTTCACATTTTTTTTTCTCTTACTTACAATTCACAATGGCAATGTTTATACCACTTCCAACTTCATGATTCCCTTTATTTATAAGCCTGGAATTTAAATAAATACAGTATCAGTAAAATACATCTGTCCAGCAGCTGTGTTGCAAAGTTATGTTTACCAATGCTAAATAATTTTCTGATACTAATGTCTTCTTCAGTTATTTAATTCAAAACTCTATTGTAAACAAGAGCTTTAAAGTCTTGCACAGTGTATCAGTCAACTTCCTTCAACAATGATTCTTTCAAAATGAGCCAGATCAAGAAAATATTTCATACAAGTGCAGCCAGAAAGATAAAGGAGGAAAAAAAAAAAAAACCCAAACAAGATGAAGTGGTTTTGTGGCTGTACTCTCTGTGGATTATGTCGCCAGGAAAGGTCACTGCAAGGTTTTGAAGGTATTTCACTTGTCCAGTTTGAAAAGCCATGAAANAAAAAAAAAAAAAGATAATTAACTATCTCAACCAACAGAAGAAATTCAGCTTTTCAGGCAAAATTTGTCACCATATCTGGCCAGAACGTATTTTATGAAGACAGCAGCTGTTTGTTTCTAGCTGATCCCTGTTGAGAATCCAAAATCAAACAGGAAAGAGGAGGATAATTACATGAAACTGTCTTTTCTTAATGGTAAAACACTAGCAAAAGCTCTGCTGGGCTCTTTTCCTTACCTCCTGTCCACATTTCAAAAAACTTTGTTGACATGAGTTTTCCTGTTTTATCTGTAATTAAAAAAAAAAAGTCTAAATATAAGCAAATATTATTTTATTCAATAGGCAAACAGCATTTTCAGCTGAAGCCAGGCATCCCTAATCTTGTGTATTATTTGGCTTCTTTTGTTTCAGTTCTTAAATTGGAAGAAATATGAAATAACAGCTTTAAGATTTGGGGAGAATATTTTCCTTCATGTAGTCTCTGAATCATCAAATGTGACTAAAAATTTTTATTACTTCTTATTTTAAAGAAAAATACATCTTTTGGTGCATGCTTCCATGTTTTTATATGTAAATACACTATACTAGGTCACAGCCATAGATAGGAAAATTGGTTAAGCCTAAGACTATTTGAATTAGCTTAATTCTATTCTGTGCAGTGTTTGAGATATAAGACACTTATGGAGAACAGTCATTATCTTGCCTGATCTAATTAGTGGACATGTAAAAAAATATGTTTTGCTACAGACTGGTGCAGGATAATGGACAGATTTACCTGCTCCTATCTGCCACCATCTTGCTTGTGCATTCATGATGAGTATTTCTCCTCTTACTCTCATTTTAAACTCATTTTTAAATTTTATACCCAGTAAAGATCTTATGATTGTTGGAAAAAAAGGCAGCATTTAACTGGGGAAAAATTTGGAACATATTCTTGTCAGTACTTAATTTAACCTTCAGCAAAATCATACAAGTTTAGACAAAGTCAAGATCTTGCTTAGCAATATGAGACAAAAAAAATTCAAATATAAGTGTTTTGTCATCAAAGCCAGCTTGACTGTGTCTGTAAACTCCCTTTTTCCCCCTCCCCCACAAGATTTAGGCGTTCATTTTTCCCTGGACACATTATTGAATACACTGCACTTCATCACCCTTCCCACTCATCTAAATCAAAATTTAGGATTTAGGTGCCTCCAAACCTAGAATAAAGCACACCTGCTGCTTCCAGTGGCTTTTACTATAAGCAAATNTTTTTTTTCTCTTACTTACAATTCACAATGGCAATGTTTATACCACTTCCAACTTCATGATTCCCTTTATTTATAAGCCTGGAATTTAAATAAATACAGTATCAGTAAAATACATCTGTCCAGCAGCTGTGTTGCAAAGTTATGTTTACCAATGCTAAATAATTTTCTGATACTAATGTCTTCTTCAGTTATTTAATTCAAAACTCTATTGTAAACAAGAGCTTTAAAGTCTTGCACAGTGTATCAGTCAACTTCCTTCAACAATGATTCTTTCAAAATGAGCCAGATCAAGAAAATATTTCATACAAGTGCAGCCAGAAAGATAAAGGAGGAAAAAAAAAAAAAACCCAAACAAGATGAAGTGGTTTTGTGGCTGTACTCTCTGTGGATTATGTCGCCAGGAAAGGTCACTGCAAGGTTTTGAAGGTATTTCACTTGTCCAGTTTGAAAAGCCATGAAAGAACCTGACTTTCATAAGGTGCTGAGCAGTCAACAAACTGTAAATCTGCTGTCCTGCACCATGAAAATTAAAAATCCTGCTGAAAATTAACAGTAGTCTGCATCTTATATAGAAGAACAAAGAAAATCACTGGAGATTAGGTTAAATTAAAAAAAAAAGAAGAAGAGTTAAATACTGTCAGATAAATTCTGAAGTTTTCCACCAGAATAGGAGTCCCTGGTAGAAGCTCAGTTGCTGCTACTGAACGAAACCCAAACACCTTTGCTCACCCTTGTCCTGGATTGTAAAATAAGTGTGTGTTCTATTCCCATCTGTTAGAGGTGGGGCAGTTATGTTCTGTTCATTGGGCAGTTTTCTTTATCTTTTCCACAACCAATCCCTCCTCAGGGAAATACCTTCTGTTAATGGTCCATTAATTTTTAATTATCTTCTGTTCATGGGCCATGGAGTGTCACTGCATGACTGATAAAATTCCATCATCCCATCGGGAGAGGCTCTGCCCAGAGGGAGGAGCCAAAATTCCTACCTGGATACAATCTGAGGCTTGGAACACCACAGGAGCCTTTTCCCACTGCATTCCCAGAGGAGCAGCTTTCTTCTCCTCTGCATTCCCAGAGGAAGAGCAGGCCCAGCTCCACCAGCCCTGGAGCTCCAGAGGAAAACTCCACCCTTGGACAGGATCCCTGCTCCAGCAGAGCCACATCTGTCACTGCAGGAGGAGCAGCCACCATGGAGTGGCACTGCCACCAACACCCTGACCCACAGGCTGCCAGCTCCTGCTCTGACTCTGGCTGTGGTTTTGTTTGTACTAATTACATTTGTATTTTCAGTTTTCCTAGTAAAGAACTGTTATTCCTATTCCCATACCTTTGTCTGAGAGTCGTTTAATTTTGAAATTGTGGTAATTCGGAGGGAAGGAGTTTTTACCTTTTCCATTTCAAGGGAGGCTCCTGCCTTCCTTAGCAGACAGCTGGCTTTTCAAACCAAGACAACAGTACAAAGCACTTGCTTAGGTGTAAAGTTAGAGTGGTACTCACTCCTCATCCTCAAAACAAATTTTAGCCTTCCTCTCTTTGCCGCCGCCACTGAGGATGCGATAGGCGAAGTTCCCAGGCGGGCAGGGAGACCAGAGGTCACACTTCTGCCTTTTGGGGGCTGGGGCTGCAACAGCAAAGAGGAAAAAAAGTTTTATTGGATTCTGCATGAACAATTTCTATGGAGATTTTTGAAGGAGTTTTGAATAAGTTAGAGATGGGACTTTTGAGTTTTTTGATTATGTCATTTTTTTTTATTGCTTGTATAGGTAGGAAGGGTGAGTTTGATTATACATTGTTACTGAATGGTTTAGAAGGTTATAAAATTTTAAGTTATAAGACTTTTTTAAGCAGTTATTGATTAATAAAATACTGTTCATAAGGATGTTTGTTTTGATATAATTTTTAAATATTTTGTTTTATGGATTTATATTATAGTGTAAGTCTTCTTTATTAATTATGTTATGATACACAAATTTATAGTATTGTATTTTAAACTCTGTTTATTTTTGTAACTGCTTTATTTTTTATATCTTAAATTCTAAAACTTTAAACTTTTTTTAAAATTTAGTTTAACGTGTTTCTGTTTTAAACTATAAATCTATATTTTCATTTCTAGTACTTAAGTTTGGAAGCTTTTTCTAAGGTCTTAGATTAAATCTTGTGTTTAATTCTAAGCTTTGATTTATAGGCTTAAAGTTCTGAGAATTCTTTGTATTTCGGATTCTAACAAATTTCTACATGGGATGAATCCCCTAAAGTCAATGTGCTGAACTCAAACATCTGAACACAGAATCCTGGCAGTTCTCTGGGATCGTGGCAACTTCATCACAGGTTTTTGGGCTGGAAGTTCTCACTGATTTCCAAATAGGTATAATTGAAAATAAGGTAATTATTATCTGCTATTCCACACAACAGGAAACAAGGGCTGCAAGGATGAAGGTTTCCTACCAGCAAGTGGTGGTGAAGTGAATAGTTATCATTGAAGTGAATAGTTATCATTCTTATTTTAAGCCTTTTTTTTACACAATAACTTAGTCATAGAATGACAAAAATATACACATTAAACCACCTGGTCAGAGTAGAGCTAAAAAATAATGAGAATTTACTCACAAAGTTTAGTTAGTGGTTCAGCGGTTTATCATAAATATAAAATACATGTAATAGAAACATAGCTACAGCTTTGCATTTTTTTGGCCACAAACAAATAAGGTGTTCTTACATCAGTGTTCAATTAATTACCTTTGTACACTTGCAAAAATAGGCTGACATTGTTCAATTCTTCAAAAAGAAATAAATACATAAATAATTTCTTCAAAAAGACATAAATAAGTGTCTACAAAAAGGTTTAGCTTTGCTTTAATTAACTTTACAGTCAACTTCATTCTTATAATAGCACATACCAAATAATGTCTTAGCTAACAAGCCATTTGTTATTTAGCACATAAATACACAATATCAGATACAGTGTAAGAAAGAGGGAAAAAAAAAGGAAATAAATACAACTACACACCCCTCAGCACTGGTTTATTTCCAATCTCTTGAAGTGCAGCAATAGATATTGTGTCTTGGGGTACATAAGCAGCAACAAAATATCCCAAATACCAAGCAGCCAAGGATGTCAACAGGAATCCAAATAATCTCAGAACAACTGTGAAGGGGAAAATAAAAATTAAAAAACCCCACCCAACAAAAAAACATAAAAATGTTTTCATAGCAACACAAAAAATCTCGTAATTTTTTCTGGCATTGCTACTTGAACTGGCTGTTTTTTGTCTGATTCACTGTACTAACCACAGCCTTCAGAGATGTGGCAATAAAGTATTTGGTGCATTCCTATCTCCAAGGACAACCCCTTTTGCTCCTAAAACTTGATCTTTGAGCAGAAAATTCCCCCCAACACTCTTTTCCATCCATACCCATAATACCTCAAAGAAACACGAAGTTTAACTCAAACCTAGTAGGATTTTGACTCTGAAAAGTAAGTACCAGGTACTACAGAGGTGTTTTGCAGTTTTACTATTGGTTTTTTGAGACATGCAAACACTCCAGGAATGGTTTTAAATGCTGGCCAAACAGGGAATTCCCTGCACACACATTTTCAATGTGCTGGGTTAAAACAGCAGAAGGCCCAAACAATCCCTCTCACACAAGAGAGAATTCAGAGAATCACAGAATAATCTGGGTTGGAAGGCACCCTCAAAGTTAATCTGATTTGACTCCCCTTCAATGAGCAGGGAAATCTTCAACTGCATCAGCTGAAGAGCCTGTCCAGCCTGACCGTGGGTATTTCCAGGGATGGGGCAGCCACCAGCACCCTGGATAACCTGTGCCAGGGTTTTTCCACCCTTGTTGTGAAAAGCGTCCTCCTCACATTGAATATCTGCTCTTCCTCAACACCAGAAGTGCTAACAGCTTTCCTGGTGAAATGCACCACCTAATTTATGATGCTAAACGAGGAAATACCACACTGCAGTAGTGGAACAGGTTGTTTTAGAGGCATGAGTCACTTCCTGATCTGCAAAGAACCATCCTCGAAAACAAGGATCTGTTAAAGTGGAAAAAGAGAAAATTGTTTGTTTTGTACTCCTGAAAACTGAGTTCAACAGGACCAATGTCCAAAAACATGCAGTATGTTTACTTTGCCAGCCTTCTAGAACATATCTTGTATTATCTAGTCTGAATCTTTCTTATAACACTTTACACTCATAAGATAGTTCTTTCTTTTCCTTCTTGGTACTGCCTTTTATAAACACTAAGATTTCTGCCCCACCCTTTTTCTAGAATAAGGCCAAATTTTTCACTTGTCCTCCTCAAGTCCTGTTTTGTGCATTCTGCCTCTCCTGTGAATTCTGCCCAACTGGTCTGCATCCAAATTCTGAAAAATTCTGTTATTCTGGTTATTCATGCCAGAAGGAACTTAGATTTTTTTCCATAAGAGCAAATTTTATTCTCTCAGATTCTGTTGATAATCCACCATAAAGACTGGATTTTTCCTCTCTAGCTACTCCCTGTTTCTCCACATGGTTATTCCTGCATTCTCCCAGCTTTAAAAATAAAAAGCCCAATGAAACATTGCAGAAATATTTGTGTGACTGCACAGAAAATAATGTGAGAAACTTGCTGCGTTTTAATCAAAGGATTAAGATTGAGAAAGTAATATAATGGATCTTCAGATATTAAAAATTTCTCTAAATATTACCCATGAGAAGTCTCTCACTCCACCATGAGTAGTGGTGCAAACCCACACTAAAATAATACTGAAATTCCTCTGACACTTCATTTGTGCAGTGACGTGAACTCAAACACTGACAAAGTCCACATGCACAAATCAGGAAGCTGCTGGAACCAAGCAGAATGACATCAACCATTGCTCTTTTTCAATATTAAAAAAAATTACAAGATTTCTACACAAAATATATTTAATTCATAAAGGAGGCCAAGTCACAAGTTTCAAAGACAAAACCCAGGAAGAATGAAGTGAAAATGACAATTTTATTGAGAGATTTCAGTGACTATTTTTTGGGGAGAGGATGGGGCGTGGTGGATTGCAAGGATCTAAGAGAGCACCAGTCAGATTTTGTTTTGCTCATTCCACAGTTAGCTTGGCAGGATTACCTTTAAAATGTATTTGCACTATTTTTAATCATTATTATGAAGCAACTCTGTTGCAAAACAGGCTGAACAGTGCAGCATTTTACCTAAATAGAAGAGAAAGTCCGAATGTCTAACTGCTGCTATGCCTGATGTTATTCCCTGGTGGCTGGGAAAATCATGGAACAGATCATCCTGAGTGTGATCACATGGCACAAACAGGATAACCAAGGGATCAGCAAGGGTTTAGGAAGGGCAGGACCTGCCTGACCAACCTGATCTCCTTTTATGACCAGGTGGCCCCCCTGGGGGATGTGGGGAACGCTGTGGATGTTGTTTGGACTTCAGCAAAGCCTTTGACACCATCTCCCACAGCATCTCCTGGAAAAGCTGCAGCCCAGGGCCTGGACCAGTGCAACTTCCCTGGGTTAAGAATTGTCTGTATGTCCAAGCCCAGAGGGTGTGGGGAATGGTGCCACACCCAGTCACGAGTGGTGTCCCCCAGGATCAGTTCTGGGGCTGGTCAGGGTCAGTGTCTTTATTGATGATCTGGGTGAGGGGATCCAGGGCACACTCAATTTGCAGACAACACGAAGTTGGGTGGGTGTGTTGATCTGCTGGAGGGCAGGAAGGCTCTGCAGAGGGGTCTGGACAGGTTGGATCAACGGGTTTAGGCTTGGATCAGGAATAGTGTGGCCACAGGAGCAGGACCCACCTGTACTGGGCATTGAGAGGCCACACCTCGAATCCTGTGTCCAGTTCTGGGCTCCTCTCTACAAGCAAGGCATTGAGGAGTATGTCAGAATGGAGCTGGGAAGGGGCTGGAGCCCCAGGAGGGGCTGAGGGAGCTGGGAAAGGGGCTCAGCCTGGAGAAAAGGAGGCTCAGGGGGGACCTTGTGGCTCTGCACAAGTCCCTGCCAGGAGGGGACAGCCGGGGGGGTCGGGCTCTGCTCCCAGGGAACAGGGACAGGAGGAGAGGGAACGGCCTCAGGCTGGGCCAGGGCAGGCTCAGGGTGGACACCAGGAGGAATTTCCCCATGGAAAGGGTGCTCAGGCCTTGGCAGGGGCTGCCCAGGGAGCTTTGGAGTGCCCAGCCCTGGAGGCGTTAAAAAAACAACTGGTTGTGGCACTCAGTGCTACTCTCTAGTTCACAGGGTGGTGACCAATCAAAGGTTGGACTCTATTATCTTGGAGGTTTTTCCCAACCTAAATAGTTCTGTGATTCTATAATATATTCTGTATTTTACTTAGAACACAAGCTTCTTAAACACTTTTTGAAATAATGCCTTTTAAGGCACAAGGAATACATTTACCAGCTCTCCTGTGCAGTTTGTACTTGGTTCCCAAAACTCACAAAATATTTTCACTGTCAACCAACTTTTTTGCTTTCTGGGACTCAGAAGGCATCAAGAGACCTCACTGATCCAAACTGCTGGGTCCAGCTGGCTCTCTGAGGTTATTTATCCTGCACACATACATTCATTTTTGGGTTTCTCTGCAGACACGTGCAAACATCTACAAAGTTAACAGCAAAGCCATAAGCTCAGACAAAGTTAGGATAGTCAAGAGAGCTTAACATTTGTGATTAAGCAATTAAGAGTTGTAAAGCACAAAGTCCAGCCTACATGCAGGAAAGTCAGACTCTGCTTTTGCTGATATTGGAGGCTGTGGTTGCTCAGCACCGAGGAGCAGTGTGGGGACGGTGTTGCTGTGCCTCCCTCACTCCATTTCTGCCACGGAGGAGCTCCCTGAGAGTTACAGCTGTGGCGCTGGCATGAGCCAGAGGCGCTCACAACACTCCCAGCGCCGGGCAGAGAAGGCGGCAGAGAGAAGCCAGGAGGAAGGACAGTCAGGGTGGAGGCGTGGCAGGACATGTAAAACAGCAGAACATAAGGGAAAGACGACAGAATCACACAATACCCCGAGTTTAAAGGGACCCACAAGGATCATCCAGTCCAAGTCCTGGCCAGGCACAGGACACCCCAACAATCCCACCCTGTGCCCTTCTTGAGCTCTGTCAAGTTCAGCACTCCCCACTTCCCCGAGGAGCTGTTCCCGATCACCTCTGGGTGAAAAACCCTTCTAAAATCCAACCTAAACCTCCCCCGAGAGAGCTTCCTGCCCTTCCCTCGGGTTCTGTGTCAGCAGTCCCACCTTTCAGCAGCTCTCAATTTCCCTCCTCTCCCAGGTGCCCCTTGGCAGAACTAAATCACTAAATAAACCAAGTATTGGGTTATTCTGTGTTTAGCTGATTCCAAACCCCCACGCAGCCACACCTCGCTGATATACACACCCATCCGCACGCAGCTGGGCTTGAACAGGGGAAAAACAGCAAAACAAGAGAATATATTTAAGACTCGAGCATGAATTATTCCAGACTAAGAGCTGGGCGTTGAGCCGGCATCAGCCCTCTCGCCGCTTCCCCCTGGCCATGGGGGTCTCATCCCGCCCGGAGCGGCTCCGGGGCGTTTCCTACTCACAGTGCCGGGTCAGCTTCATTATTCCTCCTCCTTCTCCTCCTCCTCTTCCTCGTCCCTCTCCCAGCCTCCCCCTGTCAGGACCGGGAAGGGGAGCGGCCGCCTGTAAACGCCGCACCGCCCCAGTGAAATAACTTTAAATTATTCTCTGCAGAGAGCACCCAGCTGGCCCGCGGGACAGAAGGAGGGCTCATGTGCCGCTCATGTGCCACTCATGTCTTTCTTTCTTTCTTTCTTTCTTTCTTTCTTTCTTTCTTTCTTTCTTTCTTTCTTTCTTTCTTTCTTTCTTTCTTTCTTTCTTTCTTTCTTTCTTTCTTTCTTTCTCTCTTTCTCTCTTTCTCTCTTTCTCTCTTTCTCTCTTTCTCTCTTTCTCTCTTTCTCTCTTTCTCTCTTTCTCTCTTTCTCTCTTTCTCTCTTTCTCTCTTTCTCTCTCTTCTCTTTCTCTCTCTCTCTTTCTTTCTCTCTCTTTCTTTCTGTGGTGTGGGTCCTTACAGATCATCTGGTCCCAGCCCCACTACCACGGGCAGGGAACATCAGCTTACTCAGGCTTTGGACACTTCCAGGGATGGGGCAGCACCCCACCACCCTCACAGTGAAGAATTTCTTCCTAATATCCAATCTAAACCTACTCTCTTTGAGTTTGGATGCATTCTCTGGATGAACCAGTTATTTTTGAGTCTGTTGAACCCAACTCAGGGCTTTTTCCATTGGAGACCCCTCCTCCTTTTTCCACCCCTTGTCACAGCACTGGGATGACACAATTTCCACCACGAGCTCCAGCCCACACAATTTCCACCACGAGCTCCAACCCTTGATTCATCTTTTCTTGTGTACCAGGTGTTGTGCACCATCACCTGGAGGTTTCCTTCCTGCTGGGGTAGCTGGGTCATTAATTTTCATTTAGAAAATCATTCAAACTACTCTGTGATTCTGCAGTTGCCCTTAAAACCTCTCAGATTTAGTTTCCACTAAGGTCTTTTGTTCTCTCTGCCTCTAATGATGCACAGGAATTATGTTTAGCTCAGCAAACAGATGAATAAAATCCTGCAGGAGGGCTCATATAGGAACTGCAGCCAGAGTGGGGCTTTTGCATTCCTCCCAGGAGACTCCTGAGAGCTGTAAATGTTTCCAGTCCCTGGAGGACAGGTGTTTCTTGTCCTTGTCTGTGAGTGGTATATTATAATACTCTGTAAATTGCAGGTAAAACCTAGGGGAGTAATTGCTGCAGGTTATTTTCAAATGTACTGGAGCTTGCAAATGAAAAAGCAACATCCCATAAAACCTGTGTGTGTGAATAATTAAAGAGGTAACATGGGACAAATAAACTTAAGCAATGAGAAGCACTGGACAGAAACGAAAAAGAGTTATGAGATGGCAAGAGGAAGTTAAGGACAACATTAGTCTGGCATGCTTTTTAAAATATGCGATTATTTCTGCAGGAAGTGTTATCCTGCAATCTGGCACATCAGAAAATGATGCCTCTATTAATAAATGATTGAAACTGTTGAAGACTGCACTTCTAGCCCTTAATGTAACAATAATCCAGCTCTAAACCCAAAACACTGTATGGTAACCAAATGAAAAATTCGTATACTTTTATTAAATCAAGGAATATTAACTAGGACTTGGGATAATTTAATTTTGAAATAAATTTATTGTATGAGTAGTGGTGGGTCACAGATTCCACAGGGAAAAATTTTAAGCCCTTAGGAACTTTGTCACCACCTCAATACAGTGAAAAACCCACTTCACTGGCCATCAGTGTCTATAGGAAAAAAAGAAATTTTACCTGCTTTTACCCACAAGAAAAATGTAGCAGGTTACTTTTAATTACTGCCTAAACTACATGGAACTACACCCAGGCATTTGCTACAAATCCTGGTTTGCTGGCCTGCCAAATCCCAGAGATCCCGTGGCTGAGGGGATTTTAAGTGCCTAAGGAAGAAGAAACTCTAAAATGTTTTACTTCAGGTATTGCAGTTTTGTATCTGCATAAAAACCAAGCGACACTTCTTTCTTTAGTGATTAATCGAAGATGTGGGGTGCAGAACCCTTCTGAAGGATCATTGCTGATTTCCTCCTGCAGACATTCCTTCTGTAATTTGAAAGCTTAGAGAAAAACTCACAAAATATTAATCTGCACTCTCAATTCCTGTGAGGCTTTAAGACCCTTTGGTGATAAGCAGGACAGGAAATCTATTCAGAAAACAAATGGCACTGAATGGAGTAGGTGAATGTGTCTACAAGGTCTTATTCTTGTCTTATCACCACAAAATCCAGTCAGCAGAAGAAGTTTACGGTCTAGCACAGTTAAAACTACACCAGCAAGTTCCTGCTTGCCCTTTGAACCACGGCACCAACAGAGAGATTTTCTGCATTCACCTCACTTGACTAACAAATGAGCAAAAGTGTCATTCCAGCCCTCGTAAGAATTTAATTTATGTGTTTCCTGCTTGCCCACAAATGGCCAGCACTGGATTTTCAATCCTGCCAGGACAAGTTCAAAGAATTTAATGATTTAAAACAGAGGCAGGGCTTGCAAGGCAGGCAGAGAATGTTGGACTAAATCTTTGCTTGTAGAGCTCACAAGAATTAAAAAAAAAATAGACCTCCTACACAAAATGTGCAACTGGTGTCTAATTTTACCTAAGACTTGGGGCAGACAAGAACATTCACGTGGACAACAGGGGCAGCAGTGTGGAAGAGCAGTTATTTAACTCACCCATAATTCACCATGTGCCTGTGCCATAATTTAACTCACCCATAATTCACCATAAGCCTGTGCCATAACTCAGCATCCTGTGTGGTGGTGACATGAAGGGGAGCATAGAGAAATAGAGATGTAAATGTCTATTGTAATAAAACTATTGCTGATTTTTTGGTTGTTTTTCTGATTTTTTTTCCTGGTTTTTGTTTGGGTTTTTTTACCCCCCCCCTTTTTTTTTTTTTTCTTTCATTGTTTTTTTTTCTGCTATACCTTGACTGTCTTTATGAAACCCAGGAGTAAATACTTAAAACAAGATGAGAACTTTTAGATATTTCTTTTGTGAATATTAAGGGTTAAAGTCACCTTCCCTAAGATACGAAAAAATAGACCATTTAAAAGGGGCAAAAGCCAGCATTGATTGCTTTCATCTGATAAGCTGGAAAACCTGTAAAGCTTGTGAGTCTGAGGCACTGCTAGCCTGCTAAACAATACAAAGGTGGGGCTAATTTATGTGTTTTTCTTCTGCTTTGTTAATCCAGAGAAACATGTGGAAGATATACTTAACTACACTTGATCCAGATAGAAGATGAATACATCAGCAGTCAAAAATAAATTATCAGTTAAAAATCAGTAGAAACCACCAGCCTAGAGAATGTTCAGGTTCTCCAACAACAAAAAATATCTCATTCAATAGGAATACAGAAACCTGAAAGTAGTGTTAAATTTACAGTTAAAAAGCACTCAAGGGAAAAGTAAATAGTATTCCTACTCATAGTACTTCAGAACAATTCTGGATGCCTGAAAGAAAAGAATTGGAAGAATCATAATACCTTGTTTATTCATAGAAAGCAGTCTCATCTAGCTAACAGCTGTAAAAATCCAATATTGCTATTTGTGTAGGCAGTGGCAGCACAGATCCCTGTATTCTTTACAATAACCTGCATTTCTTGGGCAGTGCTATTGAATGCCCTAGCCAAATGATGAGTCAAGGTATAGGCAAGTGGTACTTGTCAGCCTCTACAAGGAAAAAAAAAAAAGAAACCGCAAGCCATTTATTTTTAAAGAGTTTGTTTTGGTGGAGAAAGGGGAGAATAGTAAATGTTTACAGTTTAAGTGGCCATCAGAATTACACATTGTACAGGAAAATTACACAGAGCACTTGCATTGCCGACCTTCACGTATTTGTGTACACTTCACTGTCATCATCAAAAAAAGCTGTATTCTTGCAATAAATTCTTACTTTTGTGTCTTCACACACAAAAGCTGTTTTATCTAAACAGGCCAGTTTTCATGGGCAAAGATGAGCAAGGGAAGTGTGAATAAACAGTTTTACAGTTTTGGATTCAATGAGCCTGAAGTCCATCCTGAAGATGATGGTAATTTCAAGAGCATAAGGGAAGTTTAAGCACAAGAAAAAGAATGAAAACTTGTGAGCAGAGCTGTGTAATAATGGGATCATGGAATGGTTTGGAAGGGACCTTAAAGATCATCCATTTCTGACCCCCTGCCGTGGGCAGGGATAATTTTCACTAGAACAGGTTGCTCAGAGCTCCATCCAACAGCTGAACACTTACAGGGATGCAGCATCCACAACTTCTGGGGGCACCTGTGGCAGTGATGGAGAGGCTTCACTGAATATCAGAACAGAAATAAGCAAAACCTGCCAGTTTTGAAGGAAAAAATATTTAACAGTTGATGCCACTCTATCTTACTGGACTGATGCCCTGAATTTACAACATACACAATAAATACACCGTGCTGCCTTTAAAAAGCTCAGGGCTTAAAATAATGAACTTTTCAAAGAGGAGTTTAGGTGGAGGCGAGAGGGAGATGATAAACGATCAGAAAACCCTAAGATAAGGACCTTTAAAAAAAA
>VXAX01004212.1:29656-51601 GCA_013399835.1 Leptocoma aspasia | reverse complement strand
AATCAGAAAAATCAGATTTACAACCAGTGAATTAATAAGGCAGCAACTATACTAAAATATATTTGATTGTTATTGAGGGCCACTTTTTTTTTAAATTCTAAAAATGACCTTTTGTGTTTTACTTTTTGGCTAGCTCTGGGTGTGCCTTCACGGTCTAATCCAACATTCCCAGTATTTCAAAGACTACCTGACCACAAAGATCCAGCCAAATACAAACCATTCTTATATTACTTCTGCACAGTCGTTGATGTCAGCATGTTTTATGATTTCCTGTCCTACTGCTTACAAATGCCACTGCTGGGGGTGAGAAACAGCACTGTGTGCACTGTTTCATGGAGGGGGAAATATTCACCAGCTGGGCAATGATCCTACCTAAAGATGATCATGCCCTGTGTTCACCTGGGAGTGGATAATTCCCAGTAGCACCAAAAGGCACTTTGGAGTGCTGGTTTCCAAAATATTCAGGCAAGTGGGCCCTTGCCAAAGGAAATGGGAACTGTTGGATGTTGCACCTATAGCAGCTGCTCTCTCTCTGTGGCTTTTGTGTTTTGGATCCATCTCACCCAGGGGTTTGGCTGAAGCCAAGTATTCCTGCTAGCATTCCTGAAGAGCCATAACCAGGTTGCTGGATTACTCACAAGCCTGGATTAGCATCTAATTAAGCCTCAAAAGCCAGCAAATCTGACTGGCTCAGAAGATTGCTTGTATCCTGTTACCAACCTGTCTTCACTTCTCTCAACAGCAGCCAAAAATGAACAATTTATCAATCAGAGTCAAGTTTGGCAGGAACTAACGTCTTGGTAAAAAGTACAGCCTTTTCTGAAAAGGATCAATCTGTTATGCTCTTGCAGTTTTTAATGAAGCTAAAGGCATCCTGTTTATTTTTCTTTCTGTAATTCCCTTTAATTGCACCTCCATAGGTCACTGTACCAACACCTTTCATTCCACCACTGATATTGCTATTTCTATTTGTGTCTGAGATGGATGACAACCAACACAAGCCCAGATGTTGGAAACCCCTATGGAAATCAAAGCGACTTCCAGCAGCACAATCATTTTGTAACGCTGGGAAATTTAAGGATCTCTCTTTCTCTCTCTGGAAATGTGCAGTGCTGTGCAACTCTTTTAATATTTAATATTTAAAAGGAAAAGCTTGGTAGACAAATGGCTCATCCTTCAGTAAGACAAAGGCAGCCAATACACAAGAAGAAACTGGGTTGGGTACTCATAGGTTGACTTTCACTGATAAATTTTACAGCTGTTGAGCTCAAGAGATACCAAAACCCCTTGACACATTGCATTTAGGTTGATTCAACATGCACACCCTAAACACAATCCTTCACCTTAAAAACAGAACAACCCCCTCCACCTAACTTTTACAGCACCTGAATAAAAGCCTTATTAAAATGCTTCATCTATTCCCCTCGGCGTCTAAATTCTGCCAAAAAAACCATGATAATATTTCTAAAACTTGCGAAGGCAGAGGGATAGAATTAACCTATTCCCAGGCTGGGCTCAGGTTTAAGCACTCAGACTCAAACCACACCCCCTCAAATCCCTGGCGATTGCACCGATGGTATCAAATTACCTGCGAGGCTGCAGCCAGGCGAACGCAGCTTTCTGACACTTTCCTGGGACGTGGTGTTAACATTCCCATCAGAGGAGAGCTGGGTCAGCAAGAAATATTGATATTTCTTACAAGGGATGGTTTGGAGTGCTGTGATTTGGGGAATCCTGTCTTCCACAATAAATAAAGGATATTTTTCAATATAATCTTTACTCAGTGCTCTGGTTTTTTTCACTCTTCTTCCCTCCCTTTTTTTTTTTTGTTCCTTAAGGTGTGGTTTGTTCTTACACGTGAAGTTGGTTAACAGGAACATAATATATCTCACAACATACAGATTTTTTGAAATATATCAGAGAAAGAGATCCCTATGAGTTACCAAGTGACTACACCTGGTTACAGTGTAGTCTATCACTGTTTCATCTTCCATACAAAACTGCTCGAGAGCATTATTTTTCTTAATGTGTTGTAGGCTAAAAATGAACCCTCAAGGGTTTCCATAGCTCTCCTTGTTGCCAGAGCAACAAAGCAATGCTCACCTGAATTTCTGCCAGTGCAAGTATCAATTTACAAGCCCAGATGAAGTTTGTGCTGCTTGCAGGTGTCACTCACAGCATTTTTACTATGAACCACATTTTTATTGTGAAAGAATGCCAGGAAAACTCAAGAATATATCAGTATTTCTACTTGGTTACTGCTCCTCTTCATTCAAGTATTTCCCTTAAAATATCTTGACCAAGGACACTCAGAGGGAAAGGGTAATACTTAAATCTTTTCTATGAAATCCAGTGCACTAAGAAGACTTTGTTCACCAACTCAGAAAAAATCTCATTAAAAAGCCTACTCAGAACCTTTCCCAATAAATTCCTTCCTAAAACTCTTTGTGGTGAGGACATAGGAGGTTCTGAGGTGAGGGGAGCATTGATGAAACTTTTTAAGAGCACACAAGTTGTTTTCACTTTCTGAATTGAAAGAGGGTTTATTGTTTAACACTATTCATCCAAAATCCAATACCGTGTTTCTGGTTGAAACAAGTGACAGAAGCATAACTTCTATTGCCATACTGTAGAAAAAGAAGGAATACAACTCTGAAGTTATTTGTTATGTGTTAAACCAAAGCCAGGAGGACGACGTGGAACTCTTAATTAAAATATATTAAGAAAGAGATATGGAAAATAGAACACTGAGAAAACAGCTAAGCTCTATGGCTTATTTAATGTAATTCACAATTTTTATCCTCTTAAAAACTAAGAGGTAGAGTAAGAAGGAGACAAGCTCAAAATTCCTTCTTGTTTCCAACTTCAAATTCCACGAGAAATCATTTTCAGACGTTCGATCACAGCATCAATTATTTTACTCTACTGAGCCAAGCAATCTGAAAGTGCAAGAATTGAAAAGAAAACCACAGGCACTTCCAGTTATGATGTGAAAGACATAAGTTAGTAAAAAAAAAAAAAAGCCCACAGTGTTTTATTTTCACAACATGACGTGCATCTCTGTAAATGCACCGTTCCTGAAAAAAAAAAAATCTTTTCCTTATTCCATGCAGAGTCAGATGCAGAGGCAGTGTGAATCACAGAGCTATATGAAGGGATTTTGGGCAGAAAATTGTCTAGGCAAGGGATTAAGAAATTCAGAGCTAAGCTTTTTTTTTTTTTCCCTCATTTCCCATACAGCTATGCAAACTGCTCTGCTATCAAAATGAAAAGGACTATTTTTTCCTTTTTTTTATGTATAAAAAAATCCTCAGCCTTGCACTGTTTATCTTTCCAATCCAAACACTTAGGCCAGTGTTACAGAGAAGCCTGCAACTAGAGAAAAGAAAAATTGTCCTATCTGCAAAGAAAACACCTCGTTCTGACCTCAGCATGATGATCTGCACATGCAGAATAGAAGCCTGGCCAAATACATCCTCTCCTGCTCTCTCCCACTGTTGTTTCCAGTCCCACCACGTGTTTGTTTTCAGCCAGGCAGGACACACACATTTTTTATTTGATTGATGCCAAACGGAACACCTCAAACTGGAAAACAAGCCAGCATAAAGACTTTCACTTCACAGCCTGTCCATAAAGACAGGTGCTTCTCCTTTGAATTTCTAGGTTGCTGAGCTCAGCCAAATTAAAACAAAAGAAAAGTTGTTGTTCTTATTTTGTTTTCTTTCTGTTACACGCTCTCTAGAAATACAGCAGAACACAGACCTTGCTCTCCTGTCTGTCCATACATATGCAAATCAGCCCTTTCTAAATATCAAACTCAGAAAAAACCAACAAAACCCCACATTAGGTGGGGAAACTGAAAGGTTTCTTTTTTTTTTTTCTGTGCACCAAAGTGGAAAGTCATGAAGTATTAATTTTTATAAAATCCCAAAAAATTCAAAGCCAAGTAGGTCCATTTGGTTGTATGGAGCATCTTTGTGCTTCAAGACCAGTTCTAATCCACACAT
Source organism: Leptocoma aspasia (assembly GCA_013399835.1). NCBI lineage: Eukaryota > Metazoa > Chordata > Aves > Passeriformes > Nectariniidae > Leptocoma > Leptocoma aspasia. Next base: position 47,594 of record VXAX01004212.1, on the reverse strand, counting down.
TCACCAGTGGTAGCATCCTTGTAAATTAAGAGAGGTAGTCTTGTTTTACTCTAAGGCTGAACAAGTTTGTTTCCCAGTTTTCACCACCTTGGACTATATTTTGTTACAGCTCTCAGGGAGGGCGACCCTCTCAAGTGGCAGCAGTGATCTTGAGGGAAAGAAACCACAAACCAACATTTCTTCTTGATCTCCCTTGCTTTTTCTCTGCTGCTTAAGTCTGACTTTTCTCCCTCCCCCACACCATAAGCACAGTTTCAAAATAAACTGATGTAAACAGAAAGCAGTATTCATTTAATGCAATTAATAAGAAAGATTATTATTTTTTTTTCTCTTTTTCTACAGTCAGGGCTCGATTAGTTAGAAAATNAGCCTGTCCATAAAGACAGGTGCTTCTCCTTTGAATTTCTAGGTTGCTGAGCTCAGCCAAATTAAAACAAAAGAAAAGTTGTTGTTCTTATTTTGTTTTCTTTCTGTTACACGCTCTCTAGAAATACAGCAGAACACAGACCTTGCTCTCCTGTCTGTCCATACATATGCAAATCAGCCCTTTCTAAATATCAAACTCAGAAAAAACCAACAAAACCCCACATTAGGTGGGGAAACTGAAAGGTTTCTTTTTTTTTTTTCTGTGCACCAAAGTGGAAAGTCATGAAGTATTAATTTTTATAAAATCCCAAAAAATTCAAAGCCAAGTAGGTCCATTTGGTTGTATGGAGCATCTTTGTGCTTCAAGACCAGTTCTAATCCACACATTCACCAGTGGTAGCATCCTTGTAAATTAAGAGAGGTAGTCTTGTTTTACTCTAAGGCTGAACAAGTTTGTTTCCCAGTTTTCACCACCTTGGACTATATTTTGTTACAGCTCTCAGGGAGGGCGACCCTCTCAAGTGGCAGCAGTGATCTTGAGGGAAAGAAACCACAAACCAACATTTCTTCTTGATCTCCCTTGCTTTTTCTCTGCTGCTTAAGTCTGACTTTTCTCCCTCCCCCACACCATAAGCACAGTTTCAAAATAAACTGATGTAAACAGAAAGCAGTATCATTTAATGCAATTAATAAGAAAGATTATTATTTTTTTTTCTCTTTTTCTACAGTCAGGGCTCGATTAGTTAGAAAATACTGACAGCTCCTTTTTTTTTTTTTGTGAAAGAGAGATGGACAGTTTTGTTCAGACAGTGGAAGAACATCATGGTGTGGTTTTTTATCTTTTTTTTTTAAACTTTTTTAGTTTTTTTTTAAGAAGGTACTGTAGAGAGCATAAAGGCTCATTGTACTGCAGTAGCAAATCCAGTACCGTAGCACTTCAGAGGTGGTTAACAGTGCTTTGGTTCAGAACTGGTGTTAGAAAATAAAGCTATAAAAGTCACGATGCAGGGTATTTGGTGGGATTTTCAACAGCGTTTTGTAGGAACGTTGAAAGGACTGAGGAGGCATTGGCTTCTTCCCCTTGGCAGAGCTCTTTGTCGTTGGTCCTGTTTTTAAGTCTGTTTTTGGGATCCGGCCTCTCATTTCCACCGGTGGCGCACCAGGGAGGACTCGTCGTTGACCACGTCGTTGTCCGTGTAGCGGTGCTGGCAGCGGGGTGGGATGAGCAGCAGCACCACCAGGACCAGCAGGATGATCCCACACAGGCTCATCAGGGCGTAGGAGGCGATCCAGAGCACGGGCTCCTGGAAGGAAACGCTGGCGACGCAGTTGCTGGCCACGTCCGCGGTGGTGAAAGGGCCCTCGATCTCGGAGACGGGCGAGCCGTCAGCTTCTGAGGGGTTACAGAAAGGAAAGGATCAGGTCTACAGACACCATTTAAAAAAACACTTGTACATCCCTCTCTGTTGGGAAGGATGAAATAGGAAAGCCTTATAAATATGGCTGTTTAGACTTTGAGAATATGAAACATATCAGTGAAATAGAATTGAAAGGAAGTTTCGATGTCTAAGATGCCCAGCCTCTGTTACCGAACAACAGAAGAACAATAGTGTGGCCAGCTGAAGGTAATCCCCTTTTGATTAAACAATGCCCTTCTCCTTACCAAGAGTCCAAGGGTCAGAGCAGACCCTACCAGCTTGGCAAGAGGGGTCCAAAGAGTAGTTTTTAGGGTTTAAAATATAACACAATATGGTAATGTAAAGATTCTTATAGGCTATATGTAAATGCTATAGGATTTGTATATCGTACTACATTGGTTAGTGTAAATTAGAATATTCAGTGTAGAAGAAGATTTAATGCATTGTAACGGGAACTTTGCTCTCTTACTTTTACACTCTTACTCTCTTACTTTTACTCTCTTACTCTTTGCTCTTACTCTTTTTACTCTATTTCTTGGTCCTGCTTCGAGCTGTGACTGGCAGCTCTTAGCAGGGCCCCTACACCCACACCCTATGAAATTAACTGCATGCTCCAAGACCAGCCTTGACTCCAGAGATCTCTCATCTCCGTTTGTCCCATCACTGACCGTCCGCATAGCCACACCTCTGCCTCTGTCGTCACACACCTCGGCACACTCGTGTTTTACCGCATTCCTCATCGCAATAAAAACGCAAGGATCCCATGTTTATACAAAGGGACCCTGAAGCATAAGGAGACCATGACTCTCCCACATCTCCACAGGCTGTCTAGGAGAGGACAGGCATTTCCATCAGTCAAAGCCCAAACCACTTTTGGACTACTTTTTTTTGCCTCTGCACTAAGCTTTCAAAAACATCAATTTAAATAATCCTACAACAGCCACCCTGGTGTAGGGCAGGGCCTGGGCAGTTTTTTGTTTGTTTCTGGCATTCCCAACAACTGGAAAAGCACCTCAGGTGATTCTTTGATCAGGTGATCTTCTTTGATCTGTTTGCTGTCTTCTCAGGGAGCAGCAGGAAGGTTCATCAGCTTCACAGATACCTTAAAGAACTTTATCCTAAACACAAGGTGCAGTGTGGAACACACCACAGACACTCTTGTGGATGAAAATCCAGAAGGAAGGGGAGGTGAGGCAGGAGAGCTGGGTGACAGCTGTCCACAAAAGGGGAGTGGAGGAGAGCAAGGCCAGTGTCAGGAGTGAGGAACAGGGACATGAAGGAGCAACAGTGCTGGGCCAGGAGAACTAACCCAGCAACTCAAAAAATGATGACAAAGTTAAGGCAAGAAGCAGTCATAATTTGCTTCTCTAGTCAGCCACTTCCATGACACATCTGAGGATTTTTTCATGAAGGCCTCAGTTTTAACTGTCCTGCTCGATTTCTCACACATTTTACATACAGGCACACTCTTGCCTGATTGGAAGTGATCCCATCTACCAAAAACTGTATCTCTTATTTTTACATATCTTAGTCACAACTGCTGAAACCACATATCCAAAGAGATTACCATAAACTACCCCCTTGGAAGGAAGAAGGAAGCCAGGATTTTGCAAAGGTGGCCTTTAAAGTTCTTAAAAAAATGCAGAATAGGTTGGTTGCTTTATCTGCATAGATTTTGGCTGCTATTCAGTCCCTGGCCTCATAAGACCTTGTATTATTTTAAGATTTAGGTTTTCTTAGACTTAATTCAACTTAATTGTGGGCTGGTGTTGAAAGGGACAATCCTGCATCCTCACTCCTGTCCCTCACAGCCCCTTTCGTGTTGGTGGAGGGAATGGGAGGCTGCAACTCGCAGATCAGATGGGAAACCAACCTTCACAACAAACAAAATGCCCAAACAAGGAATCTTCTGTGGAATCACTCATCTGAACCAACCCTTTCTCCACCCCTAAGCGTGGGAAGACTCCTTTAGCAGGAATATGCTGTGAGAGCAAACTGGGGGCACCCGAGGCTGCACCCACGAGGACCCTGGCACTGGTGAATAACCAAACACCCACTCCACAAACTCATTAGATAGTAAAGTTCTGCCTAGAAGGTCTGTGGCAAAAAAACCTCTTTTTGTCCAGAGCCCCAGGATTGCACTTTGTCTGCCATGCAATTATTATTTCTTCTGGACATCTCACCCCCTCCCACCGTTGGTTTGTCTCTATGAAGTTCTGCAGCAACACCAAACTCAACCACATTTAACACCAATTTCAAATGCAAGGCCTAAGTATCATTACTTAGTTGTATTTTGAAGAAGTGGGGGGAAAAGAAAAAGCAGTACGATTTTCCACCTTGGAAATAGCTTTGAAAATAAACAGTCTCTAATTACTCATTATTTGGCTCGAGCACAATAATTACTCCTATTAAAGAAGACAACACAAAACTGTTGCCATAGTGGCTGACATTTTAAATTGCATTTTGAGAATGCTTGATAGCAGCACAGCCTCTGCTTTCTTCCCTCCAAAAGGGAAAAAAGTTTTCCCTCACACTCTTCCACCCCCAGACAAATTGAGAGGAAATTTGCCTAAATTGTACAAAGAAGCCCTTAACATAAATTAACAGTCACATACACTCAGCATATTACACACTAACTGAATTAGAGTATTTTGATGTATTATTTTAGAATATCTGGTGGAACCTAACAACAGTACTTTTATAACCTTGAATAAATGAGATTTTCTTCATTGTTGATGATTACAGGACAAAAAAGGTGCCTCTGGAAAAATGCTATTTTCTAACATTTGTGTAGAGCTCAACACATGCTAGCTCACTCACTCAGGTAGTTACAAAGGCAGTAAACCTGGAATTAGATCAAATTCATCATAGAATTGTAAAGTACAGCTTGAAAGAGGCTCCTGGAAGTCACCTAGACCAGGATCCTACTCAGAGCAGGACTGAGGGTCAATAGATCAGTTCTGCTGCAGATTTATCCTTGTAAAACCCCAGGGATGGGGATCCTGTTTCAGTGCTGTACCACCCACTTGGTGAAGAAAAAACTCATGTCCAATGTTCCTGAATGTCCCTGGTAGATGTTGCTCTTTGTTATTTAATTTCATTTTCACTCACCTTGGCTTGCATTCAGCTTAGAGCCTACCAAAACCCCAGTTCTTTTCCCAGGGCTATTTTTTTCCTGATTTTTTTTTCTTTGTTTGGAAAGGGACCTTAAAGATTATCAAGTTTAAACCCTCTGCCATGGGCAGGGACTTTCCATTGGAGCAGGTTGTTCAAGCCCCATCCAACCTGGCCTTGAACGTTTCCAGGTTGCTCCACTAAAACCAACTCATTAATCTGAACATCTTGTCTCAAGAAGGGACCTGATCCAAAAACCTGTCCTAGTCATCCTGCAAACACTAAGTTATCAACAGGCAACTCAAAATTATTTGTCTGAATAAGTCTTAAAGGGTTTCATGTAATGAGGCAAAGGCAAATTTCCTGCTACAATGGAATAGCTTCCTGCAGCCATCCAACTTTCCTCATTCTTGGTACATCCTGGAGAATGAAAACGGTCCAAGGAATAAAGTGGGATAAGCCAGTTCTCATCTCTAGCCAAGTCTGAAAAATAACCTGGATATTCAATGAAATTAAGGTTTTTAGTCCTGTTCCCATAATTTTTGTATTCATCACATACAGCTCTTATAAAAACATGGATTTAATTTAATGTTCACACTAAGAAAGCAAAGGTCATTGCAAAGCCACACTGAACAGTCTTGAACATTCCTCTGTTTCTGAAGATTGGAGCCACCAGTAACTCAGTTTAATTTATGCCCGTGAGCTGACTAGAAGGTTCCAGATAAATGCCATCAACACAGTTGCTACCACGGGAAGCTCCATCCCTCACCCTGCACCCTGCTCACCACTCCCAGCCGTGGCTCTCTCACCAAAGTGCTGTTAAATATGGAAACCACAAGCTGTGAAGAAGTGAAACTCAGCATAACTGGCACAATCCAGGGAAATGTCATCTGCCTTGTGTGAGTGGAATCTGGCAGCTCCGTGCATCTTGTCTCAGCCACTCAGCTGACTCCTCAGGAAGCCGAGTTCCCGTGATGCTGGGTGGGACATGTGCAGAAAACGTGGACAAGGAGACAAGGAGGAAATGCCTTGGGAGTACCAGCTGGGTGTCATCACGTGTCCAAGCTCATGGAAATTCCAATGGCAGCTCTGTCCAGCAAGCTCAGTTCTTCCTCTCTGGCAGAACTACATGAAGTGGTCAAACTGTGCTTGGAGGTAGCAACATGAACACCAAGGTGTTGTTATTATGGTTCCCAGATTATTTTTGTCAACGAAGAAGGGCTGGCAAAGCAGTTCTAATGCACAGCAGCTGCCTCATGTCCCCTGCTGACCACACATGGTCCATATGTGGTGTCAGATGCCCCTTCCTCCCCCCCACTGATGACTGCAGCAGGACAGGGACAGGAGGCAGCTCCACACTTGCTCCAGCTGCAGTCAGGAGGCACCAGGAAGAATGAAAGGCAGGAAAACCTGGCCTGCAGTATTTGCCCAGGTACACTCTCGTGCCAGATGCATTCAAAATGTGTCTTTCATCACTGCATGGCACCTCACAGAAGTGTCCATAAAGCAACTCATATCAATATCCAGATTTGCTCTGGGAGAGAGCTCAAAGCTGGCAAGTCTGGGCTTGTTAACAATGGAGAGATTAAAAAAAAAAAAAAAAAAGCTTTAAAACTGCCCTAGAGCTACAACTCAGCCAGCCAGTATCTCTGTTTTTCCCCTCTATGACTGCATTAAGCACTCCAGTCCTAACTACCTTTACCTTCTCTAAGACCTTAAAGAAGCACTGCCAGTTCCAGTCCTTTTCTCATGTAAACCTCAGATGAGACAATGTTTTTCAGGGCACAGACCATTCCCATTTGGGACAGAGAGCTGAATATGGGTGCACATCCTTCCCCTCCTCTCCCCCTTGGAGGTTCTTGTAATGTCAGAGAAACGTCTGAACAACAAGGGGAGGAAACCCCAAAACTCCTGGGTTTTAGCTACCCTTGGTGCGAAAAGAGAAATCATGGAAGTTAACCATCACAGTGAAATCAGCCAAAAATTATGAGCTTTTTCACACCTCCTCAGCAGCTAGTTAATAAATTAATGGCTTTCTACTTACAATGAGAAAAGTAATTGTTTAGAATTAACACAAACACTACGAGTCTTAATGTGAGTCCCTCAATTTTCACCTCAGCTCTTTCTTTGCGAATTTCTGAGGGGCTGAACAGGCTCAATTTACAATAAGAGAAAAGTGTGAGTAAGGCACTGCAAGAGCTGGTGAAGAATCCATTTATGCACAACTTTGAGCAGGAACCAGTCCAAAACGAAGCTGCATTAAAAACAGGGACTCATCTGATGTAACTGTTGGGGAAACTGCACACACAGACAGATGTCCCAGAAAGATCATCTCTGTGAGAGGGAAGAACCCAGCACAGATACCCAGAGCTGAGGCTGATTCACTTCATACCAAAAGATGTTNTAAAATAAAGATTAAAAAAAAAAATGGAAGCCAGAGTGTAAAAAGCAACACCTCACAGCAGGTAGAAGTTCAGACTTTATCATTTTTATAGTTCAGGCACGCAAATTCCACTGGAAATAGAGAATGGATGGGGGCAAACAGATTTTTGTACATGATTTAAAACTGGTCAAAGCTAACAGGCAGGTGAAGAGGTAAAGCTCGTGGATTCTAAAATAAATTTGAACACNCCATCACAGTGAAATCAGCCAAAAATTATGAGCTTTTTCACACCTCCTCAGCAGCTAGTTAATAAATTAATGGCTTTCTACTTACAATGAGAAAAGTAATTGTTTAGAATTAACACAAACACTACGAGTCTTAATGTGAGTCCCTCAATTTTCACCTCAGCTCTTTCTTTGCGAATTTCTGAGGGGCTGAACAGGCTCAATTTACAATAAGAGAAAAGTGTGAGTAAGGCACTGCAAGAGCTGGTGAAGAATCCATTTATGCACAACTTTGAGCAGGAACCAGTCCAAAACGAAGCTGCATTAAAAACAGGGACTCATCTGATGTAACTGTTGGGGAAACTGCACACACAGACAGATGTCCCAGAAAGATCATCTCTGTGAGAGGGAAGAACCCAGCACAGATACCCAGAGCTGAGGCTGATTCACTTCATACCAAAAGATGTTCCAATACAGTTTTGTGTTTTCTTTTTCTTTTTTTTTTTTCCCCCTTCCTTCGAAATGTGAATAGCTTGGAATTTCTTTAAAACACACCCTTCATACTGCAGGAGTACCCACACTTTCCACCAACAGATAAGTGGCAAAGGTGTTTCTCTGAGTTTCCTCACTCCCCAAATCCTGAGAAATTTTTCTCTTACCTGCACAGGGACTCACTGCAAAGCCCACTCTCCTCTGGGCTCTGTCAAAGATGACATAAAATCCTTCCATGACTGTAGCACCAATGACTAGAGCGTTTGTGGAGGAGGAGATGCCAAATCGGTAGCACTGCAAATTATCTCCTATCACAAGGANAATTCTCAAGATTCTCACTTTTTACCATATTTTCCATAAGGGAAGGATGGCTGAGGAAGAATTTGAGATTAACTCAAATTAGGGAATAATTAGTTATTAAAAGAATTATTAGGATGGAGTTGATTCAGAGAGCATTCAGTGTCAGCTTCAAGGTTCTAGATTTTATAAATTCAAGTCACATTTCACCCCCTGTCTCCTCGGGGAAGATGAATGATTGCCAAGCTACATGATCAATACAGAAAAAAGCTTATCATAAGGCTTTACTGTATTTCAAGTTAAAATGTACTTAATAGGTTCATTCTTTCCTTTGCTCCTGCCTGTCCCTTGGGGTAAAAGAATGTATTAGTAGTGTTAGAGGATACCAGCCTGTACTGCAACTTATAGTGGGAGGAGAAGCCAGAGAAGAAAAACAAAAGTGGCACATTTTATTGGAAATATAATGGAATGGATGGAATATTAATAAAAGATAAACCAGGCGAGTTACAGAAACTGGTGAAGAGCTCACAAAGGGTCATTGCCAAGATTTTCATATTCAGGAGAGGTGCTCCAACTCAAAATGCCACGAGAAACAAATCAACTCCCTTCCCAAAACGAGAAGATCAAAACGAGCAGAGACATTCTGTATTGATATCTGATGTGGCCAAAGCTCATGAAAACAAAACAAAAACTTGCCTGTTCTTCCTGAAAAATTGAAAAAAAAATTCCCAACTAGATGGTCTGCACTTAGAGGGAAACTGTGCTTTGCCCCTTTTTCTTTTTTGCTTTTAGGTTTGACAAGTTTGTTATTTTCCCTATTTAAAATTTGATTTTTAAAATTTGATTTAAAAAGGTTTCCTTTGCATACAATAAGCCAGTTCCCTATTAATGCTATAAATAACTCCTATTTTTTAAGAGCATGTGCTTTATAATAGTAAAAATAAATGCACAAATGAATAAACAAAGAAGGTTGAGACCTGTGGTAGGATAGAGATCCGAAACGACCTACTGGAGTTTTCGTCTCTCAGGTAAATGGAGAGTTTGGGAAATAAGGACCAGGGTTTTTCAGTTCTATCCCAGCATGCAAGCTGTGAACCAGTCCAGAAATCAGAAGAGAATTCTTGTATCTGTAAAACAAACCAACCAAACAAAATTATACTTAAAGATTACAGCCATTTTGATAGATTTTTGTGAATGACCACTACCACTATTTGATACTTCTTTCATTTCCATGGAGAAATTCAAGAACACAAATCTGAGCTGCTTCTTTAAGGACCAAGGCAAAGACCCAAAGCCCAACACCCAAACCGAGGTGTGTCATAACCCATCATGACCCGGAGAAGGAGGAAGAGGCAAAAGCAAATTTAGCTCTCCCTTCCCTCCCCATTTTTGTCCCATTATTTCCTCTACTGCAGTGAACACGTGGCCTCCCTGAGCAATCACTTCCACAATGGGATTGTACTGCCTCCCTCCCTCCCCTCTGACCAAACACCAATGTTTTGAAGCAGCATCTTACATTTGATAAAAAGCACAAACCAAATACAAACCACGTGAATATATAATGAGACAATGAGGTCACCTCCCTTCCTCATGCACCTACAGCTTCTTACTCAGCTTCAGAGTTTTGAAGCCAAGGGCTAAGCCAAAAATCTCCTGGCATCTAAGGGAATCAAGTTTTGCTGTAATGGAAAGAAACACATCCCTCTGTCTCTTCTTGAAGCCCTGTCACTCCCTACCAGCACAACCTGACACGCTTTTGAAATAAAACTGATTAACAATACTTTGTAATATATCCAGGGAACTAACAAAACAAAAAGAAAACCCCTACAGAGCTTGTTTGGCTGAGACAAACATCTTGCTCAATGTTCCTGCTCCCTGAAGCTGACCTGCTGCCAGATCTGAGCAAAACCCTTCCTCATTTTCCTGCATTACTTTGGCTGGTTCTTGTTCCCCTACGAAGCAGCGGAAGGGAGGAGTTTGATCTGAGGCTGCACAGCCAAGGCCTCCCATCTGGGTGAAGGAAAGAGATGGAATCCAGCCTCTGCACTCTCCTCATTTGTACTTATCTGTGATATCAATTATTCCATAAGCATCAGCTCATTCATTAAAGTATGGCATTTTACAGGTGACAGGCACTCACCCCTTGCCACACACCTGCCAATGAATTGTTTGTTAGGGCTGCACAGAGACTTCTTCACATTTCCAGGTGCTCTGCTCTGTTCTTGGGCCTCAACAAGCACAGACTCATGAGAACAAGGAGATTTCTCACCACAAACAGGCCTTTTACCCTGAACTCTCAGTTCAGGCTGAAGTGCATCCCTTGGCACAGGGCAGAACGCTCTTCCCTCACAGCTGAGTCCCAGGCCAAACCTGCTGAGAAATACAGTTCTCCTCTCTTCCCATTTTGTCTTGAAAAGCAGACCTGAGAAAAATTGCAAGACACCACCCAGCCAGGTCAGGCCAAGCCTATAAAGTGCCCTAAGTGCCTGCTTTAATTTCCCAGAAAGACTGCTTAATGCATTGCATTTCTTTCCCTTCCTTCTGCATGCTGCAGCAATGCATGTGGGAGATTTGAGTGCACAATACCCAAAATGCTATTAAAATAAAGATTTAGGATTATCTGAACCTTCCTTTGTTCATCTTTTTAACTCAGCATTGTATTACTGCTGTCCTGACTTCAGCTCAGTGAGGTGTAGCAGGTGCCTCCCCTCCCTGGCTCATCTCTGCCCATCTGCCAAAATTACCCCCCTTCAACACCAAACTGCATCATAACAGCTGCTCCCTGAAAGACTTTAGTCCAAATAACTGAAGTTTAAAAAACCATCTGCACCACTGAAGAGCACAGAGCTCACAGCCTTGCTTTTTAACTGCCCTGGCTGAATAAAGAAATGTGTCACACACAGTTATCCCAGTTTACCTGCGGGGGAAATAACATCTGGCTGGGGTGCTCATAAGCTATGAGGAGCAGGAACTTGTTAACCTGGCTCACCTGCAGTCAGAAAAGTGTGTCTGACAACAGCAGATGATTTTTTTTTCCAGTGGTATATCTCCTGCCAGAAGCACAGAGCTGCAGTACAATTGCTGAAAATACCCATTTTCCTGACATTGCTCCTACACAGCTGGAATCCCATCTTTGCACCCTGTAACTACTTTCTTATTTAGCAACCTATCTCCTTTGTTTAGAGCTGTCAAAGTAAATTTTGGGGTGTGTGGAGGGAAAGGGGTACAGCGGGAAGGTCCTTGAGATTAAAAAGAACTCAGGAAAAAAAGCTACTTTATGCATTTTTAATAGGAACAGAAAAAAAAAAAAAAACCATTAAGCAGAGTGAACGGTTCCCCTCTAATACCTTATTGATCTGTCCACTGTTTCCTTGTCAGGTGGAAGGCCCCAGTTCAAATGTCCTCACCAAAATCAGAGGGGAGTGTGGCCCACTGTGACCACTTCCCAGGAGGATCCCTTATCCACAGGGTGACGTTACAAGAGCTCCTGGGGTGGCTTCTTTCAATTCTCCCCCACATGGACTGAAACTGTTCCAGTCAACACTTAAGTGTTGTGCAAGGAGAAGAACTCGTAACTGGCACATTTATTTCAGATACTGGACACCTGCAGGCAGTGAGGAACACTTCATGCCAAATCTCTGCTCTCCATCAAGTAGGAAAAAGGATCTCAATCTTGAATTATCAGCACACAGGCAAACATTGTCTTTGGGGCAGCTGCTTACTGTGTTTCCTGTGATTTGCATCAACAACCACTGTCTGATTGTGAGTCCAGGACAAAAATATCGAGTTTGTTCACACTGAAATAGCTGGTGTTTATTATTGCTCTTTAACCTTCTTGGTGCTGTTCCTTGTATTGAACAAAATTTTATGAATAGTTTTTATTAACCAGAAAATGCTGCTTCAGCCACTCTACACACAGAGAACTCCACCATCCCCGTGCCCTACTTCTAAAGCCCACTCTGTTCCAAAGAAAGATGCTTTTGAACATAAATAATTCAATAATGAAGGTCAAAAGCAGCTTTATTGATATGAATAATCCTAATGAATGGCATTTATTCTAGACAGCACTAAGAATTATACTTGGAAAGGAACTGCTTGCAGCAGCAGGTTCTCCTACTTTATAAACACTCTGTTTTGTATGAAAAGACTGATTTTTGCTCTCTTAATACTTTGAATCAGAGCAATAGGGATTATGTCCGTGTTTCTGAAATGCTTAGAATAAAATACTCTGTCTCTGCCCTATTTCTGATGCATTTCCATACACACACTTCTTGTCTGCACTTCTGCCCCCCCCTTTTCCCTCCTCCATTTTTTTTTTCACCTCTTTCTTTCCATCAAAGGCCATCAGTCATTTTTCCCTTATTACCAGGGCTAGAGCAGGGAAGGTTCTGCTCCCCTCAGGTGAAAAACCCACGACTTGCAAGGCAGGCAGCAGAGACGACACTCCTCTCAAAGACCCTGTGATCCTTCAACAGGAATTTCACATTTTTGAGCAGGTTTCATGGCGTTTCCTTACCAGGGACGTGCGAGCTATTGCCTGCACCACAGCACTGAAGACTTTCTCTGGCAGTCGAAGGAGAGTGGTTCCACTGTCTACTATGGCTTTATCAGCATTGTACTGGGGAGAGGAGAGAAAAAAAAAACAACAAAAAGCAGAGAAGTTGTACGCTGTAGTTACTGTAATGCAGATCCCACTGTCTCCTAACCAGAACAAAGCTGCTCCTTTCTGGCAGCTGCCTTCCCAGAACTGCATGTCATACTTGTCAGCAGCTCTCTCCAGCTGACAGCTTCAATTCCAGTGAAATCTGAGAGCCAAANNNTGAAACACAAGAAAAAAAAAGAAAAAAAAAAAAAAAAAAAAAAAAAAAGCAAGATACCATCAGCCTAGACACAAGAGTGGGTTTATCTGCACCGGTCAGGAAATTATTGTGTCACCACAGCTGGTGCAAATGGGCACTCTGCTGTAAAAAAGTGAAGTCTAGCCCCTCTCAGAGGAGGCAAAAGTGCTTTAATATTCAGTGGAGAGGTGATAAACACCCTGATGCAGCTTCCAAGCCCTGAATCAAGGTCTCTGCTAGCCTGAGAACAACTCTAGTTTGAACACAGCAGCCTGTTTTAATGGCTGGCACATCTAATATAAGAATAACCAGAAAAAACCAGGCCTTATTGCATGTCTGGCTCAAGAGGACAAATGCCACACTTTTATCCCTTGACTGCTGAAAACCCCTAAAACACAAAAAAAAGTATAACGAAACTTGAAGTTTCAGTCTTGCTGCTTTAAAATCTGCAGAAAAAAAACACTCATAGCAAACAGCTCTCTTATTACTAAAAGTTCAACCCTAAAATTAAGAGATTTCAGCAAACTTCAGATGCAGTCAATGGGGTATGAACTTTTAAAAGGGTAAATCTTTTTTCATGAACTCCTTAAAAGCTATGATTAACTGTGGGGGGGAAAAAAAGGCAAGTAGCAGTGGCAGCTATTTGCATTAACTACTTTTGCTGCCAGCTTAGGCAGCAGGATTAATATAACTGAGCTGTGACATGTTTATGGCATAATCATAAGACACAGGATGATATACAGCCTAAGCTGCTTAGGAAGAGGTCAAACAGCAAGTGAATTTAAAATACACTGGTTTGGATGTTATCAAGTCACATGGAGTCCCTTTAGGGCGGTGACAAAAATAAAACCCACCAAAAAAGTAAGAAAAAGTAACTCTGACAGTTACTTCTGAATTTCTTTTTGAAAGAGCTGCTATGGGGCTGCCATACAGAGCTGACAGAAAAACAAACAGGAAACCATTTATTACACACTTGGAAATAATTCTGAAGAGTGGAAAGGAATGCCAAGGCATTTTGGAGTCCATTTTGACAGATTTGTACCACAAAATACACAATCACTGGCATCCTGGAATTCCACCCTTGGGAAAAAAAAAAAAAGTGGTTAAATGGGTTGGCCATTGGTATAAACCTGTGCAAAAATCTGGGAGTAGTGGGATTGCTCACACGGGGACTGAGCACCTGGTTTTGCCTTCTTGGCTTTCCTGGTTAATATTCACCAGTGCAAAGGGCACTTGTGGCAGCTCAGGACTTCTCCCAGCCCTGGCTGCCAGGCTCAGGGCCACAGCTGTGGTGGAGCTCTGGACACATTCCCAGCACTGAAGCAAGGGGACAGCTTTTCCCTGGCAAGGAAAGGAGCGGTCCCTGGTGAAGGCTGTGAAAAAAATGTTCCATTTCCTAGAAAACAACAGAGAGGAGAGAGGGCACATAGCTCCTCATCCTAGAGTGAATCACGCATCCTCTGCGAGCTCCTGACCGGCCAAACTTTAATTGTACTGCTCCTGTTTTACTGCTCTTCCTCTGAGTTTCTGTGGGAAGGTCTCCTTTGATCCAGGAAGGCTTGATCCTTCTGCACCAGTGAAAGCAATCCCTGGCTCAGAAAAGAGCAACAATTACAGGAAACTTTCCTGACACACCACTGAATTTTTCAGGGAGTTGTTTTCTGGCAACAGCATGTATTAAACCACTGAAGGGCTCCCCTTCAAAAACATGTTGACTGTTTTTTAAGTCAAGAAAGAAAAGCAAACATTTGTTTTAAAGGACCAGTGGTTTTGCTTTCCTAACAGCACAATACAGAGAGGCATTTAAACAGACCTTGTTCTGTTTATTGAGTTGAAAGATGCTGTGCCTCATTTTAAATAATTGATATGGCAATATGATTTCAATATTTTGCATGGAAATAGAATATTTATGCACATGTAATACTGTAATAATGAATTTCACTTAATTTATATGAACTATAAAAACTTTAAACTTATCACGTCCCATTGATCTCCAACTAACAGCATGAGAGTAAAACAAAATTAGGATGTCTAAAGAAATTGGGGCATAAAAAACACAGAAGTAAAATCAAAACATGAATAGCAACAAGCAAGAGTAAGAAAGAGATACAGTACACACATACACATATATCCTCCACAAAAAAAAGAAAAAGAAATGGCTTTGGAATAAAAATTGCAACAGCACAGTCTCATTAGACTGATCCAGATACAGCAGAACATTATTCCTAATAGAAACAGAAAGCTTATCCATCAGGAATCATAACTGCCAAACATAAGAGAGCAGAAGTTGATTGCAAGAACATAAAATAAAAAAGGAAGCCTAGGATGAGAACTTTGGGAAGCAACCCAGGGGTGACACCTGTCCACTGCCATCACGAGCTGTGAGCTCTACAGGGCTCATCCCAAAATCCCCCATTTCCTCTGTTTGACCCGAGTTGCTTTAATTCAGCTCTCAGGAGACTGCAATGCACACCTGCTTGCCGAGACAAAACTGACCAATTAGGGTTGTTTTTTTTTTCCTCAGCCAAACTTGCATTTCACAGGGACAGGAAGACAGAAGGGCCAATACCTCTCTGCAGTCCAGCTGGAGGTTCTGTCCCCCGACCTCCAGTTTGAGGATTTCCACCTGGTAGTACCACTCCTCTTTGATGGGTGTGTACCAGATGTCCCCCGTGTACAGACTCGGCTCAATTCCACCCAGCACCTGAGGGAAAGGAGAAAAGCACTCACATACTTTAAAGTCCCACACGTTTAGTTTTGGGGCAAGTGCACACAAAAAAGGGGGATATTTAATTGTGATGCTCATTTTAATTTAGCAGCATTTGTTAGGATTTTACTGTCAAGTTCTCTGTCAATAACAGAGCAGTATGAAACATCTACGCATTAAACAGATTGTGCTTCAAAAAGAATCCCCATACTGGGCCAAATATACCAAATTATCTTCACCAACAACCTCACACTGTTCTATTATGAAAACTCCACAGTTTAAAATTAAAACAGTATCTTCAGTGGTTAAATCTAGGCAATGTATAAAAATGGGACAGAATAATAAACTTACACGTGAAAATTTTGCTTTATCAGATTAGAAAAGCTTTAATGCTGTCCAAGAAGGTTTCATTTTTTTCTTACACACATCCAAATTGGAATCCCATCCTGTCACTGCTATCACTGTTAGCTTCCATCAAAACCTAGGCTGAGGATGGCTGGGAGCATTTGTGGACTCTCTGAACTAAACCCAAGAAAATTCTCTCTTGGTCTTCAGTTATATGAATAACATTTACAATATGTGAATTCTCCTCAAAATAAGTATTTGTGATCAGCTCCTGTGCTGAGATGTTTATTTCAGCATCATTTGGGAACACTCATTCCATCTCCCAGTTCCAGATACATAACGGGCCAATTCATGGTCCCACTAAAGATGATGGAAAGACTTCCCAAGAGTAACAGCAAGCAGGAGATCTGATCTACAGATTTTTCCCTTTAATATGTTGTTGACAAAAAAAAAAAAAAAAGAAAATACCCTTGATTCCTCTCCCCCTTTTCACATCATGTAAAAAAAAAATACTGTAGCATTTTGATGAGATTGAACAAATTTATCAGCTGAATAAGGGACTACTCAGTTTGAGAAATACAGCAGAATCTGCCCTGAGGAAACACCACAACATTCATGTTTTTCTTTGTTAAAAGATGAAAAGTTTACTCAAACTTGAGAGAGAAAAAAAAAAAAGAATTGAGAATGAAAATAAATAACACTCAAATTTTGCCTAAGGGCTTAGCTTTTCCTTAAAAATATAGAAAACATATCTAAAATACAAAAATATATTAAAACACTAAATTTGGAAGAAGCAGGATAGTCAGAGAAAAGAGGGAGAGAGATGAACAGAGATAGATCTTCCCTCTCCTATTGACAGATACCCACAAGACTACCTCCGTTGGTACCACTTCCAGAAACAGGGAGTCCAGCACCACACATCTGCAGGGAGAAAATGTTGGGGATCTTTGCCTGCCTCACGAGGGAATCAAAGAATGTCTCCACAGAACTCGAAGGCTTGAAGGTGATGTAAAGCAAAACAAACAAACAAAAAAATAGAATTTCAGGGTTCATTAGAAATTTTCTTCGCAGAAATCAGCAAATCATTCAAACAAGACCACTTCTCATGAGTAAAATTGAATTTCTGACAAGCAGCTGATGAAAGTTCTAAACATAGTAAGCCATTAAACCCCCAATATCTGTAATTTTTCTGTTTCTGTTGTTTTTAAAAACATTTTTACTCTTGACCACTGTCAGTGCTGCTGCCACCAAATCCCTAGAACACAGGAGTAATTTCCAATTGCAGTTTCCAAACTCAAACACCACTTTCAGGCAGAAAGTCACCAATAATTTCTGTTTGGAAGAGGCTTTGTGTTACTCAATTGTAACTTGCCTTTCATGCCTTTCCATATTAAAAAGCAGAATTTTAAAGTCAATATTTTCAGTTTTTCAACACTATTGAATTCTAATGAGCTTTGAGCTCAGTGGCCCTAATTTCCTTTCTTTTCTCTTAAAGAACTTCATACCCAAGCACGCTCTCTTCAGCTGGTTACTGGCCAGGTTCTTCCTGGCACTGCAGGTCCTGTTCTCCTTTGCAGTCACTGGAGTGCTGCAACTTCCCTGTAATTCAGATTTGTGTGCACGCAGGTCTGAGGGGCCAAATGCTCTCACTACACAAAGCCTCAGAAGCCAACAACCCTGAAGTCCTTGGAAGAAGGGAAGAACAAATGCCCTGAGTACTCTGTTTGCCCAAAGCAGAGTTTGAGAAGCTCCTC